>MCJB01008223.1:201316-221904 GCA_002018475.1 Nicotiana obtusifolia | reverse complement strand
ATGACCAAAGATCTATATCGATTGTCCAGTCTGAGTGTGCGGCTACTTGACACAGGTGACAAGGGTGTTGTGGTCCCGAAAGCTGCGGAGTCATCGCTAGTAGCTGAAGTGAAAGCACGACAGTTTGAAGATCCCGAATTGGTTAAGATCAAGGAAGGCATCCCTTTTCAGAAAAAGCAATTGTTCGAGATATCAGATGACGGAGTTCTTAAATACAAAGGTCGATGGTGTGTACCTAATGTTGGGGAACTACGCAAGCAAATTATGACGGAGATTCACCAATCTCGGTATTCGGTTCATCCCGGTTCCACTAAGATGTACCACGACCTTCGTCAGTTATATTGGTGGAATGGCATGAAAAATGACATTGCTACATTTGTGACTCAGTGTCTGAATTGTCAGCAGGTTAAGGTTGAACACCAGAAACCTGGTGGATTGCTTCAGAATATTGAGATCCCAACATGGAAGTGGGAAGCTATTAATATGGACTTTATTACAGGGTTGCCCAGTTCTCGTCGGAAGTTCGATTCCATCTGGGTTATTGTGGATAGGCTTACAAAATCAGCCTACTTTTTGCCTGTCAAAACTACGTACGCAGCTGAAGATTATGCCAGATTGTATATCAAAGAGGTAGTTCGATTACATGGAGTTCCAATTTCTATCATATATGACAGAGGTGCGCAATTTACAGCCAATTTCTGGAGATCTTTCCAAGAAGGGTTGGGTACTCATATTAGTCTTAGCACAGCTTTCCATCTACAGACAGACGGAAAGGCCGAACGTACTATTCAGACGCTCGAGGATATGTTACGAACCTGTGTATTGGACTTCAAAGGAAGCTGGGAAGATCATTTGCCACTTATTGAGTTTGCCTACAATAATAGCTACCACTCTAGCATACAGATGGCGCCATATGAGGCTTTATACGGGCGGAAGTGCAGGTCCCCTATTGGTTGGTTTGATGTCGGTGAAACAAAGCTATTAGGACCTGAGTTGGTGCAACAAGCGGTAGAGAAAGTTAAGTTAATTCAAGAAAGGTTATTAACAGCTCCGACAGAAGTCATACGCAGATAACCGACGTAGAGATCTGAAGTTTGCCGTGGGAGATTGGGTATTTTTGAAGGTATCGCCTATGAAAGGCATAATGAGATTCGACAAGAAAGGCAAGCTTAGCCCCAGGTATGTCGGGCCGTATCAGATCGTGCAGAGAATTGGCCAAGTTGCTTATAAACTTGATTTGCCACCAGAGCTAGAGGCAGTCCATCCGGTCTTTCATGTCTCCATGCTTCGTAAATGCTTAGGAGATCCTTCTCATATCACCCCTATTGAGGATATTCAAGTTACTGAGGACTTGTCGTACGAGGAATTTCCTGTCGCCATCTTAGATCGTCAAGTTCGTAAATTGAGAACTAAGGAGGTAGCTTCGGTTAAGGTATTGTGGCGGAATAATAATGTAGAAGAGATGACGTGGGAGGCTGAAGAAGATATGAAAGCCCGATACCCCCATTTGTTCCAGACTTCAGGTACTATTGCTGAGTCAGGTGCAGCAAGTACATCTCGGACCACGGTAAATGACAGTTAAGGTGAGTTATGGCTAACTTATTTTGGTTTCTACATACTTAGATGGTCGTGTAAGGCCAAATTGCAATTGTTATGTGTTGTGTGGCCCTGTGTGGCTTTGGATATTGGTCTGAGTTATTTGACAGGTTTTGGATAGTCCTATTTACAGAGGAAACCCTGTCGAAATTTTTAAAATTTTGAGAGTTGAGATATCCCTCAACATCCGAGGACGAATGTTCCTAAGGGGGGGAGGGTGTTATAACCCATATTTGTACGTGTTAGATTACACCGTAAGATAGTCTACCTAGGTTCGAGGAGATAAATACCTACTATTGGTCTTAAACGATGCAAAGGTGTATAAGGGTGGTTAACAAGTATTAGAGGATAAACGAGTTAAGGATGTTGTAACTCGCGTTTTTGGGAAAAATCGAGAGGTGGTTAACATCACCAAGAGGTCATGTTTTAAGTTATTTGGATGATATGATATCCGTTTCATAAGTCTTGAAGTCAGAATAGTTATGAAACAAAAGTCGACAAAAGTTGTCGCAACTTAGGTTCACAATTTTACTTAAACGTTAAGTAAAATTTTTCTGCGATTTTCTCCCAATTTACAAAGAATTACGGGGTTATCTACCTACCACATTAAAGGTCTATGAGTCTAGTTTCCAATGCATCAAACCGTTTGTCAATACGATCTCGAAGTATTGATATAATTGCATTTCCGTAGAACTGCGCAGGCTGGTAGGTGACAAGTAGGTGCATCACCTACTTGCCAAAATTAAGGGCTAAAATTTAAAAGTCCCAAGTCGGTCAAGAGAGGGCTTTTAAAAGCTTCTAAAGCCATTTAATTCACTATTATTTCACAGCTTCAAAACCGAAAAGAACCCCTGCAACCCCTCCCCAAAATAATACCACACAAACCCTAATTGATTTTTCCCTCTTTCAAGTTCTAGTTGAAGGTAAACCCTAGAGTTTGAGGAACCAAAGCAAGGGCTGAGTTACCTAACAAGCAAGGTGAGTTTACTGCTATATTTAATACATGTTTTCTACTGTTAAGACTTGGTAATTCGTTCTATGTGTGTAAGAACTCACGGGACGGTGATCGGAAGCCATGAGTTCGAGTTATTCACTTGTAGCGAACTGTTTTGTGAACTGTTTTGTGTTGCTGTAAAGCTGCGTGTTATACTACTGATTTGTGGAGTTTTGGATGAGGAAGGGTGTGGAGAAACACCATATATGTTTAGGGTTGTGGCCTGATAGTTGTTCATAACATTTCCGGATTGTTTGACACGACTATAGTGGCCATTGTACGTATGAAGTGATTGGTTTGTGCGTGGACTGTTTTGGGAGGTTCAATATGATTCTTATTGATGTTGTTTGGCTTTGGTGGCTGTTTTGACTTGTGTGAAGTCATATATATAGGGGAGGTGCTGTCCGTTTTATCGCAAAATAGGTTACAGTCGGTACATAATAGTTACGACGCTTAAACGATAACGTTAGTGTCCTTTCTCTTGATTGTAGACTAAGAAGTCGTGGAAGTTTCATAGCTTGAGATTGGAAAGTATTGCAAGGAATGTGAGACTATCCTTTTCCTTCTTTTGCACGACTCTGACTGTACACAATGCAATGAACGAACCCCAAAGATACTCTACTCTTAGAAGGTAGCAGTACGTATATTGTTTCCCCTCTTATGGGTGGATTGATATGTTATTATTTCACCATGGTAGTATGACTCTTATGAGTCCAGTATGCATTATCTATTTTACTCTACCGAGCCGCGCTATAGTCGGCCGGGTATGGCACCTATTGTGCAACTATACATATGTATATGTTTTACATATGTATGAGATGATGATGAGGCCCACAGAGGCGTATATATGTATATGATGATTTTCAAAAGGATGTAAATATATGTATATGCATATGCATGTCAGGCATGACATGGTTCGTCGCCCTCAGAGGCATTCAGATGGTACAGGTTGTATGTTTCTTACCCTGATGCTTATTATTGTTCTTGCATTATGTTTCCTGTCTTACATACTCAGTACATTATCCGTACTGACGTCCTCTATTTGTGGACGCTGCATGTCGTGCTGCAGGTCCGAGCGGGCAGATAGACGAAGCTCCCCCACCACAGTAGGCTACCCAGTTCAGCAGATATTGGCGAGACCAATCCTTCGGACTTGCCACAGTCTTGGTATGCATTTTGTTGTAGGCATTATGGGCATGTCGGGGCCCTGTTCCGACATAGGTTGCATTATGTACGTTTTTGTAGAGGCTCATAGACAAATGTCAATTTATGCATAGACAAGTGATGGGTTGACTTATGTACAGTTGAATTGCCTTGTCGGCAAACGTATGTATTTTGTTTTATGGTTTTGCGTTGTAGCCTTGTTGGCCATATTATGTATATAAGTATGTTCGTATCATGGCACGACGTCTCGGTTCATTATAATTATTGTTCGAGATTATATGCATATGACAAGCCTTATAGATAATAAGGAAAGTTAGATGAAGGGTACGCCGGTGCTCGTTGAGTAGGGTCCGGTGCCAGTCGCGGCCCTCCGGCTTGGGTCGTGACATTCAAGGCATTCTGAGGCTGATTCGCGAGGCAAAGGCAAATTGGAATAAAGAACTTGTACGGTTTGAGGTAAGTAAAACTTCTAAACTTGTAGCTGAGAGTATGAACCCTGATTATATGCGTCATGTGAATTGTTTGGAGGTGACGCACATGCTAGGTGACGGGCGTGTGGGCGTGCACCGTAGAAATTGAGACTCACTCGATTTCGTAGAGTTGTGTAGTCAATTAACTTGTATGTTTCCATGTATTTTTCATGTGTTTGAGATAGTGCGCTGCAACCCATGTAATAAATCATGCTTAGGCAAATGTTGGTATTATTGGGACCCACCGAGGTCATTTTTGTTGTCGAATTATATCTTTAAATTGTAATTTCATACTCAGTCATGTACATTCATTGCTTATCATATCTCGGTCTTTGTAGTTAATTATTGACACATCACATAAACATTTTGGCTAGTTCCATGACATAGTGAGCCCGAAAGACTAGTGAGATTGATGACTGAGTGGGGCCGAGAGCCTGATTGTGAGGTTATTGACACCATAGCAGGTGAGTTGTTCGTGAAGCACGTGAGTCATCCGTGCAGGTCCAGATATAGATACTATAGCACGTGAGTTGCCCGTGTAGCACGTGAGTTGTCCATGTGGATCCAGATATTGATACTATAGCATGTGAGTTGTCTGTGCGGATTATAGCGCTTGGGCTAAAGGAGCCCCTCCGGAGTCTGTAAACACCCCTAGTGAGCGCAGGTACCTACTGAGTGCGAATGCGAGTGCGAGTGCCACGTGATTCAGAGGACTGAGTGGGTTGATACCTTTAGAGCATGCATATGGTTGTTCACTATGTTGTACTGCATTGACATGCACACTTGACATACCAGCATAGAGACGCATTTTTCCTCATGTTGTACGGTATTACGTCATACTCATACACATTAACATGTAGGCATAGAGATGCACTTTTCGTCATGACATTTGATAATGAAACATTTACCTGTTGAAAAGTTTTGAAAGGAAAAATCACGATTTTACAAATATACTCATATTTTGATGTTTTCAGTAAACAATTTTAATTTTCACAGTTATACTTTAAAATCATGTCTATTCTCTATAACGGTGAACGAGCTGAACATTTTATTTCAGAGTTATTTCCTGTACAACTTTTAGTATTGTTATGAGTTGTTGTGGTTATTGGTGTTGGACTTTGACCTGTGCTCCAGCTCGTCACTACTTTAAACCTAAGGTTAAGTTTGTTACTTATTGGGTACATGGCATTGGTTGTACTCATACTATACTTCTGTACCTTGCTTGCAGATTTTGGATGTCGATGCTGATGTACATAGAGGGAGCTGGATCAGAAGATGTACCTGCGTTCCAGTCATTGTTGCCTCTTATTCATGGTAGCTTTATAATTTTAATCTATTCATGTATATTTCAAACAGATGACGTATTTTTATTTCACTCCAGCTTTGTAAATTCTAATCTTAGAAGCTCGTGATTTGTACTACCAGTCCTTGGGGAGTGTATTAGAGTCAGTTGAATATCTTTAAAATTAGGATTGTTGTTATTTGGCTTACCTAGCCGGCGAAGTTAGGTGCCATCACGGCTAGTTGATTTTGGGTCGTGAGAAGTTAGTATCAGAGCCCTAGGTTCATAGGTTCTACCAGTCATAAGCAAGTATCTAGTAGAGTCTTGCGGATCGGTATGATGACTTCCATACATATCTTTGAGAGGCTACAGGACATTTAGGATAATTTCCCATCTTTCCTTATTGTGCGTAATTGATTCAGCTTGAAACATAACTCATTGTATTCCTTCCACGCATTCGTGTGCGCATGTGAGCGGTCGGTATCAGTTGTGCATCGCCAGCTTGTGATTCCATGAACGAGGTTCGAAATGTGTATTCTATGTTTTGGTGATGGGCCAGTCTGGAGGACTTGCAGCCAGGTTTAGACTGCAGCTTAAGCTCGATAGTTTCAGTTGTAACTTGTACATTTTGACTCATATGTCCGGTAATGTCCCTATGAGTGGAACTTGTGGTTCGATAAGTGATCGAATGGCAATATGATGAGTATGATGTGACTGCGGGATATGTTCAGATGGGTTGAATGTGACAAATAAAGTTTACTTGTGAGTCAAGAGTTTGTTATTGGGTATTTGATTTCTGTCTTGATTTGACGTATAGTCTCGAGTTGTGAGTGTATTGAAGGATCTTTAACGTTCTTTAATTGTGGAAAAAATTAACTTTTCATGCCTTGTTGATGTGTTTGGACTTGGGGAGATTAAGTGATCGTGTAGTAACTGTGGCTGCGAAAGGGTATAGCAAGATGCCAATTTGAAGCTAAACAGGTGGGTTATCTCCTGTGGAGTAATCTACGAGGGTCTGTTCCTTATAATCGGCCTCGTATAACTTCTGACTCGTAACATATAACTTTACATTTTCTCCTCTGAGTATGAGTATGGTGAGTTATGGAATGTTTTGTTCTATGGCTTTGAGCAAAGTGGGGGAGCCTGCTGCTAACGGTTTAATTTCATGGTTATATGTTAAATTTTAGTTTTGGTTTGAGACATGCTTGTGGAGTAGTTATGACTGCTGAGTTTGAGATCGGAGATGACTCGAGCAAGGAAATTCCTGAATACAGGTTACATTACACTTTATGAAAATATGAAAATCATGGAATGATTAAGTTGTTATTTGAAGGATGTAGTGCACACGGATTATGAATTTGATTGGTGGTGTTAAAGCATGGTTTCTTCTTTGAGTGTTGTTGTGCTAATGGGCACGTGTTTTTTGGCTCGTTTGGGCGGTACAATTTAGATTTGGGCAGAGCGGATGACCCTCGAGAGGGTTCCAATGGATTCAAAATGTATATGTGGCAATTGAAATTCTTTTCGAATTGTGCATATCACTAGAATCGGTTATTTGCATTAGATTGTGTTAGGACTTACGGTAATTCTGTATAACTATGGATTCTACCTTTCAATATAAGATAGGTAAAAAGAACAATTTTAAATTCACATAAGGTCTTCTCATAATGGGTGTCTCGATTGTGGTATTTATGGGGGTAATTATGATGTGGTGAGGCTCTACAAGTGTTTTGGTTGCAATACTATTTGGCAACCTGTGTGGCTTGGTTGAGTTAGAGGAGTTCAGTTATGATAGCTTGGTTATGTGCAAATAGGTTTCAAAGAGTTCTTGGTGGTTTCTATCACGGTTTGAGATTGATATGTCCTATCGACGTGAGGAACACATTGTGTATTGTGATTTCCTCCTGTATAGGAGCAAATGTAAAGTTTCTAACTAATCGGCTATTTATTTTTGCTTCTGACTCAAAGTGTTAATGAGGATCTCGTGTTTTCATAGGATGGCTTGGGTTGTTGAAGCCAGCCCCCTTTTGTAGGGAAACTTTCGTACCTATGATTTAGCTTGCTTTTCTGGAGTCTCTTGCTTTGTTCCTACGATTCAGTTTCAAAAGGGAGGTAATGAGTTTATGGAGAATAGACGATTTCAGATATTAGCACTAGTGGCATTACCTGAGAAAAGTGTACATTCAAAAGGGCACATAATGTTTTGATTACAGATGTTTCGTCGGTATTGCGGTATTCGCCCGGTTAACGCCTACTGATATTCAGATTCTGCTATACGGCACGGAAGAATTATAGAAGTATTCCTCGTGGGAGGATCATGTACTAAAGGTGTGTTAGACATTTGGGCGGTGTAGTTGGGATCAGATACGGTGATTCATGTGTTCTACGAATTTGGAGACAGGGAGTTCTCATAAGCAGATTGTTTTATGGTTGTGGACTGTGAAAAGGTGGCTAAGCTAGCCAGGTAGTACGTGTTAGGGTTCAGTAATTGTGGTCCTTCGGAGGGTTACGTATCTATTAGTGGGTGACCAGAGTGGATTTGGGGTTCATTGGCAGGCCCAATGGAGATGTGTATTCTATACCGGGTCAGATTGGTCGATTCTGTACCGTTATTATTGGGGGATGTGCCATTCAGTTACAGTGGAGCTTATTCATGCTCTGATATGACCTATGTGTTACTCCTCTATGCTACGAGGGTTTGTGATTTGTTAGTTATAAGCACACATGGTGCGGTTCTATTTGGGCCTTATAGCAGAATTTGAGCGAGATGGATATTAGGGTGTGGAATAATTGATTGCGCATTTGATTATGTTCTCTCTGGACTGTGGTATATTGTGCTATTTACTTCTCCGTGGTTATGGTCATGCACCTTGGGCACTTGATGTCAAATTGCGCGCGGTTGTTGGTTTTGAGCATGGTAGTCGGAGGTATTTCATATGGACCAGTGTTTGGATGGGGTCACGCATTGCAGCGGGGTGCGACGAGATATGATCCTTAGCTTAGATTCGTGTGTTTTGGTTATACTATATATGATGAGCTCATACCATTGCAATTGTAATGGTGCTTGTTGAATTTGCGAAACGGTTCTCTTCTTTGAGGCTTTTCCTATTTTTGGGTGCATCGATTGTGCAGTTTGTGGCTTGAGTTATATTGGCGTGGCGTGTCTGTGTAATAGTTGTGTTAGATAATATAAGTTCATTGGACCTATAATGGGTACTATTAGGTTTGATTACGATATATTTGGGAGAATAATATCGAAAGTCAGCTTAGAAAGTGATTATGATTCTGGTTGGGGCGAGAGAGCTCCATGACTTGTTGATCTGATGAGTGATTATAAGATTCTGCATGTTTCTTTCATTATCAGCAATGTATGAAGGTTTTGGAACGAAGTTTTGTTTGATATTGGGTTTAATACTATTACCGGGTTTGTTTTGAATAGTCACTGTGATCGAGAATGGTGATGCGAGTATGGAAGTTGTGTAGTATGTTATGTGACTATATCTGGGGTTATGGTTATGGCTTAATATAGCTTGTTCAGACTTATACAGTGTGTAAATGTTAGATTCGGGTCTTGTAAGAAATTCTGGATGCTGGAAATTGGGTTCTATGTTTTTGGGCTAAGGTTAAATTAATGATTTTCAGTTATGTTGTGTTGTCAGGCCTACATAGAATAGGGTGACGTGGGATCACCCCCGGGTATGTGCATGGTAAGGCAAAACGGTGATTTAAAGGCTTAGGAATAACTCTTGGCACGTTCGAGGACGAACGTATGCTTAAGTGGGGGAGAATGTAATGACCCGGCCGGTCGTTTTGAGTATTACAATCTCGTTCCCCCATTTACTGCTTCTCCTGTGTTCAATTATCATTATGTGACTTGTCGGGGAGGTTTCAGAATAAATTGGAACACTTAGTTCCAAGATCTAAAGCTTAAAATGAAATAGTTGGTCAGATATTGACTTACGTGTAAGCGACCCCGGAATTGAGTTTTGATGATTTCATTAGTTAAATTAGGCTTGAAACGGCGAAAGTAGGAAATTTAAAGTTTGGAAGTTTGACCAGGGAGTTGACTTTTTGATATCGGGGTCGGAATACAATTTTAGAAATTGGAATAGGTCCGTTATGTCATTTATGACTTGTGTTCAAAATTTGAGGTCAATCGAACTTGATTTGATAGGTTTCGGCAACAAATGTAGAAGTTGAAAATTATTAGTTTTCATTAGGCTTGAATTGGGGTGCGATTTGTGGTTTTAGCATTGTTTGAGGGGATGTGAGACCTCGACTAAGTTCGTATGATGTTTTGGGACTCATTGGTTTAATTGGTTGAGGCTCCGGGGGCCTCGGGTGAGTTTCAGATGGTTAACGGATCGAAATCGGACTTAGAACAAAGTTGGAAACCTTCTGCCATCTGATGCAATCGCACCTGCGGAACTTGGCTCGTAGGTGCGAGCTCGCAGAAGCGAGCCTCGGAGCGCCGAAGCGGAAAAGGGAGAGTGGGCAGCGACAGCAGGTGCGAGGGACAAATTCCGCACCTGCATGTTCGCAGATGCGGACGAGGAATCACATTTATGTAACTTTCGTCGGGTTCCGAGACGTGGGCCCCACTGACCATTTTTTAGTTGAATCTCGGATTATTTTTGAAAAATTAGTATTTTCATATGGAATTAATTCCTACAATTTGTGTTGACTGTATCGAATTAATTGTGACTAGATTCAAGGCGTTCGGAGGCTGATTTGCGAGGCAAAGGCGAATTGTTTGGAGGTGACTAGATTGAGGTAAGTAACACTTCTAAACTTGTAGCCGAGGGTATAAACCCTGATTATACGTGTTGTGTGAACTGTTTGGAGGTGACGCACATGCTAGCTAACGGCCGTGTGGGCGTGCACCGTAAAAATTGAGACTCAGTCGATTTTATAGAGCCGTGTAGTCAATTAACTTGTATTTTTCCATGTATTTTTCATGTGTTAGAGAAACTGAGCTATGACTCATGTTAGAAATCATGCTTAGGCAAATGCTGGTATTATTGGGACCCACCGAGGTCATTTATGCTGTCGAATTATATCTTTAAATTGTAATTTCGTGTTCAATCATATACATTCATTGCATATCATATCTCTGTCTTTGTTGTTAATCATTAACACATCACATTATTATTTTGGGCTAGTTTCATGACATAGTGAGCCCAAGATACTGGAGAAATTGATGACTAAGTAAGGCCGAGGGCATGATTGTGAGGTTATTGATCCTATAGCACGTGAGTGGTCCATCCGGATCCAAATATTGATACTATAGCACGTGAGTTGTCTGTCCAGCACGTAAGTTGTCCGTGCGGATCTAGATATTGATACTATAGCGCGTGAGTTATCCATGTGTCACGTAAGTTGTCTGTACACACGCCCAGTGGGCACAGGTACCTATTGAGTGCGAGTGCGAGTGCGAGTGCCGAGTGATTGGGAGGACTGAGTGGATTGATACTGTGAGAGTATGCATATGGTTGTTCACTATGTTGTACTGCATTGACATGCACACTTGACATACAAGCATAGAGACGTATTTTTCCTCATGCTATACGGTATCACGTCATTCATGATTTCTTGTACACATTGACATGTAGGCTTAGAGATGTCTTTTCCTCATGCCATCTGATAATGAAGCATTTACCTGTTGAAAAGTTTTGGAAGGAAAAATCACAGTTTTACAAACTTACTCGTATTTTGGTTTTTTTGGTAAAAGATTTGGTTTTTCACTGTTATACTTGAAAATCATGTCTAAATTATGGAACTGTGAACGAGCTGAACATTTTATTCCTGAGTTATTTCCTGTACCACTTTTATTATATTGTTATGAGTTGTTGTGGCTATTGACATTGGACTTTGACCTATGCTCTAGTTCGTCACCACTAACAACCTAAGGTTAGGTTTGTTACTTATTGAGTACATGGGGTCGGTTGTACTCATACTACACTTCTGCACCTTACGTGCACATTTTGGATATTGATAATACTGTACATGGCGGGAGCTGGATCTGAAAATATACATGCATTCCAGTCATTGCTTCCTCTTAATTATGGTAGCTTTAGAATTTTAATCTGTCCATGTATATTTCAAACATATAACTTACTTTTATTTCACACCAGCATTGTAAATTCTAATCTTAGAAGCTCGTGATTTATACTACCAGTCCTTGGGGAGTGTATTATAGTTAGTTGAATATCTTTAAAAATCGGATTATTGTTATTTGGCTTACCTAGCGGGTGAAGTTAGATGCCATCACGGCTAGTTGGATTTTGGGTTGTGATATAACATCAAACAATGCAAGAGACAACAATTCCAATAATTAAAACTATGATCTTTACATAATTCCTCAAAAGTCAAAAACAGTCAACCCCAGGCTCGCCCGGGCAAAACACGGGTCCAATGATAAATTCCGACTGCCCATAGCCCCACGAGTCCAACACATGTGTTTTGTATCAAAATCCGATATAAATCGACTCTTAAAACTCAATTTCTTATTTTCCAAATATAGACAAAGTTTCTCAAAATTTCACTTTGACTCTCATAATTTTTTATGTTATAACTCACTTATAATCATGTAATGTAGTTGGAAATTGATCAAAACTGCTTACATAATGATTATAGATGAAAATCCCTCTTCAAAACCACCTCCTACTGAGTCTAGTATTCCAAAATATGAAAATGAGACCAAAATCCCGTCCCTTAGCTCTTATGTCCAGTAGCTGGTGTCGCGAATGCGACTTGAGGTTCGCGAATGCGAGGAAATTATTGCAAAAGCGAAAACCCTCTCATCCCTGCTGTCATCGCAAATGTGATGAATAGTTTTCTATTGCAAACATGGGACACTTCGCAAATGCGACCCTCAAGATCGCAAATGCGAACTAGCTCACTTAGGCCACCCCATCGCAAATGCGAACACTGGGTTCGCAAGTGCGAACCTAGCAGACCCCTAGCCAAATATCGCAATTGCAATCAATATGTCGCAAATGAGATATTTGAAGCACCTGATTCTAATCATCAAATAATCAAAATAATATCCGAAATAATGAACCGGACCCCCAAAACTCATGATATCAATATGAAACTCAAGAACTTCTAAAAATGCAATCACGCGTCCGATTCCTTTCAAATTAACTTAGAATGATGCCAAACTTTGGGTTTAGTTCCAAATGATAAACCGGACCTATTCCAACTCCCAAAATGCAAATCCAAGCACGATAGCTATGAAGTCAACCTACGGTCAAACTTATCAAAATTCTAAGCCTTTAAATTGCATACTTTCGGCAAAACTACACAAATCAATATATGGATCTCCGAATTCGATTCCGGGCATATGCCCAAGTCGAAAATCACGATACGAACCTGTCGGAGCCATCAAAATACTGTTCTAGGGTCCTTTTCACAAAAGTCAAACCTTAGTCAACATTTTTAATTGAAGCTTCAAAAGTGAGAATCGCACATCCAAATTCATCCTGAAACATCCGAAATCAAATCCGACCATGCACGCAAGTCATAATGCACAATCTGAAGCCACTCAAGACCTCGAACCACTGAACGGAACCTTAAAGCTCAAAATGGCTGGTCAGGTCGTTATAGTTTATGAGTCAAATAAAGTAAAGCATGATAAAAATTTATTTTTTTAAAACTGTTATATTACCAACAACTCAACAAAATATGAGATAATGACTCCACGCAAGTAAATTCATTTTGACAACCAATTCACCAAGTAACAACGTGTTACACCCCATGTTTTCGTACACAAAAGTACGTCGTAAGTGAATTGATATAAGCTCAAAAATGAGATATACAGTAATTTAATGATATTACATCCCGTATTTCCGTTAACATGTGCACGACTAGGTTGAGGACGAATGCACTTAAACGTGATAAAGGAGATTTTGTACAAATAAAAAAGACATGCTTACTTACCCGACTTTCCTGCTTCACCAACTAACTTTTCGTCCTACTTGCTCGAGCTACTTAACACATGTCGTGATTATTAAACGAGGATGAGAAACGTATTTTGAATTAATTAGGGCATCAGGTGACACACCCTAATGAAACAAGTAGGTGACAAGTAGGTGTGTCACCTACTTGCTAAAATGAGAGGCCCAAATTAAAGGGTTGTTTGTAGCAAAAATTAAAGGTTGAATAGAGGGCCATTGGGGCAGTAGTTTTGTCGACCAGAAGGGATTATTAAAGCCAACATTTGACCATTTTTACCCATCTTCATACAAAATAAAGTTCAACAACATCCACTCTTTCTCTCCCAAGCCAAACAACCACTCTTCTTTCTACTAGGGTTCTAAGTATGAAGGGCTTCAAGCTTCATTCCTCCTAATCACCTGAGATGATTTTCATGTGTTTTATATTATCTCCAAATATCTCAAAGTTTCTACACTAAACAGCCCAAGGTAGCCCCTTTCCTCAAAGGTTATGCTACCTACTCTTCATTAAAAGTGTTGGCGAAGTGGTGGAGATCACTTGTTTGATGTTGTTGCTAAGTTGTGAGCATTTTCAAGTTAAAATGAAACTTTTTCTAGGGTTTCTTCTTACCGCATAAGGTAAGGAATCTTCTCTTCTCATCATCTAGTCAAGATCTGGGACAAGGCCTCCTGAAGGCCAGGGTTAACAATAGGCACTGCTGGTGCCTTAGCTGGTCCCACCAGAGCAACTGGTCGCTCCACAGGTGCCGCTCTGGTTGTAGTACGAGCTGCACCTCGGCCTCTACCGCATCCCCAGACTCTCGCGGCCCTAACTGTGGTAGTGGTGGACGTCTGCCTGATCTGGTCGTACGTGTCCTCACCATCTGTGAGAGAATAGAAAAGTCAAGTTTCAAGCTTCGAAAATAACAAATCTGCAGGACAAGAATACAAGAAAGTGAAGTTTCCTAACGGTTAGGTAGCCTCTCGAAGATAAGTACAGACGTCTTTGTGCCGTTCTTCAAGACTTTACTAAACCTACTCATGACTCGTGAGACATAAGCAACCTAGTGCTCTGATACCAACTTGTCGCGACCCAACACCCACCGGAGCCGCAATGACGCCTAACACTACATGCTAGGCCAGCTAACTGTTGACAAAATAACTAAAGATTTGGATACACATGGTTTAATAAACTTAATAGTGGAAATATCATAATCCTATAACAAAAATAGTAACAATACTAATAGAACTATTCCCAAAATCCGGTGTCGATAAGTACACGAGCACTACTGAGTATCAAAACATAAACCAAATCCTTAGTACAACTATCTGACAAATAGAACACTGCTGAAGAAAATAAAGGGAAAAAGAGTCAAGGTCTGCAAGCGTCATAGCAGCTACGGTGAAGTCTCTAAGTACTGGTACTAGCATGGATTTGGCAATCAGCTCATCCAAATGCACCTGGAGCTGCACACAAATTGCAAAGTGTAGTGTGAGTACAACCAACCCCATGTACTCAATGAGTAACAGAACTAACCTCGGGCTAAAAGTAGTGAAAAGCTCTGAAGAAGACAATGAGAAACAACAATAAATGACAACACAGATATGATGATGACAATAACAATAAGAAACTCAAGGAATTATCATAATCAGCTCGTTCATTTCACAGGAATGTAGTCATGCTTTCAAGTATAACGATTTAAGCCCAACATTACTAAGAACATGTCAGTTACAGCTAGCATGAGGAATGATACATCTCTATGCCTATATGTCAAGTATGTATGCCAAATGGATGATTTCACAGTAATATCCTCAAAAGCTCTCACTCTCAACATACTAAAGCTGTTTGTCTCAATTCCCACCTATTTACACACGCACAATCACTCAGAATTATACGGGCGCCTGGCATCAATGACCCTCACCAAAGCACGTGTATATATATCACTGTGCCTGCGCTCACTATTGGTATATCAGACTCCGGAGGGGTGGATCATGCCCAAGCGCTAATCAAAAGCCATCAAGGCCTGTTGCAACGTGCAACCCGATCCACATAATAACAATAATAAAGCTATTATCGTCTGCTGCGGCGTGCAATCGGATCCACAATGACACTCTCAATACGACTCTAAGGCCCACCTCAATCACCAATCTCAAGTCTCTAAGGCTCAAAATCTCGTTTCAATTAGCCCAACAACTCCACATATGGAACTATAATGATAACATGCAATGCAACAACGAATGATAAATAGAAACTGAGATATGACATGCCAATGAAGAATCATGACTAAGTGTAAAAATACAGTTGAATCAGATAACAGAAAACAACAGAAATAACCTCGTAAGGCCTCTATCAAGTAAATACATAGCCTAAATATTATTTCTAAAATGAATCATGGCTCAATTAATCTAACAACTGAGAAAAACACAGATAAAATATGGTATGATAGCAACATAGTCCATAAGTCAACCCATATCATGATTAGCCCGGTGCATGCCCACACGCCCGTCACTAGCACGCGTGTCACCTTAACACAGTCACAAATAAAACATTCAAGGGATAATTACTCTCAATTCAAAGTTTAGTAATGTTACGTCAAAGCGCACAAATCAATACTCCAAACGGCCCTTGCCTCGTGAATCGGTCTCCGAACAAGTCGAATCTAGTCACAACAACTTCATACCATCAATAATAGCCATAGGAAACAATCTCAAATGATAAAACTAGAATCTTTAATTAAATCTGAAAGTCAACCCAAAAGGTCAACCCCAGGCTAGCACCGCGAAAGTTGACAAAATTTACAAATTCCGAACACCCATTAAATTATGAGTCCAACCATACTAATTTCATCCAATTCCATCCACAAATCGACCCCCAAATCATCAAATCTCACCCTCCAACAACATAGCCTAAAATCCCCAATTTCCACCTCAAATACACATAAACTAGGTGTAATAGTCAATGGGTAATCAATATTTAACATCAAAAGTAATTAAGCTTCACTTACCTCTTCAATTGTAGCCGAAACCCTCTCAAACATCGACCTTAGCCAAGTCCCAAAACAAGTATAACACTGCTAGTAAATTCGCACCCGCGGTCACTTAACCGCATCTGGCCCCGCTTCTGCAAAAATAGCCGCATATGCCGTCCACAACCTTCCAACAACATCCACTTCTGCAGTCACATCCGTGTTTCTGCGCACGCGAACCTGCGCTTCAACGTCCGCATCTGCAAAAACCCATGACCGCACTCCACTTCACTTCTGCGCTCTACTTCCTGCATCTGCAAGCTCGCAGATGGAGACCAGCATTCGCACCTATGCATTTCCCCAGCCCTAGCATATTCCGCACCTGCGATGGCTTGACCGCTTCTGTGATCTCGCACGTGCAACCAAATCCCCGTAGGTGCGATTGCACCAGAACTTGAAATTCTTCAACATTTCTACTAAATCCAAACTTGGTTTTCACATCATCGGAATCGAACCCAAGGCCCCAAGGACCCCATCCAAACATAACGACAAGTCCTAAAATATGATACGAACTTAGTCAAAGCCTCAAATCACGTCAAACAACATCAAAACCATGAATCGCACCCCAATTCGAGCCTAAAGAACTAATGATCTTCCAACTTCTAAAATTAATGCTGAATCATATAAAATCAACTCCGAATTAACCCAAATTTTGCACACAAGTCATAGATGACACAGCAAACCTACTCCAACTCCTAGAACAAAAATCCAAACCCAGTATCAACAAATTCAACTCTCAGTCAAACTTTTTAACCTTCCAAACCTTCAACTTTCTAGCTTTCGCCAAAAAGTCCCAAATCAACCTACGGACCTCCAAATAAATAGTCGGACATACACCTACGTCCAAAATCACCATACAAAGCTATTGGAACCCTCAAAACTCCATTTGGGAGTCGTCTTCCAAAAAGTCAAACTTCGGTAAACCCTTTCAACTTAAACCTTCAACCTTGGGACTAAGTGTCCATTTCACTTCGAAACTTCCCCAAACCCAATCCAACCACCCCAGAAAATTACATAATCACAAATGAACATAGAGGAAGCTATAAATAGGGGAACACGGCTACAATACACAACACGACCGACCGGGTCCTTGCACATACGCATCAATATCACCACCCTTATACCGCCGCATGCGCATCTCTTCACAACAGAATAATCAACTCATGCCACACGTGCCCATATGCCACAACATTTCCACAAAAACAATACCAATGCCACAATATGTCTCAAAAAAACAATACCAATGTACAATGATACATAGCCCACAGTTCAACAATAAGCTATAGAAGAATATCAACTATAACACAAAGAAATGGAAGAATAAACTCAACCATGAAAGATATTCCATGTAATAACAACGTCAAATAAATGCATAAGAAGAAACTCAACAATGAAAGATAATCCATGTATTACAACCGTCAATTAAATGCATACAAGAATAAACCCAACAATGAAAGATTAAACATGTAATAACAACTTCAATTAATGCATATAAGTAACCTAAGAGTCTAAATTGGTCAATTTACATATATAAGCCCGTATAGACACTCGTCACCTCATGTGCACATCTTTCACATAATTCAAATAGTGCAATTAGATCAAATCCTACGAAAAAGTTTCCCCCACAAAAAGTTAGGCAAGATACATACCTCAACTAGGTCAGTTCAACACTCAAAAATGGCTTTTCCTTTAAAATTTGCCTCTGCATGGCTCAAATATAATAAAAACGACTTAAATATACCAATAATGCAAGAGAAACCATTTCCGAAAAATAAAGTCATGATCATTACACAATTTTACAAAAGTCAATCCCGGGTTCGCTCGGTCAATACTCGAGACCAATGGTAGATCTCGACTGCCCATAATCCCACGGGTCCATATATGTTTTTTGCTTTCAAATTCGAATCCAACTCGGCTCTTAAATCTCAAATTTTTATTTCTCAAAACATAGACAAAAATTCCCAATAATTCTCTTCAAATTCCATGGATTAGAGGTTAAATCTCACAAATAACCATGTAATATAATTGAAATTTGATCAAAATCACTTACCCAATTGTTGTATGTGAAAATCTCTCCTCAAAATTTCCTCCTACCAAGTATAGGGTTCTAAAAATGTGATAAATGAAGCTAAGTCCCGAAATCCCACCCTTTTGTTCAGCTGCAGAAGTCGCAAATGTAGCCAGGGGTTCACAATTGCGACTAAAGGATCGCAAAACCAGACCCTGTCAGCCCTCACAGATATAACATTTGTGACATAGGGCTCCGTAATGGTGATGGCAGCTTATTCCTAAATGCAACCATGTGGTCGCAAATGCGACCAGACCAAGACCAGTGCTGAATTTTCAAATGCGATAAGGGCGTCGCATTTGTGATATCTGAACTTTCCCTAACCTCTTCGAAATTGCGATGTTGGTGCTCATGATTGCGACAACTGCAGCACCAGCATACCAGAAACAAGGAACAAGTCCAATCCATTTCGAAATACATCTATAACTCACCCGAGCCCTCGGGGCTACACATCAAACATCCATACAAGTCTAAAAATATCATACGAACTCGCTCGCGAGATCAAAACACCAAAATAACATCCAGAACTACGAATCAAACATCAAAATACATGAAATTTTCTCAATGAAGTCAAGGATCAATAGAGTCACAATCAAGCATCCGATTCATATCAAACCAACTAAGAATGACATCAAATTTTGCAAACAAGTTCCAAATGCCAAAATGAACTTTTCCATGTCCCAGAACAAAAATCTAAACCCGATAGCCATAAAGTCAACCTACGGTCAAACTTAAGGAATTTCTAGACCTTCAAATTCCCAACTTTCGGCAAAACAAGACAAACCAAGCTAGGAACCTCCGAATTAAATTCTGGGATTAGGCCTAAGTCCAAAATCAACATCCAGACCTGATGGAATTGTAAAAACTCTGATCCGAGATTCAATATGCAAAATTCAAACTTGGTCAACTCTTCCAACTTAAAGCTTATAAAATGAGAATCATTCCTTCAAATCAATCCCGGGCCGTTTGAAAATCAAAACCAACCATACACGCAAGTCATAATGCATAATATAAAGCTACTTAAGACCCTTAACCACTGAAATCCATACAAATTCTCAAATCGACCGGTGGGGTTGTTACAAGCAAACTTCTTTCTTTTCCTTGTTACTAAAGCATGGAAAAAGTAGCGTTATGGTCTCCCTCCTTTGCCAATTTCTAATAGCTTTTTGTCTCCAGTAGGTCCCTTGAAGATTTAGCATCTTGGTTAACCTTGCCTTCTTCTCATGCAGGTCCATTCTCAATTGTTCAATATTCAAGATAGGTATTGTTCCTTCAGTTGCTCTGCTTCATTTTTCATATTTTTAATATCAACTAAGATATCACTAATAGATAATTTAGACTGGGTTGATAGCGTTTTACTCATTGGAGGCAATACTGAATAGTAAAGGGGCATTAATACGCTTAAATTACACCTATATAAATGGTGTAAGGCGGCCGATATCAAATATAATAACCTAACAAGGTTGGGTCGAATCCCACTGGGAATATGCGTGAAAAGGTTACTTGAATAGTGTGTCCCTTGACTAAAGCCGTAATTCAACCCCGTTAATTTGTAAAGAGTTTGTTAATTGTGAATTGTTAATAGAATTGATTAATTGGATTAAGAAACCAAGGTTGTGTCCCTTTCAATGGAATGTAATGCTATTGGTGTTAGTATGATATAGTTCTAGTGGGAGGTCCTTTGATACGCAAATAGTTCCAAAATGACTACCCAATGTTTCCCACTAAATAGGTAGTATTTCTTCTTTGTGATTTTCCATATAAAAGAGTTTCAATTAAAAGCAACCAATTTATGCCAAGTAGATCCCACTTATTCCTAAGAGATTCTATTAAACAAGGTCTAAAGCCTTGATTTCTTGCTATTCAATTCTACCAAACCCTAACCCACTTTTCCAAGTGAAAGATGAAGTAAATTGGCACTAGTTAATGTTTGCAACCATCAACCATAATGAAGCATAAGAAATTAATAGAAATCAACCACCCATTATATATATATATATATATATATATATATATATATATATATATATATATATATATATATATATATA
>MCJB01008223.1:111123-192249 GCA_002018475.1 Nicotiana obtusifolia | reverse complement strand
CCCCCCCCAACTCCCCCCACCGATCACCCATCACACGACAACATTGAGAAGAAACCCCTACGAGGGGTTCTCAGTAAATCACAAAGAACAGGTAGGAATAATGGGGATGATTGATTGGGGGGAAATATTTGTATGTAAATAAAAAATAAACAAGAGTAGAGGGAGGATAATTTCTTTCCAGAATTGTTGATGATAGTGGAACCTGGTGATTGTATATTCGTGGGAACGTGTTCTCAGCGTGGATTGTGTTGTATTCCAGATTTTGTTTGTCCTATGTTTTCTTTTGTTTTCTTTTATTTAGAATTATAGTGTGGGATTCAAAAGTGGGAAAGTGATTAGGGGGAGGGGGGAGGGGGATTTAATATATTTGCATTCTACGGTACGTCTACCATCGTGAAACAACATTGGTCGCAGAAGCGTATGCGATGATATATTACCTAGAATGTACGTGGCCAATGTGCGATCGCATCTATGGTCGTAGAATCGTTATGCGGTCCGTGAAATTTGGCCTTCCACCACATTTTGTGTGAATTGTTTTCGAGAAGGTCTGATTATGTGTGCGGCCATTTTGCTGTCCGCGAAACCATCACGCAGTCGCATTTGTGGCTGCAGAAAGACATATGAAGCTCAATTAACTTTTCTTCACTTTCCCTTTGCCTCTGCATCCCATTTCTTTGTATGTTGAGTACCATGCACTCTAAAACACACGCATCAAAATGATCAACAAAGACAAATAAACCTACACTGAAAAAAATCTAACCAAAAACATTTCCACAGATGAGTTTCCTCCATAGAAGCGCTTCATTTAACATCGGGGCAGGATGATGTTACCCCTTTTTGGCTAATCAGTTGTGGAGGTTGGTACAGGACCATCTTTGAGTCCTTTCTCCAATGTTCCAAGGTAGTGCTTCACCCTTTGGCCATTTACTTTGAAGGTTCGAGTCCTATCCTCGAACTCTAATTCAATGGCGCCATAGGAAATTACACAAGTAACTTTGAATGGGCCAGATCATTTGGCTTTGCATTTGCCGAGAAGAACTTCAACCTTGAGTTGAAGAGCAAGACCAAGTCGCTGGATTTGAATTCCCGCATCAAGATCTTCTTATCATGAACAAACTTCATCCTTTCTTTATACATGTCAGCATTCTCATAGGCTTGGAAACGGAACTCATCCAGCTCATTGAGTTGTGTCTTCATTAGATTAGCAGCTTTAGCCTAGTCAATATTGTCATGCCCCACCTCGGGGAGCGTGACCACGAGATACCTCGGTTAAGCAGGACTACTGGATGCCTTCTATCCAACCGAGATACCCCGGTTAAGCAGGACTACTAGATGCCTTCTATCCAACTCTGCCCATTAACAATATAAGAATCAGTACAAGAGATAGACATGAGAAGAGTCTAATGTTCCCCATTCTATTCCCATTATTCAAAAGAGATTCATTTTCGACTTCCAAAATATTACAAGTTTATAGATATGATGAAAAACATGTTTGCCACACACCAAAACTTCTAGTTCATTACCCAATATCAAACACCACCCACAACCTGTCTATGGAGCCTCTAAGTACAATAGAAGAAAAGAATGGTAGTGCCGATTACAAGGCCCCGGCTATACCTGAAAGCTCAAAATACAATGTCAAATGACAGTAGGTCTGGAACGGAGTAGGGCTCACCAAAACTTTCTATATAGAGAATGATTCTTAACAAGGACCAAAGTCGCCCATTGATGAACCACCTGTATCCATTGAAGATGCAGCGCCCATGGCAAAAGGGACGTAGTACATGTGGAATAGTACTATTATGTAAAGCTAAATGTCCCCTTTCAAAATAAAACGCCAATATCAGAAGGGGAAACACCATGGAAGCAACAAGTAACAGTCAATGATATCAAAATGCCATGTTAAAACATAACAATTTTCAAAAATACAAAAACAATATACATCTTTTTGGTTGGGAGATCATTAGCACCGATATACCACCGTGTTTTTAGCACGAAGTCTGATCACGCCCGGTAGGCTAGGCCATCTCCCCAAGGACAATGTGGTTTGACATGTGATGCGAAGAAAAGGTGTTACCAAGAGTAGTACAACTATGTGCGCAAAATGGCGTTCGATCTCCACCCGATCGGCTAGGCCGCCTTCCCACATATGCCGTGTGGGTTGACTTTCTAATTCACAGCTAATATCAATATCATCCCAATTAAGGGGAATAATCACAATCACATCAATATTTCAATCTCATCCCAAAAAAGGAAAATATCACAATCCACCCCTACATTGGTACGTGTAGTTTCGGGTGTGGGATTTATGACCCACCCTTCCTCGGTTTGCTAATGATACTCCCAAAAACATTTTTGTTTTGCACACAAGGGAAATAAAAGTACAAATATATTTTTATATTCACCTCATTACCTTGCACACTATATATAGCCTCGTTAGTAACTTCAACCATTCACAACATCATTATTATTTCATTGGCCCTCTTGGCCAAACTAATGATTCTTCTTTCATGGCACGGTGGTCGTATTTCACATTTCACGTTTTCATCTCTTTATTTTCAAGGATCATCAACATAAACATCAATATATAGAATTTTTCGGAAATCACAACTTTAAGTTCATTTGTAATGAATGGTTTAAACAGATTAGATCCCTTTTTAATGTATGGAGCACAACGACTTGTAATCACAACGCAAGTAAAAAAATCATAAGCAATTAATACGCGGTATCTTTTGAAATACTTCTTCACAAAGGGGCAATACACAATTCAACTCTTGAGTACGTAAGAACTCAAATCACATTTGAAATATTTATAAAGGAGGGCATGGGGATTTATGATTTAAACACTACTTCAAATCAAATGCACTAGATACAACAACGATGGGCGCGTTTTATATATCACTTTAGTTCTTGCACTTTCAAACTTATTTATAGGTCATCAAAAGTACGAGAATTTGGGATCAAGGCCTTAAGCATGAATAGGAACAACAGGGGGCCTTAGGCACATTGAGTTTTCTTTCACTACTGGGCATATCAACATGGAAATAAAAACATGATTGAAATCATAATATTCCGACACATTGGTCATATTAGAATACATTCCCCAATACGATAGGAGCATCAGGTACACATGTCTAGTACATATCTTTCAAAAACTTTTATTTGGAATAGTAACATTTGTACGGGATAACTCGGAACATGGGAATTAGGAACTTGGGCCAACCATACTTGAGACTTACGGGAACATCATGAAATTAGATTCCAAGAGAGAAGTTTAGCCAACATACCTTGTTGAGCTTTCCTTAAGTTACTACAACACCCCAACACTTACAGCAATAACAATATATAAGAAGACAATGAAAGTAAGTTAATAATTAGGAGGATTCCCATGGTGTAACTCTCTTAGGAATTTTATCAAACACCTAATATGCAAAATAGACTACACAGCTCTACGATGGTAATCCCTTCGCCCTCAACCCATTTCAACAAGAAACTACCCAAAATAGTTCATTAACCCCGCATACTACAAGCTATTGTCACATGCATGGCCTATTTCAAATCCCACAATATACTAGACAACTAAATAACTTGCATGGTGGGTATAAGATAGGAACTTACTAGGATAGATGGTGGTCTAGTGAGTGGCTTCCTTGATTCTTGAAGATTGGTGCAAGAATGGGTGCTTGGATGGATAGGCCTTCCCCTTGTGTCTCTAAAATACTCTTACCTCTGTCTAAATTTAACAGACATTCATTTCAAAATGAGCCCTAAAGGCTATTTATGAAAACGGGGTCGGATTATAAATATAGGAAAATGGACCCTCCAAACTCAGGTATGCAGTCGCAGAATAGACCACATAACAGATATGCTGCCCGCAAAATGGGCCACGAAAATAATGCCAAGAACAGTGCTGGTTTGGACAGGTCCGCGGTCCGCATCACTCATATGGCCGTAGAATAGACCGCAGAATCATCCAACTAAATTCGTCATGCCAAATCTGTGATGGAAAATGCGGACCGCAAAATGGATATGCGATTGCAGAATGGATCGCAAAACAACCTTCAAAATTCAATCATTTTTCTGCTCAACTTTGCGACGGGTATGCAGCGCGCAGAATGGATCTGCGGCCGCGAATCTGACCACACAACTTGCCTTTCAGCAAATATTTTCTTCCAATACCTTGATGCGTTCTTCAACCCAAAAAGTCAGTATTGCGGTCGTACACATCACCCTACCTCGGCACCACAAAACTTGAATCCCTTAGTGAAATTTACGGGGCCTTACAAAATATTAAACTTTTTGAACACCCAAATGGCTTTGTGTTCTAGCTGCACTAGCAACTGACATGCCTTACCAAAAACCAACCAGTAATGCAAGGTTCCAATGGGTGTTTTAAATGCTGTCCGATAAGCCCATAGAGTCATCTAGCTTTCTTGATCAATCAGTCCTATTTGCATTATGATACGCTCAAATTACACTTTAATAAATAGTGTAAGGCGGTCGATGTCAAATATAATAATCTAACAAGGTTGGGGTCGAATCCCACAGGGAATAGGTGTGAAAAGGTTACTTGACTAGTGTGTTACTCGACTAAAGTCGTAATTCTATCCAGTTAACCGTAACAAGAGTATGTATTAATGGTAACAAGAGTATGAATTGAGTTCGGTTTCAGGTGATGGCTAATTGTAACATTGAGAATGTAGATAATTTGATTAAAGAAAATAAGGTTATGTCCGCATTAATGAAGTGTAATACTACCGGTGTTAATATGATATATTTCTAATGGAAATTCCTTTTGATATGCAAATGATGTCTAAATGACTACCCAATATTTTTCCAATAGTTAGCTAGTATTTCCTCTTTATGATTTTTCTAAATATAAAAGAGTTGCAATTAAGAACAATCAATTTATGCCAAATAAAATCTACTTATTCCTAAGCGATTTTATTAAACAAGGTTTAAAGCCTCGAGTCTTTGGTATTTACTTCTACCAAATTCGATCCCACTTTCCCAAGCAAAGCAAGAATTTAATGGCATTTGTTAATGTTTGCAACCACTAACAATAAATGAAGAATGAGAAACAAATAAATATCAACCAACCATTATATATATATTCAATATTAAACACCCATTAACATAACACCCATTTAGGGTCCACAACCTTAGTATTTAAAGTTAGCTACTCATACTAAAATACAAAAGCAAGAGAGTAAGAAAATATTAAATGTCATAAAGCTTACAAAGAGAAAGATTCTTGACCCAAAAGCTTCCAAAAGAGAGGAATATTAATGCCTTGTATTGTAGCTTTACAGTCAGACAAGATAGAGCCCACAAAACTCCAATAAATCTATTTATGGAGGGCCAAAAATCGGGACAAAAATCGGACAAAATTGCGCTTTCAGGTTGAATTTGTGACCGCATTTCGGTCGCATAACAGACATGCGGTCCGCATTTTTGACATGGCCATCGCAGATTGTAACCCTAGTTTCGCCTTCACCGCATTCATGGTTTGCAGTCCGCATTGTAGAAATGCGACCGCATCTTGCGTCGCATTTTCTTCCATCAGTAGACTTCATGTTTAGTTTGCGGTTACTTCTACGGTTTGCAAACAGGTTATGCAATCGCAGATGAGACCGCATTTTTGACGTTGAACTTTCCCTAGAAATCTGTTTTGATATGCGATCTCGGTGTGAAATATGCGGCTAGCATGTGGGTTTTGCGATAGCACATCCACATTTGCGATGCCTTTTTGCTCTTTTCTTGTCTTTTTGTGGCTTTTTGCACTCTTTTCCATTCTCTTAGGTCCTTACGCCTCATACACTGCAAAAATACTAAAATTACATAAGTACAAAGGGAAATTGCATTTAAAACAATCTAAAATCTAAGCAATTAGTATAAAATGTGCCGAAATTCTCCGGCACATCAACACCCCTAACTTAAGCTCTTGCTTGTCTTCAAGCAACTAAGATGACACTATCCTATTCTAGGCTCCATCTACAAGACATGAAACAATACTGACCATGGACGTTGTTTGTTGTTAGTATTTCAAGCATGCATCTTCCAGTGTTTTACGCTTCCTGAGTGCACTTGCGTTTGACTCAAAAACTCAACTTTTGTTCAACCTCACAGTTCATGTGCCCTCACTAGAAAGAAAGTCCCAAAACCACAATATTTACAATGACAACAAAAAGGGACGAATTCACAAATACACTCACTCTCAGAAAAGGGTTTCAAGTGTTACAACATACCATACCATAGGCTTGCCCTTTTTTTAATTCGTCGCTTAATTCTAAGAACGCTCGGTTGGAGATCCCATAAGGACTTTTTAGGCTTGTAATGTAGGGTTAGGGAAGGGTCGGATAAGCATTTAGATACAAGTGACTATACCCTCCTTGAACACTAATCACATTTTCTTTTCTTTTCAAACCCCATAACCACATTGGCATCTAGTTCCAATATAGAACCACCTTAATTACCTTTCTAATTTTCTTCAAGGCTCCATAATTATATATATATATATACATATATTTCTCTCTTTTTATATATATATATATATATATACACATTTTTGTTTTGGAGCTTGAATAATTTCATACGAACACTTTGATGTATATGCTCCTACACTCAATGTACAACCTTACCCATTTCCACTTTGACACCACACCCCCAACTTAGGCTTTTAGCCTCATTCTCAATGTTCAAGGTGGAACGGGTTAAAAAGAGGGAATTATTTTACAAAAGGGAAAGGTTAGAAAAGGTTAAAGGCTTGAATAGGGCACGCAAACACAAGAATTATCTACACAAAGAACTCACACACATGGCACACGAACTGTTTGGTTCACATAGTTTAAAGCCCTCGAGTCAACATTTGGCAACTCAAAGCTTTCATAATAGATACATGCATAACTCTAGGCAGATGTAGAGTCACAGAGCGAGCCTCAAGTTCACACAGTTGATGTCTTTTTCTTTTTCTTTTTTTTTTTTTTTTTTTTTTGGAAGGGTATAGGCTATGTACAGACAGTCATGCTTGAGACTAGACAATTACACCAACCCGGTCAACATGTTTCATTCTGTTGTCCTGGTTCTACTATTACACCCTTGGAAAAGAGCCCGGCAAAGAAAAAACAAGGGGAATTCATTGCTAATTACTAAAGATGGACAATTATCTACTAGTTTTTGCTGGGTTGTTTTTTTTTAATATATGCACAAGGATAACATAACTTATGTACGGAAATCACAAAGCACTAATATATACAAAATCACGAACAAAATACACACGAGTACGTAAGTTTGTTTATAACATAAAGACATGAATATGTATAACAGTTGCTAATGTCACAAAAGTATAGGCAAGGCTAATTGCTTGTCAAAAGTATAGACATTAATATTATTTTTCAAAAGTATAGACAAGGCTACCACCCCCAACTAAAAGCATGCATTCTCCCCAATGCATATGAACATAGAGTAGAGTTGAAGGGGCTCCCTGAGGCGCACTAAGCTCTTTGGGAGTCGGTAGCCGTCTGAGTTATGGTGAGGTCACCCTCTGATGCTGAAGCTGGTACCGATGAGAGCTCGGCCTGAGGAGTGACCTCCATGCATAATAAAAAATGCGACATGTTTTGCGGTCGCATAACCACTATGCAGACCGCAAACTTGTCGCAATCTTGATTGTGCACTATTAGATCTCAGTCTGCGATGGGTTATGTGATCGCATAACCATCGCAGAACTGATTTGCGCACAACACAAAACAAAATAACAAAATGCGATTGCAAACTCCACCGCAAAGTGGGAAATGCAATCGCAAAACAACCGTAGATAGCAAGGTTTTAACTGAGTGGTCTATTTCAGTTTGGGTGACTTTGCGGTCTGCATATTAATTATGTGATCGCAAATGTCACCGCATTTCATCATCGTCCTCAGAAGACTAGGGTTTAATTATGCGGCAAAAATGCAGACCGCATTCTAATTTTGTGGGCCGCAAATGCCTTCGTTCTCACGATTCAATTCATCCCTCAACAATGGTGGTCCTATTTCTCTCTACCCAGCACCCCAGATATGTTTTCTACCCAGAAACGACCACGATATGTACCCAACTACGACAAACAACACAATAAAAAATGCAGAATGAAAATAAAGAAGACCACAGAAAAGATATAAGTGAACTTGAAAATAGAAAATTATGGCAGGGACACATACCAGTGAAGAGGAGTACGAGCACTATGGAGATTATGAATGGGTATTCGTCTTTTGTAAGATTCGATCACTAGCCGTTTTTGCCCCTTTTTTTTCGATCTATGTTTGCCTCTCTTTTCTGTTCGTTCTTTTTTTTCTTTTTTGTTTTGTTTTGTTTTGTTTTTTTTTTGAATGAATGAGATATGAGAGAATGCGACGACGTACCTGATACTTTGCAATGGGAAAATCACCGCATAACAAACTATGCGACAGCATAAGTGTTATGCGGTGGGTTCATTTGACTTGCTGAAGGGGTAACAATGCGAAGCACAATGCGATCGCATAATCGAAATGTGGTCCGCAAAGTGCATCACCTTGTCGTATTCTGATCAACGATTTTAGCCAAACTTACTTTTTTAGTTTGCGACCAAAATGCGGTCCGCATAGTGAAAATGCGTCCACACCTTTGCAGCAAACTTCACGCAGTGGTTTTTCTTCCCTTTTTTTATGCATTCCTTCCCAGTGTTGTGATCTTTTGAATCCCCTGCACTCTAACACACACTTAAATTGCTCAAGTAAATCTATCTATCAAAAATTAAAAATTTAAAGAACAAAAAAGGTGTTACCACACATGGGTTGCCTCCCATGAAGCGCTTGATTTAACGTCGCGGCACGACGAAGTTGGTGTTCCTTTGGAGTCACTCAATGGTCGGGCACGGACCATCTTTGAGAGCCAGCTGCCCCATCAAATGTTTTTTTCCATCTGTGCCCAAGTAGTGTTTGATTCGTTAGCCATTTACTTTGAATGTCCGGAGCCCATCTTCCGATGCTAGTTCCACAGCTCCAAAAGGAGAGACATTGACCACTTTGAATGGACCGGACCATTTTGATTTGAGTTTGCCGAAAAACAATTTGAGCCTTGAGTTAAAGAGCCATACCAAGTCACCCGACTTGAACTCTCTTTTCAAGATCTTCTTGTCATGGACGAACTTCATCCTTTCTTTGTACACAGCTGCACTATCATAAGCATGGAAACGGAATTCCTCCATACCATTGAGTTGTGTTAACCTCAAATTTGCAGCTTTAGCCCAGTCCAAGGTCAACCTTTTTAACGCCCACATAGCCTTGTGCTCCAATTCCACGGGCAGATGACAAGCTTTTCCGAAGACTAACCGATAAGGAGAAGTACCAATAGGAGTCTTGTACGCCGTGCGGTACGCCCACAATGCGTCATCTAGCTTCCTTGACCAGTCGGTCCTATTTGCATTAACAGTCTTTGCTAGAATGCTCTTGATCTCCCAGTTGGAAACCTCAACTTGACCACTTGATTGCGGATGATAAGGTGTGGCTACCTTGCACTTGATGCCATATTTCTCAAGTAGAACCTTGAAACCCTTGTTACAGAAATGAGACCCACCATCACTAAGAATGGCTCTAGGAGTGCCAAACCGAGTGAAGATGTTTTTATTCAAGAATGTGGTCACACTCCTTGCCTTGTTGTTTGGTAAGGGGATCACTTCAACCCATTTGGACACATAGTCCACAGCCACCAAAATATATTTCATCCCCCAAGAGCTTACAAAGGGACCCATGAAATCAATTCCCCACACGTCGAAGATCTCTATCTCCATCAGAAAGTGCATTGGCATTTCATGCCTCTTGGAGATTGAACCTTGTCTTTGATATTGGTCACAAGCCTTAACCATTTGATTGGCATCATGATAGATTGAAGGCCAATAGTAACCACATTCAAGAACCTTAGCCGCTGTTCGATTTCCTCTATGATGACGCCCAACCGGTGAATCGTGGCATGCCTTTAGAATTGGCATAATCTCTTCTTCCAGAACACACCTTATGATAAGATTGTCAGCACAAACACGGAACAAGAATGGCTCCTCTCAATAGTATTGTCGGCAGTCTCTCAAAAACTTCTTCTTTTGATAGGATTCCAATCTGTCCAGGATAAGGTCACTAACTAAATAGTAAGCAATATCGGCATACCAAGGAGGAAAAGTGCTAAGATAGTGCCAGTATGTGTTCATCCGCGAATGCATCGTTGATTTCAAGATCTCCCTTTGGTCTCCCTGCTTCTTCAACCCTTGACAAATGATCCGCCACTTGATTTTGAGTTCCCTTGTGATCCTTGACTTCGAAGTCAAACTCTTGCAACAATAAGACCCATCGAATCAACCAAGGCTTTGCATCCTTCTTTGCCATGAGATAGCGAAGAGCTGCATGATCTGTGTACACTATCACCTTGGATCCCAACAAATAAGCTCGGAACTTCTCAAAGGCATAGACAATGGCTAGAAGTTCTCGCTCAGTCACCGTGTAATTCACTTGTGTCCCATTGAGTGTTTTGCTTGCATAGTAGACCGGGTGAAGAACCTTATTGTAACGTTGGCCAAGAATTGCCCCAATGGCTACACCACTAGCGTCACACATGAGCTCGAAAGGAAGAGACCAATCGGGTGTGACAATAATAGGTGCCGTGGTGAGCCTTTGCTTCAACTCCTCAAAGGCTTTGAGGCATTTCTCATCAAACACAAATTTGGCATCCTTCTCAAGGAGTTTACACATAGGATTTGCAATCTTGCAGAAGTCCTTGATGAAGCGCCTATAAAACCCGGCATGCCCTAAGAAACTTCTAACACCCTTAACGGAGGTAGGTGCAGGAAGCTTAGAAATAATCTCTATCTTTGCTAGGTCAACCTCCATGGCATGCTTTGAAATTTTATGGCCCAACACGTTGCCTTCATCCACCATGAAGTGACATTTCTCCCAATTGAGCACAAGGTTAGTGTCTTCACATCTCTTAAGCACTTGTTTAAGATTGTTAAGACAATGCTCAAAAGACTCACCTACCAAAGACTTCTAGAAAATCCTTTACCATGTCGGAGAAAATGGACATCATGCATCTTTGAAAAGTAGCCGGAGCGTTGCATAAACCAAATGGCATATGGCTAAAAGCAAACGTTCCATAGGGGCGAGTGAATGTCGTCTTCTCTTGATCCTCCAATGCTATATTGATTTGGTTGTAGCCGGAATATCCATCAAAGAAACAATAGAATGACCTACCCGCTAGCCGATCAAGCATTTGATAAATAAAAGGCATAGGGAAATGGTCCTTGCATGTGGCACTGTTGAGTTTCCGATAATCCATACACAGCCTCCAGCCGGTCAACGTTCTTGTTGGGATGAGCTCATTTTTTTCATTTTCAATCACGGTCATGCCTCTCTTTTTCGGCACACATTGCACTGGGCTCACCCAAGAACTATCGGCATTGGGGTAGACTACCCCGGGATCCAACCATTTGATGATTTCTTTCTTTACCACCTCTTGCATTGACGGGTTCAACCGTCGTTGATGTTCCACACTCGGTTTGGTCTCACTTTCCAATTAAATTTTATGCTCGCAAATTCCCGCGGGAATCCCACGAATGTCTGCAATTGTCCATCCAATGGCTTGACTATGCTCCTTCAAGACTTTCAACAATCGTTCGACCAGCACATCATTCAACAAAGAAGAAACGATTACCGTAAAGTATCATTTGAGCCAAGAAATTTATACCTCAAGTGCGGAGGAAGTGGTTTGAGCTCTAGTTGTGGTGGCTCAATAATAGATGGCTTTGCGAGATGTGTGGCTCTATTCTCCAAGTTGAGAGAGAGCTTTGCCGGAGCATAAGTGTAAGAAACAAGCCCCTCCAGTGCATTTACCGATTCCATATATCCCTCCATATCCTCACCATCAAAGTTCACCAAAATAGCCGCCAATGCTTCACCAAGGCATTGTTCTTCCATTTTTGCCTTCACATCTTCACCATATTCAAACATGTTTTCCTATCAACACCAAGAAAAACAAGCAAAGTGTGATGGAATAGAATAATACGTACAGTAAAGCACACACTAATTAGTAATTTCGAAACCGTATTCCCCAGCAACGGCGCCAAAACTTGATACGCTCAAATTACACTTTAATAAATAGTGTAAGGCGGTCGATGTCAAATATAATAACCCAACAAGGTTGGGATCGAATCCCACAGGGAATAGGTGTGAAAAGGTTACTTGACTAGTGTGTTACTCGAGTAAAGTCGTAATTCTATCCAGTTAACCGTAACAAGAGTATGTATTAATGGCAACAAGAGTATGAATTGAATTTGGTTTTAGGTGATGGCTAATTGAAATATTGAGAATGTAGATAATTTGACTAAAGAAACCAAGGTTATTTCCCCATTAATGAAGTGTAATGCTACCGGTGTTAATATGATATATTTCGAATGGAAGGTCCTTTTGATATCAAATGATGTCTAAAGGACTACCCAATATTTTCCAATAGTTAGGTAGTATTTCCTCTTTATGATTTTTTCAAATATAAAAGAGTTGCGACTAAGAACAATCAACTTATTCCAAATAAAATCCACTTATTCCTAAGTGATTTTATTAAACAAGGTTTAAAGCCTCGAGTCTTTGGTATTTTCTTCTACCAAATTCGACCCCACTTTCCCAAGCAAAGCAAGAATTTAATGGCACTTGTTAATGTTTGCAACCACCAACAATAAATGAAGAATGAGAAGTAAATAAATATCAACCAACCATTATATATATATTCAATGTTAAACACCCATTAACATAACACCCATTTAGGGTCCACAACCTTAGTATTTAAAGTTAGCTACTCATACTAAAATACAAAAGCAAGAGAATATTAAATTCCATAAAGCTTATAAAGTGAAAGATTCTTGACTCAAAAGATTCCAAAAGAGAGGAATATTAATGCCTTGTATTGTAGCTTTAAAGTAAGACAAGATAGAGCCCACAGAACCCCAATAAATATTTTTATAGAGGGCCAAAAATCGGGACAAAAATCGGACAAAATTGCCCTTTCAGGTTGAATTTGCGACCGCATTTCTGTCGCATAACAGACATGCGGTCTGCATTTTTGACATGGCCATCGTAGATTGTAACCCTAGTTTCGCCTTCACCGCATTCATGGTTTGCGGTCCGCATTGTAGAAATGTGACCGCATCTTGCATCGCATTTTCTTTCTTCAGTAGACTTCATGTTTAGTTTGCGGTTACTTCTACGGCTCGCAAACAGGTTATGCGATCACAGATGAGACCGCATTTTTGACGTTGAACTTTTCCAAGAAATCTGTTTAGATCTGCAATCTCGGTGTGAAATATGCGGCTTGCATGTGGGTTTCGCGATAGCATATCAACATTTGCGATACCTTTTGCTCTTTTCTTGTCTTTTTGTGGCTTTTTGAACTCTTTTCCATGCTCTTAGGTCCTTACGCCTCATACACTGCAAAAATACTAAAATTACATAAGTAAAAAGGGAAATTGCATTTAAAACAAGCTAAAATCTAAATAATTAGTACCAAATGTGCCGAAATTCTCCGGCACATCACATTAACAGTTTTTGCTAGAATGTTCTTGGTTTCTTGGTTGGAGACTTCAACTTGACCACTTGATTGAGGATGATAAGGGGTGGCCACTTGTTCCTAACTCCATATATCTCGAGCAATCCCGCAACGGCTCTGTTGTAAAAGTGTGAACCACCATCACAAAGGATGGCCCTTGGGGTTCCAAACCGAGTAAATATGTTCTTCAAGAAGGCAGTTACACTCCTTGCCTCACTGTTTTTCAAGGCAACTGCTTCAACCTATTTTTAAACATAGTTCACTACTACCAAGATATAAGTCATGTCGTATGAGCTCACAAAGGGACCCATGAAAACAATCCCCCACATCAAAGATCTCTACCTCCATAACAAAAGTCATAGGCATCTCATGCCTTCTTGAAATTGACCCTTGTCACCGTGACCATTAGATTTGCATCTTGGCATATCAATGGCCAATAGTAGCCACATTCAAGCACTTTTGCCGCCGTACGGTTTCCATTTTGGTGACCACACATGGAGAGTCATTACATGCTTTGAGAATTGGCATCATCTCATCATTCGGAACACAATGCCAAATGATGTTGTCTGTGCATATCCGGAATAAAAAGGGTTCCTCTCTATAGTATTGCCTACAATCCCTCAAGAACGTTTTCCTTTGATAAGCTTCCTATTCATCGGGGATAAGGCTACTAACCAAGAAGTTAGCTATATCAGCATACCAAGGAGTTGAAGTGCTAGATATTGCCAAAAGTTGTTCGTCTAGGAAGGCATCATTTATTTCAAGATCTCCTTTGGTCTCCCTGCCTCTTCAAGCCTAGACAAGTGATATGCGACTTGATTTTACGTTCCTTTATGATCTTTGACTTCATAGTCAAATTCTTGTAACTAAAGAACCCACCTAATCAATATCGTTTTGACATACTTCTTTTCCATAAGGTAGCTGAGAGTAGTATGATCAGTAAAGACTATACGTTGGATCCCAACAAATAGGCTCATATATCAAAAGCATAGACAATGGCAAGCGTTCTTGCTCAGTCATGGTGTAATTGATTTGCGTGACATTGAGTTTCTTTCTTGCATAGTAGACAAGGTGAAGAATCTTGTTGTGCCTTTGACCAAGCACTGCATCAATAGCCACACAACTGGCGTCACACATAAGTTTAAATGGAAGAGCCCAATCGGGTGTGACAATAATAAGTGCCATGGTGAGCCTTGCCTTCAATTCCTCAAAAGCCTTAAGTCACTTCTCATCAAACACAAATTTAGCATCCTTTTCAAGAAGCTTGCACATGGGGCATGCAATCTTTGAGAAGTCTTTGATAAATTGCCGATAGAAACCGACATGCCCCATAAAGCTCCAAACACCTTTGACCGAAGTGGGAGGGAAGCTTTGAAATTACTTCAATTTTATCTTGATCAACCTCTATTTCTTTCTTGGAGATTTTGTGGCCAAGAACAATACCTTCGTCCACTATGAAGTGACATTTTCCCCAATTGAGCACAGGTTGCTCTGCTTCCATCTTTTGAGTACTTGTGTAAGATTATCAAGGCAATGTTCGAAAGAATCACCAAATACTGAGAAGTCATACATGAATACCTCCAAGTAATCCTCCATCATGTCCGAGAAAATCGACATCATGCACCATTGAAAGTTAGTCGGGGCATTGCATCACCCAAATGGCATTCGGATAAAAGCAAAGGTCCCATAAGGACACGGGAATGTTGTCTTCTCTTGGTCTTCCAAGGCTATGTTGATTTGGTTGTAGCCGGAGTAACCATCCAAGAAGATATAAAACGACCTTCCCGCTGGCCGATCAAGCATTTGACCAATAAAACACATAGGGAAATGGTCTTTACAAGTAGCACTATTGAGCTTCCGATAGTCCATGAAAACTCTCCACCCAGTTACCTTCCTTGTTGGAATTAGTTCATTTTTGTCATTTTGAATCACGGTCATGCCTCCCTTCTTCGGCACACATTGCACCGATCCTCACCCAAGGACTAACTACAATGGGGTAAACAACCCCAGCGTCCAACCATTATATAACTTTCTTGTTCACCACTTCTTTCACGGAGGGATTCAACCTCCTTTAATGCTCCACGCTAGGTTTGCTATCATCCTCGAGTTGGAATTTGTGCTCACAAATACCGGCAGAAATCCCTCGGATATCCGCTATTGTCCAACCAATGCCCTGTCTATGCTCCCTCAAGATCTCCAATAATTGTTCAACTTGCACATCATTTAACAAAGAGGAAACAATTACGAGTAGAGTTTCATTAAAGACAAGAAAATTATACCTTAGGTATTGTGGTAGTGGCTTGAGTTCATGTAATGGTAGCTCAATGATCGAAGACTTGGTGGGAGGAGTGGCTCTATTCTCTATGTTAAGAAAAAGCTTCTTCGGTGCATAAGTATACGAACCAAACCCTTCCAATGCCTTCACCGTCTCCACATATCCTTCTATGTCCTCATCATCAAAAGTCATCAAGATCGCCGCCAATGCCTCACCAACCCGGAATTAAATGTCATTTCTTTTCGAGTCCATGAGTGCTCTCCCGATTGCAAGGAAAGTCGACGGTAGGAGGAACTTCCCCACCTTCAAAAGCACATCATCCACTATCCCCACCGGTCACTTCACCAAACGGTTAGCCATTTGCAACCTCATACTCGTAGGCCTAGTCATTTCTAATACTTCTTGCTTGTAGATAGAAGAGGCATTAAGTTGATGCTAGCCCTATTATTGAAAAAATCTCGTGCTAAGCCATGCAACCCAATAGTGCATGGAATGGTGAAAGCCCCCGGATCCTCTTTCTTTTGGACGAAGGTTGTTGAAATGATGCAGCTAATCCGGTGGGTGACACTCATCGTTTTATTCTTGATGGTCTTCTTTTTTATGACCAAATATTTCAAGTATATATCAAAACCGGGCATCTCTAGAAACGCTTCCACAAACGGAATGTTCACCGATAATTGCTTTAAGATGTCATAGAACTTCTCGAATTTGCTACCATCAACTCTTTTAGCTAGTCTTTGAGGAAATGGAGGGGGATGTCTAGGAATCTGTGCTAGAGGTTTTGGTGCCCCTATTACTTTTTCCTCAACCTTTTCATGCCTCATATCTTAAGCTTTCACCTTCTACGAAATTCTCTCAACTTCAACAATATTAGGCACCTCAACTTGTGCCTCATCTTTTTGTTCAAAATCTTCTACTTCGACCACCCGCTCACTCTCACTTTAAAGTAGTTTCCCACATCGAGTTGTAATGGCCATACAGTGAGAGGTTGGGCCACCCCCACTACCCTTTGGGTTCGCAATTGTATCAGTTAGGAGTGTGCTTTTTTTGTTTTGGGGTTTGTTCCCTTGAGAGATCCTATCTCCAACTTTTGAATAGATAGGGTGTGAGAACCCATAATCTCAGGCATGTTTTTCATTGAAGTATCAAAACTCTCTTGAGCGTGTTCTCCAATTTGGAATGTCTTGAAGAACTCTCCTTCAAATGTTGAGAGTTAGAGTATTGCCTCTTCGGTGGAACATAAGGGTTGGAATTCTGATTTGCTAAATTGTTGTTGTTGTTGCTCCAATTTTCTTGATTAGGACTACCTTGGTTGTTTCGCCATTATTGGTTACGTTCCCTAGCGGTTTAGGTCTCCATTGATGTTGTTGTTTCGACCCTTGGTAGTTTTGTCTTTGATATCCTCCTTGTGAATTTTTAACATAGTTAGCTTTTTCGTATTGAACTGGAGGATAATCTTGTTGTTGGCCTTATTAATGTTGATAATTGGCATTTGACATTGGTTGTACTTCTTCCACAACATTCAGTCTCTCTGTTGGTCTTTCCGTGAACATTTTTGTCAAATCATTGACATTGGTAGCAAGCCCGGCATGATCCCTTTCTTGATAATGTTAGTCAAAGAAGGGGGTACCTTATAAGACTCCACCCGCGGCGTCACCCGAATGCCAAGCTTGGTTGTGTTCGGCTACCTTGTCGAGGATTTGAGTGACTCTTGAAACTTTTTTATACTTGAACGATCCATTAGCCACAATGATGGCTACGAATTGATTCATAGGATTCAAACCCGTGTAAAACATCTCCAACAAAATATTTTTTGGAAATTTGTGATTTGGTGATTGCACCAAATACTGCTCGAATCTAGCCCATGCTTCATGTAGTTGTTCCCCCGGTAATTGCTTGAAAAAGAAAATTTTTTCACGAAGTTCGGATTTCTTGCTTTGTGGGAACCATTTTGCTAGGAAACACGCACAATTTCGGCTCAAGTGTGGATGGAATTAGGAGGTAGAATGTGAATCCATTGCCTTGCTTCTCCGGCTAAAGAGTTTTTGAACACCCTCAACTAAGCTTAGGGCATCATCCGAAACATGATTCTACTGATGCATTGCACACACACCCAAATTTATTTTGAGGTGTTGTGTTGGATCATCGTCGGTGAACATTCAGAAGAATCCCTCCTCCTTTACCATTAGGATTAGACTATATTCCACATTGAAGGTAGCTGCCTCACTCTAGGAGGGGCAATTGCGCTTGTATCATCAATATACGCATCTATATCCGCAAACACATTCTCCGGCTCGTCCATGCTTGCCTAGTGACACCAAACAAAACAAGCAAAGTGTGATGGAATAGAAAAAGATATAAAGTAAAGCAAACATTAGTTGGTAATTTCAAAATTGTATTCCCCGGCAACAACGCCAATTTTGATGACATCCAAATCCACTCCACAAAATGTAAGCAGACACGACCACATGCAATATAATATAACCAACTATGAGTCAGATTCAAATCCCACAGAGAACAATATGTAGGCAATTAGGTAAGTTAGAGAATTATCACTTATTATGCTAAGCCAGACAATAAAAAGGGTTTTGAGAAAATGTTTATATCTAAATGCAAAAATGTAAACTAATTTAGAAAGCGAGTAAATGATCAATGGCAACAAGCATAGATACACAAGGAATTACACTCAAGTAACTATCAAATGTATTTCACGATTTTATAAATATGAGCGAGTTTATGTTAATTAGCCTCAGATAATAATTCTATATTAGCTTCTTATGAAGACTAACAAGACCTAACAATTAAGTGATTAAGAGTACCCGATGTGGCTACCAGTAGTTCAATTCTATCCCTAGGCAGAATCTATAATGTGAGAGTTAATACCTCAAGTTCTTGTTAATTAATCTTTCCCAACCCCAAATTATAGTTTTCAAATTTACTCTAAAGTTAACGGGCGAGTCCTAGGGTTAGCTAATCCCTTTGAGAACATTAAAGAACAAGAATAAATAAAGAAACAATTAACTCACTTCATAATTAATAAAAATTATTCAATATTTAAGAACTACAAAAGATCTAATCCAAACTTTAACAATAAATAATCCCATAAACAAGTTTCATATATTAGATAAATACTACAGACTTCAATATTCAATATAAATCAAGAAAATGAAGAAATGAGTAAAAATGGGTAAGAAATTCTCATCCAAAGTCTTCAAATCTTCAAGTCCCAAGTGTGTGTTCAACAACCCTAGCTCGAAGTTTGTTTCTTTTAGTGAAGAAGACCTAAAATTAGCCAAAAATTCACTCCAAATTAGTTGTGTCGAGTATTAAATGGTTTGGGACCAAAAAATATGAATTTCCAGAAGTGCCAAGTTTTTCCGCCAATTTCTTCATCACGTTTCGCGATAATGCCTTCGTGTTCGCGAAGGTTTGACTCCTGAAGCTTTGCATTTTACTTATTTTTAGTTAGTTTCTTCCTGATCACTTTCAAATCACATAAAACCTGTAAAGTTTAAAAAACGTCATTAAATACATTATTTTATCAATCAAACATATCAAAAATCTAAGAGAGATAAGTTGGTAATATACCAACTAATACATTTCGCGTTTTTGTACGTTAACGTTTCATCCTAAGTTGATCAGCGTAAGCTCGGGAATGCGATAAAATTTGAGGATATAGGTATTTATGTTATTTATAACAGGTGATAAATAAGTGTCGTGAAGGTTAGAGGGTAAACAAATTGAAGAAAATGAGTTTCGTTGAAATTTGACAGTTTGGGATAGAATACGGTCCAAGCTATAATACCCCATATTTATGGAGTAGTTCCATACAATGTACCACATGACCATGACTAAGGTGCTTATATTATGTTAAAAGTGATTTGTATTTTAAGTAATTTGAGATAATTCTTAATTATGTGGGTAATTGGTTAATTATTGGTTTGGTGGGAGATAAACAAGCTAATTAAGAATTTGTGGATAAGCTTAATGGGATCAACATGGCAGCAAGTGCGATTCTTAAGAAAGCTTAATAGTTACTAGGTTGTTTATGTACCTAGGTCGCATATTTAGGGGGATTCTTTGGCAAAGTAATCACATAAAGTGGGGCCCACCCCCACTATGATAGAGATACCTCCCTGAATCATTAAAGTGATATGTATATACTTGCTAGTAATGGTTGGAAAGTCTTAAAAACAATTAATATGAACCCATATAATGCAATAGCAGAGTGAGTTAGAATTTTGTGGGAGCACGGTACAACCTTTCTCAAGAACATCATACGGCTTTTTCCCTACTTCTATCCACCGTTACGTGTTTTGTCACGATTAATCTGTGTTAGAGGGTTTGTTAGGAGAATCTGCTCGGGTATGTTAAGGCTATCCCTTCTTTCCTTTTGGCATGAGCCATACAATACAAATGAAACGAGCAAACACCTAACTTTCATAAATGCCTCTATTCATAGAAGCACTAGGGTTGCCTATGTTCTTGATTTTCTATGTGTCTTACTATTATATCATTTGTTCATGGGTATTAGAAAAATATGAAGTTGATAAAGTTTATCTGAAGGTATATTGATCTTCTGATATTCCGAGAAATCTTATTAACTAATTTCTTATGCATTGCATTCATTTATACATGTAACTTGAAGCATGACCGGATGGTGTTATATACGCATATAATATATGTATATGGGGTATGAGGAAAGGTTACGACACTATATACGCACTACCACCTTATCAGTTAGTATAAGTTGATGATTTCGCCCAATGAGGCCGAGATGAGATGATGGGATGCCCTCAGAGGCTTGATGACGTTATGTACCCATATACCTATGCATGGTTTGACATTTATACGCACATGCATGACATTATAAATATTTCAGAATTCACAAAGTTATTTAGGCTTACAGGCGGATTCCTTTATTCCATATTTCTTTTACGTCTTCTATGTACTAATTTTCGTGCCTTACATTCTCGGTACATTATTCGTACTGACACCCCTATTTCTTGGGGCCTGCGTTTCATGCCCGCCGGTGCAGGTAGACTAGCTGATGGTTCCCCCTCATAGGATCTTTGCTCAGCGAAAGTTGGTTTGCTCCATTTGATCCGGAGCTGCTTTTGGGTTTTGGTACGATATGTCTGTATACATATATGGGTATGATGGGGCCTAGTCCTGTCCTTTATAGAGTTGTACACTCTATTAGAGGTTTGTAGAAAATCACGTGTAGTCTGCTATAATGTGGCCTTGTCGGCTCGCCCTACTGTCTTCCGTATATATACGTACATATGTCTTTTGGGGACATTTTCTCGCGTATGTTTTTCACACAATTCAGTAGTTTACTGCCAGACATTATGCATTTCCTACACTTATTTTATGTTTCATCTTAGAAGTGCTTAGGGGTGTTCGACAGATAGGCTCGGGCACTGTCATGGCCCATTGGTGTGGGTCGTGACAAAAGTGGTATCAGAGCAATTATGTCCTAAGACTGTTTCTAGTAGAGTCTTGTTTATGAGTGTTTTGTGCACCACATTTATAAACTAGTCGAGCGCCACGAGTCACCAGGGTTTGGGGAGAGTCTCATAGTGAGATTCTATCTCAGACTTCACATACCCCACCCTCTCCATAGGAGCTTCGAGGGGCACCAGCTCCAGCGCCTGCCCCTGTACACCCAGCTCCTCAGCCAAATGCACCGGGTCAGGAGAAAAGAGATGATATTCAACTATTGACTCCATTAGTAGTCGCACAATCTCGGCGTCAGGAGGTAGGTATTGGTCATGCAGATCGGGTCATCATTGCGGGGGTTCTTGATTACATTAATTTGGACCCTCCAGTATTCACTGGAGCAGATCCAACCGAGGACCCTTAGGTATTTATTAATAGGATGTAGAGGACTTTGAGGGTAATGGAGGCCACTGCGACGAAGTCGGTTGAGCTAGCTTCCTGTCGATTTTAGGATGTTGCAGTTAATTGGTGCGAGTCTTGGGAGTTGTCCAATGGTGAGTATGCTCCTCCAGCAGTATGGTAGGAATTTACAGTGGCTTTTCTTCGTCATTATGTACCACCAGAGCTTAGATAGGCCAGAGTTGATAGGTTCTTGACCCTTTGGCCGGGTAATAGGAGTACAATCTTCAGTTTGATTGTTTTGCTAGGTATGCTCCCACTATTGTAGCCAAGATGGAGTATCGGGTTAACTGGTTCATGATAGAGTTGGAGCCGCATCTGCTTAACGACTGTATGTCGGTCTCATTTCAGCTAGGCATAGATATTTCTCGTATTCAGGCATACGCGCAGAGTGTAGACAAGCGTAAGTAGAAGCAGAGGGCCAATCGTGAGCATGATAGGGGCCAGAGTAAGAGAGGAAGATCTTGGGGTCCTTCTGGTGAGTTTCGAGGTAGTAAGAGAAGACAATACCCGAGGTATTCAGCCCAGCCATCGACTAGTGCACCCCCTCAGTTTGCTGATAGGAGAATTGATCGTTCCACATATTCAGGGCCTAGTCAGAATTCTAAGGCCTCTAGTTCTCAGTATTGTGGTGAGCTATGTCAGATGAGGCCGCCCTTTCCACGACGTGCTCAATGTGGTAAGCAAAATTCCGGGCAGTGCCTTATGGGGTTGGGTGTTTGTTATACTTGTGGTTATCAAGACCACGTTACGAGAGATTGTCCGATAAGAGGTGGTGCATGCATAGTTTAGATAGCTGGATCTGTAGCTGGTTCATCATCATTAGCATGCGCCCCTAGGCAAGTTCACAAGCACCAATGTGTCGTGGTAGTTCCAGAGGTAGAGCATCTAGCTCGAGCGGTCCTCATAACAGCATTTATGCATTAGCAAGCCGACAGGATCAGGAGTCGTCGCCCGATGTTGTTACAGGTATTTTATCAGTCTCCTCATATGATGTATATGCATTGATTGATCCAGGTTCTACCTTATCGTATGCGACTCCTTTGGTTTCTAGTAAGTTTGGGATAAAACTTAAGTTGATTAAACCTTTTGAGGTGTCCACACCTGTTGGGGATCTAGTGATAGCTAGACGGGTATATAGAGACTGTATAGTAGTAATTCATTGTCATTCTACAGTAGTAGACCTGATTGAGTTAGATATTATAGAATTTGATGGTATAAATTGTATTGATTGGTTGGGTTCTTATTATGCTAACGTTGATTATAGAACAAGATGGTTTGATTCCCATTTCGCGAGGTGCCTGTTTTGGAGTGGAAAGCTAATACGGCATCGGCGAGAGGTAGGTTTATTTCCTATCTCAAGGCAATGAAGATGATCAGAAAGGGTTATATTTATCACTTAGTTCGGGTACAAGATGTGAAATTAGAGTCCCCAACCGTTCAGTCTATCCCTGTGGTTAATGTTGTTTCCCGATATTTTCCCGATGAGCTTTTTGGTCTTCTGTCAGAGTGAGAGATTAAGTTTTCTATTGATATATTACCAGATACTCAGCCAATATCTATTCCTCCTTATAGAATGGCACCTGCAGAGCTGAGAGAGTTGAAAGAACAACTAAGGGACATTGCTTGAAAAAGGCTTTATCAGACCTAGTACATCACCGTGTGGAGCACCTGTGTTATTTGTGAGGAAGAAAGATGTTTCCTTGCGGATGTGTATTGATTACAGACTGTTGAATAAGGTGATGATCAAGAATAAGTACCCGCTCTCGAGGATTGATGATTTATTTGATCTATTGCAGGGTGTCAAGTGTTTCTCGAAGATAGACTTGAGGTCTGAGCATGCAGATCATTTGCATACGGTGCTCTGAGTTCTACAAAAAGAGAAGTTGTACGTAAAACTCTCTAAATGTGAATTCTTTAGCTTTCCTTGGGCAAATTATTTCAGGTGAGGGTATCTGGGTTGATACCCGAAAGATTGAGGCAATGAAGACTTGGCCCCACGACACCAACAGAGGTTCGTAGCTTCCTCAGTTTGGTAGGTTATTACAGGAGATCTGTAGAGGGATTTTCTTCTCTTTCAGCACCATTGAAAAAGTTGATTCAGAAGGGAGCTAAGTTTCATTGGGCTGATGCTTGCGAGCGGAGTTTCCATGCATCGAGGGAAAGATTAACTTCACCACCGATTCTAACACTCCCAGAGGGAACTAATGGTTATGCTATCTATTGTGACGCTTTGGGTGTTGGATTGGGTTTTGTATTGATGCAATGTGGTAAGATTGTAGCTTATGCTTCTAGACAATTAAGAAAGCACGAGAAGATTTACCCGACCCATGATTTAGAGTTAGCCGCGGTGATTCATGCACTAAAGATGCGGAGGCACTATTTGTATGGCATTCATATTGATATCTATATGGATCATAAGAGCCTTCAGTATAGCTTCAAGCAAAAGGAATTGAATTTACGCCAAAGGAGATGGTTGGAGCTACTGAAAGACTATGACGTTGATATTTTATACTATCCGAGGAAGGCGAATTTAGTAGCCGATGCCCTCTGCCGTAGATATATGGGTAACAATCATATTTATAGCCAGAGAAGAGTGGGATAGCCCATGAGATTCATCATCTAGCTAGTCTTGGAGTTCGATTACTGGACTCAGGTGATACCGAAGTTACTATCAAGACACGACAACATCCTTTTTAGTAACTAAAGTGAAAGAACACCAGTACAAGGATCCTGTGTTAGCTCATTATAGGGATACAGCCCCTCAAAAGGAGAAGAAACCATTTGAGATTACAGTTATGTGAGTATCGACTAACGTGAGAACACTTGGAATTGGATCAGGTAGGGCTTTGTTATTGGTTTGTGATGTAGGTTTAGGAATGGGTAGGATATTCATTTGGGATAAAGAGTGACTAATCCCTCCATGAGCACTACACTTTGTCCATGCTTTCGATATTCAAACCACGATTCGGCGCTTGATCTTGTTCGGCTAGTTGTCCCTTTCTTTGCTTTGACTTTTTATTGAACTTGTAGGAGGTTCCGCTTCCTCTTTTTTTTTTTTTTTTGAGTTTTCTTCTTCTTTTTTATTTCGGAGGTTTCTCCTGCTTTGCAAGAGTTTTCCTTCTTTTCTCGGAGTTCCTCCTATTTGAATTTGTGGAGTTTTTTCCTCTCCTTTTTTTGGATTTTTCTCTGATTTTTTCGAAAATTCCTCCTTTTGTTGATCTCCTTCTTTTGAATGTGTGGAGTCCTCGTTTTTCTTCTTTCTGAAGTCATGTCTTTTGTTGCTTTAGACTCTATATCTTTCGCCTTTTTATGCTTGTCGCCTTCACTTTAGTCTTCGTCCGAAGTTACACGTTTTTAGTATGCTCGAGAAGGTTGGGCCAGGAGAGGGGTAGTGCTCTTAAGCACAAAGAAAAGTATGGGATAAGATGTGGTTGTCCAAGAAAAAGGCTTAAGGCTAAGAGCGGGAAATGCTAGGGATTGACGTCATTTGGTAGGCTAGAAAGGCTCAAACGGGTCAAAGAAGGCCTACGATCCTTTCTTAAACCAAGCGTTACACAGGATTTTGCCTCAATATACATGGTCCAAGTTCTTGATGTACAATGTAATGCAATGAATTTTAAATCTAAAACTCACCAGACAACGCACAAGAAACGATGAGGTCGACATTATTCTTATCTTAACTGTAAGCACGAGATTTTTCAAGCGTCACTAAGGTATAATTGAGAGGTACCATGAGAGTCTATGGTTTACCCGAAGTTTTTCCTCTCCATCATACAACATATACACCTATTACATTGCCATGCACACCCATAACTGTGTTAGTACCAACCAAGTCAATATTTGATGATTTTTCCTCTTTTTCTTTCTTTCTTTTTTTTTTCTTTTTCTTTTTGAATTTAGACTTTTGATATATATATATATATATATATATATATATATATATATATTTGAATTTTTTGGATTTAATAATTTTCTGGTTTTTTTTTTTGAAAAATGAGACCGAACCCGGATGTTACCTGCGTATCTCGTTGAAATGAGAATCAGGTCAAGCGTAGTTCAGGAAGGGTAAAAAGAAAATATTTTTCAATTTTCATTTCAATTCATTTTTTGAAATTTTGAATAAGAGAATCTTTTTTGTGATTCTTGTTAAAGAAAATTGAATGTAAAATGGCTTTGTGGTTGCCGTTCCGAAGCGATATCGGAGCATTGACAGGAATGTAAAATTCGAATCTGCATGTGGTGGGAGGATTCGATGGGCTATAGTATCGTTCTGATGCGATATCGGAGCATAGACAGGAAAGTAAAATCTGAATCAGTCTCTACACAATGGGAGCATTCATCGGGCTCTAGTACCATTTCGATGTGATATCAGAGAATGGACAGAAAAGTAGCATTTGAATCAGTCTCCACGTGATGGGAGGATTCAACGGGCTTTAATACCGTTCCTATGCGATATCGGAGCATAGACAAGAACGTAAAATCTCCACGGGATGGGAGGGACAAGAAAGTAAATCTCCGCACGATGAGAGCGATAGGAATTGAAATCTCCACATGATCGGAGTATTTTTTTGATTTTTTGAAAAATGAGATCGAACCCAGGAAGAGTCCTTGATTAATTTTTTTTTTAAAAAATGTGACCGAACCCGCAGGTTGCCTACGTATCTCGTTGAAATGAGAATCTAGTCAAGCATAGTTCGGGATGATTAGAGATAAAAGGAATTTGTTTTGTATTTTTTTTAAATTTCCTCGAGGCAAGAGGATAGTATTTTGGATTTTGATGTTGATGTCTCACGGAGAGACTTCTAAAGAAGAAATATAGGAAGGTACATATGTTTAATTTTTTATTTTTATGAGTTGATCTTTTCGTAAGTTTTTCGGTCAACTGTGACCCAAGTGACCAGAATTGATCGATTCATCCAGTTAAGGGCGAGAAAAATCAGACCCATGATAGGTTGCCTACGTATCTTGACACAAGGTGAAGAATCAGGTACACGTAGTTCGTGAAGGTTGGAGAGTATAAGGTATATGTTTTTCAACACTTCTTTTACTCTCCTATTTTTGTAGGATTATAATTAACTATATTAATTACATAAAAGATATATATAAAAAGCAAGGGTTTAGACAAACTCGGAGCGATGCTTCATTGTACCCATGCTTGGGTGTAGTATTTGTAAAGTTGAAGAGTGACTTCCTCTGGAAGATATGCCTCAGTTGCTCCTTCAAATAGTTTCTTCGATGCCCCCTGATTGTTTGTGAGACAGTCGTTGTGGTTATGCCGCTATTGATTGTAAGGATGTTTTGTTGCTACTTTCAAGATGTCCACAAGAACCTTTTGGTGACTGATGGTAGGCTATAATTGCATATTTTAGTCGCTTACTGCACTCTAGTTCACTACACTTTATTCATGTTCGAGCTTTAATTGATAGTGTTTTGCACCTATTGTATATTTTATGCCTTGTAGGAGTGATTTCGAGCTATGTAGATGTTATGGAGTGAATTCGAGCTACTTGGAGCTTTTGAAGTCTGAGTAAAAGCACAAGGGATCAAGTCGCGATGGTGTTCGGGGATCGAGGACCAAGTCTGGACGTCAAAAATTGAACTTTGGTTCGTACTCTGAGAATTCCCCACAGTTGGGACACGTGGGGCAGCGTGTGGGGCGCCGTGCTTGTGCAATTTCCTGCTGTCTGTCAGAACTTAGCTCTCTGGATTTTCCCACTAATGCCTCACACGGCGCGTCGCCCCATGCGGTGCGCCTGTGCAAATTTTACAAAGTGAAAATCCAATTTCGGCTAGGAGAAGGTGGTTTCATCTAAGCCTGACCCAACATGGTATAAATACATGGGAAAACATCATTTTCTGGACTTTTGACACATATTCGACCTAAGGAGGCTAAGCAGGAGTTGGAAGAACACGAGCACAAGGATTTCATCATTCCATCCTCACTCAAGACCCGAGTTTGGATTGTATTTATGTTTTCCTATACTTTAACTTTATTTGTGATGAATTGCTCCATATCTATGGAGTAGTTCTCTTTAGGGTTTGATGGATTTGGTGTATTGATGATTGTTTCTGGATTATAACTCTAGTTTTATTTATTGAAGCATTTTTGGAGGATTTAATCATTGCATCTATATATTAACTTGTTCATGTAATCGAGAGAGGCATAACTTGTGATATATTTGCATTGTATTGTTGGTTGAGTTCATTAATTCTTCTTAGTTATCGAAAGAGGCTAGTTGGATCATTTATTTAACCTTGTAGGAGGATAATCAAGAGAGGTTCTCCTAAAGACCAATCCACGATGCATTATTGCATATCTTCACGGGCGTAAATTGGTTCATCTTGTGAGGTTAAGACTTGATAGAGAGAGGAGTCTTGCTGAACATTTGAACTAATAATTGAGTAAATTCGAGAGACTCACTTGAACATTAGAAGTGAATTAACTAGAGTTAGATCCCGAACAATTATCGTGTACCTATCCTATCAACCCCTATTTTCTCCCACTGATAACTTCCTCGCTTACCTTTTTTTCGATTGTCATTAGTCAATAGCTTTGGCTTCTTAGTTAATTTTAGTTAGACGTCTTATAATCTCAATTTTTGATCATCTTGAAACTACAAGAACACTGTTTAAATCCAATCCTTGTGGATACGATATTATACTATACTATATTTGATTAGCAAGCATAATTTAGGTGTGTGTGTCGAGCTCGTCAAATTTTGGCACCGTTGCCGAGGATTGGAAATCAATAGTGTTGAAGTAGTTTGTGGTGCTACTTCAGGAATTTTTCTTTTTATTTTATTTTATTTTTCTCTTTTTACGTTTGGTGTTCTTTGACTGTGCGCAGGTGACAGGTTTAGAGTGGTGCATGACTCAAGCTTCTACGAAAGAAGTGCTACCGTACGAGCCAGAGATAGAAAAGCAACTACGATAGGTGAGGAAGGAAAGAGATCTCATCGAGACATCATAAAAGGTGGGGCAATCCTCAACCAAAGAAACTATAGCTGGAAACGGTGATGATAATGTAAATTTGGCGGCAAGAGAGGCAGCCCAACAACACGAAAAAGCTACATGGGATGTTGAGGAAGTAGCTATTAGAGATGCACATAATATCTATGAAGAAGAGAGGGATCTCAGACTTAATCAACATCAACCCTTGCATGGGAGATCACTGGGGGATTATGCTAGACCGGTCTATAATAAAGGTTTATCAAGTGTTAGACCACCTCCAATTGCAGCAGACAATTTCGAATTGAAGCAAGGGTTGCTTCAAACCCTTCAGAGTTGTTGTGTCTTTAGAGAGAAGCCAAACGAAAATCCAAACACTCATTTAATGGACATCGATGAGATTATGAACGCCTCTCAATACAAAAGGGTGTCACAAAATGCAGTGTACTTAAGGGCATTCCCCTTTTCACTTATAGATGATGCAAATGAGTGGCTTCGGAGTTTGCCCAGTGGATCGAACAGAACTTGGGAGGAGATGACCAGAAAATTCCTTGATAAATATTTCTCCTCGGCTAAGACGATCAAGATTAGAAGGGAAATCCATAACTTCTGCTAGAAAGAGACTGAAACTATTTTTAAAGCATGGGAGAGGTTTAAGGAGATAGTTAGAAAGTTCCAACATAGCGGAATTGAACCCTGGATGCAACTCCAGGATTTTTGGGAAGGATTGACATTGGCCTCACGTAGAACATTGAGCAATGCAGTTGGAGGCCCTTTGATGAAGAAGACTCCAGAGGAGATAGTTATAATTCTTGATGATTTATCTTAAGATACTAATCAGTGGCCCTCTGAGAGTGCTGAACGAAGAAGATCAACTGGTGTTCACCAAGTTGATGCTACTACATCTGTGCAGGTATAGCTTGACGCTATGGCTAAAGAAATACGAAAGCTGACTTTAGCCTCGATACAAAATGAGCCTCACGCAACTTGTGATATATGTGGAAGAGGACACCCTGCTCGTGAGTGTCAAGCCTTAACTAAGGAAGTGAATGCTGTGTAAAATTATAATGCAATGGATCAGAGGCACTCTGGTTTTTCATGGACTTCATCTAGAGGTACTGCGAATGCTTGGCAACAAAATAACTCTAGACCCTAAGGACAAGGAGCTCCAGCATAACAAAATGAATAGAGGCAGCACTGGAGAGACAAGTCGGACGGATTGCAACAATATTATCTAAGAGTCTCCAAGAACTCTCCCCGCTGATACTGAGAGTAATCCTAAAGAAATAGTGAATGTTGTAACTCTGAGAAGTGGGCAAGTTTTGAAAGATCCCATCCCTATCCAAAATGATGTGAAACTTGAAAGAGAAAGTGGGGAGCAACTGAAGAATGATGTCGATAAAAACAAAATAACTCTAAGAAGTGGGCAAGTGTTGAAAGATCCCACTCCTGATTCTTTGAGTGCTCCTGTGTATGTGTCCACGCCTGCGGGAGATTCTATTATTGTAGGTCGTGTGTATCGCTCGTGCGTGATTACTGTTGGGCATGGATTGGCTGTCACCTTATCATGCTATTTTGGATTTTTATGCCAAGACGGGACCTTAGCCATGTGGGGGTTGCCTCAATTATAGTGGAGAGAGATTCCTGGCCATTTTAACAGTAGGGTTATTTCATATGTCAAGGCTCGACTTATGGTCGACAAGGGATGTCTAGCATATTTGGCCTACGTTTGTGATTCAAGTGCAGAGGTTCCTGTCATGAATTTAGTGCATGTTGTGCCTGAGTTTCATGAGGTGTTTCTTAGAGATCTGTCAGGGGTGCCACCCAATAGAGATATCAACTTCTGTATTGATTTGTCTCCGGGCACTCAGCCCATTTCTATTTCACCATACCGTACGGCCCTGCCGGAGTTGAAGGAATTGAAGGAGCTGTTGCAAGATAATGTTTAGATTAAAGCATATATATCTCTATGTATATTGCCTCACATTTGACTCTTGTTTCGTGAAATTGGTATGTTAAAGCTAACTGAAAAAAAAAGTGAGATGATGTTTAGCTTAAAGCATATATATATTTCTATGTATATCGCCTCATATTTGACTCCTGTTTCGTGAAATTGGTATGTTAAATGCTATGATTTATATTACTTTGAAGTGTTTTTATGTGTAGGAATGAGTCGAGAGCAATTGGAGGTGAAAAGCGCAAGAGTTGAGCCAAAACAAACAAAACCGGACGAATTAAGCATCTGGGCGCCACAGGCAGCGCTTGGCGCCACCTGTGGCGCTGGAGGCAGAATGGCAATTAGAGGCAGCGCCCTGGTGGACGCCTGGCGCTACCTAGGGCGCCGGTGACGTGATTTTGTCCAAATTCGACATAGACAAGGTTATTTCGGCCCTAGACCTAGCCAACACGTATAAAAGCAAGATAAAACCTATTTTTTGAGGGGAGAGACGCCACCTGGGAGGAAAAACACACACAGGGTCATTAGGAAGCGGAGAATTCTCAGTTTTCTTGATCTTTTTCTAGTATTTCGAATTGATTCAAAACTTATGCAATTGTGTGATTATATTATGAGTGGCTAAACACCCATTGTTCTGGGGTTGTGACTTGCCATGAATATTGTTGTTTAACCTTAACTTAACTTTGATTATGTTTTGCCAACATATGGTTGTTTCTTCAATTATGTGTTTAATTGCTTAATTGTCTGGCCAGCAGTTAGGTTCTATTTACTATCTATGCTATGCTTGGGAAAGCCGTGTTTAGATTAGAGAAGAGTTGAAGAGAGCATGATCTTAACCCTTAGGGGGATCGGATTTGTGGTTAGGATAGGAATATACCTAATCACTGTGCTTAATTGAATATCATGATCTTAATGTGTTCTTAATAGATTGATTTCATAGAAATATAGGCATTAATCTATTGAGAATAGGCGAGTAGTACTTCGAGAGAAGGCTACGAGAGCATTTATCGATTAATTAGCAAACATGAGTGAATTATATGAAAGGGAGAGTTAATTCGAACACAATACGATTGGTACATCGATCACAACCCTGGAATACTTGTCTCTACTGAATAAACAACAATCAACTAGTTACTTAATAATTTAGTTATTACTTAGAATTGTAGTTTAGCATAATTAAACTCTTGAACTCGAATTGAGCTTGACGGAATAACAATATTGGTGTGTTAGTGAGTAGTTGATATAAGTCCTTGTGGATATGATATCTGGACTTTCAAATTCTATATTACTTGTTGGCTACGTATACTTGCGTGTGCGCTTGGGAGCAACAAGTTTTTGGCACCGTTGCCACACCTTGGTAGTGTTGTCGAAGTCTGTGCGAACCATGGAGAGGTGTATGTTTCCCTGCTTCCGTAGCCACTTAGCATTAGAATCGATGCCACAAATAGTGTGACGTATTAGCTCATATTTCGGCCTTTGGATCAAGTGTTGGAGTCTCCTTGGGTCGGCATTCTCAACCCCCAAATAGTCACACAAATACTCTCTGCCTAGTGGCACATCGCTTCCTCGTACATATGAAGTGCAACTTCGATAATTCCAATTAGCATACAGCTCTCGTACCATGCTCAGGTTTGCAAGCCCCGGGCATTCCAAGAACTTGTCCATCTTTACAGCTCGCAGCCTGGCAAGTATACCAGGAATTTCCTCTCTAAGGCTGCGGTATTAATCCCCATATCAGAGACGTACCATCCGGCCGGCACGAAGTCTCGATGCCAAGCAATAGCAGCATCAGCAACGAAGTCCAAACGAGGCCTCGGCCTTAATGGCACTTGCTGAGATCTCTCAGCGACCTGTTTCCCTTTGGATGGCCGTGAAGAGCTTTCTCCGTGCTTGCGCTTTTTGGTCACCGGAGAGGTGGTAGAGGATTTTCCAATGTCTTTTCCTTTGCTAGTGCTATCACGATCCACAGTATCTCGCAACACAAGTAAACATGAATATGAGAAAGGTTCACGATATATGCCTCAGGTTGGCATGCAAGTCATCAAATGACCCCACGCTTAAAACCGAAGGCACAAGTACAAGTGTTGCACCTCAAAACTATGGGTACTCAAGACTTCCCCATGCTACACAATAATGATTGATCATGGCAACGTGAATACTCAATAAGGTCTGCTAAAGGCATATGGTCTGCACCTTTCACAAATACTAAAGTATGCTAAATTAGGCTAACTTACAAGATTTTACAACATACAACATACAAAAGCAATGGTGTAAGAACATATTCTGCATCAAATCCACATCCCCCAACTTGTAAACCTAGACACCCACACTTAGCCAAAATGCATACACAAGTGCATCCGGTTACTCAGACTTCACGGGTTCACAAAAATTTTCACTCAAGCATTTAAACAAAACACAATATGGGCATGAAGTGTGTTCTTATATTTCAACAATGGTGGAACATGATGGCCCTCCAAATTTTCAACAAAGTAGAGGGAATTCTATTTTACTACTTCGAATACACATGAAACACACAAATTTTGACCAAAACAACACACCCACCATCAAGGTTCATAAGGACTACATGAGGGAGTGGGGAACTATAATATGAAACTATGGGGAATTGGCGGTCTTGCGGATGGGAGTGAGGATAAATACTAAACAAAACACATAATAAATAGAAGATAAAAATAAGAACATACCTGGAGAAGGAGTGCGAGAGAGAACGAAAAATTGAAAAAAATTTCGTGAAGAAGAAGAAGAAGAGGACGTGGGCAGCAGCTGAGTTTTTTCTTCAAGGTGGAGTTTTGTTTTTTTGTTTTTGTTTGTTGGTGTTTGGGTGGGTTTTTGAAAGGATATGGGTATTAGTATTAGTGTAAATGGGTATTTGGGTTGGGTTAAATAGATATGGGTTAAGAATAAAATACAAAAAATTGAAAACTTACCTGACCCCCCCAACTGGCGCCTCGCGCCCTCCCTGGCGCTGGGGTCATGGAGTATTCTGTCTACAGCGCCCCAGGTAGCGCCGAGCGCTAGCTTGGGCACTGTTCACGCGAAATTTTTTTTTTTTTTTAAGAAACATCCCGATCCCCCGAGCCTTATATATACCCAATTTACACGTCCCACACCATTACATCTAATATTTCTATACCTATAAATGAAGTGTAATACTCTATCTATTCTTAAAAAAAATTAATATGTTAAACTGGGAAAGCAATAAAAATTGAGTTGCCTCCCAATAAGCGTCTGATTTAACGTCGCGGCACGATGCAGAGTCTCGCTTACTCGTCAGCGAGTACAACCTTGGTCTTCTCACGATTAATCATTCCTCCCAAATAATGCTTGACTCTATGACCATTTACCAAGAATTTCCGCTCACTATTTAAAGCTCGCAACTCAATTGCACCATAAGGAGTGACTCTCTCCTCCTCAAAAGGACCTGACCATCTCGATTTTAGCTTCCTAGGGAATAGTCGTAGTCTAGAATTGAATAATAACACCTGTTGGCTTGGCTCAAAGTAACGCGGCTTGATATGCTTGTCATTCCATCTTTTTGTCTTTTCTTTATATAGCTTAGCATTTTCATAAGAGTGCAGCTTGAACTCAACTAACTCATTCAACTGCATAAGTCTTTTCTCGCCTGCGGCCTCAAGGTCCATGTTCAGCTTCTTAATAGCCCAGTATGTATTGTGTTCCAGTTCAACGGGTAAGTGACATGCTTTCCCATAAACCAGCTTGTAACGGGACGCTCCAATTGGCGTTTTATATGCTGTCCTATATGCCCAGAGGGCATCATCCAACTTGGCAGCCCAATCCTTCCTATTCACACTCACCGTCTACTCTAATATTTTCTTGATTTCTCTATTTGACACCTCAGCTTGCCCACTTATCCGTGGATGATATGTTGTAGCAACTGTGTGGCGAACTCCATATTTAGCTAGAAGGTTATTCAACAATCGATTGCAAAAATGAGTCCCTTCATCCCTGATTAAAGCACGTGGAGTCCCAAATCTCGAGAATATGTCCTTTCTCACAAACGCAGCTACCACCATGGAATCATTCGTTGGCAAAGTAATTGCCTCCACCCATTTTGACACGTAGTCAACTGCTAGCAAAATGTATTTGTTTCCTCTGGACTGTGGAAATGGCCCCATAAAATCTATCCCCCACACATCAAAAAGCTTAACTTCTAGAATGTTATTTAAAGGCATCTCATGCTTCCTTGTGATTGTTCCCGTTCTCTGACATTGGTTACACTTCTTAACGAATGCATGGGCATCCTTGAATAAAGTTGTCCAAATACCTGATTGCTGCATGGTCGGTATGGACTATGACTTTAGTTCCCACCAAGTATGCCTGAAATTTCTCAAAGGCCCACACTACAACTAACAGCTCCTTCTCTATGGTGGTGTAATTTAGCTGTGCATCGTCAAGAGTCTTGCTCTCATAGTAGATGGAATAAAACACCTTGTCCTTCCTCTGGCCTAGCACTGCCCCAATAGCAAGGTCACTCGCATCACACATAAGTTCAAGTGGTAAGGACCAATCAGGTGCCACGATAATTGGAGCAGTCACCAACTTCTTTTTAAGTTCTTCAAATGCCTTGAGGCAAGCATCATCAAAGTTGAAAGTTACATTTTTTTCAAGCAGCCTGGACAAAGGAGTAGCAATTTTTGAAAAATCTTTAATAAAACGCCGATAGAAACCCACGTGTCCCAAGAATCTCCGGACACCCTTCACTGAAATAGGTGGAGGTAATTTTTCAACTGCCTCCACCTTCACTTTATCAACTTCAATGTCGGTCCTAGATATTTTGTGACCCAACACAATGCCTTCTTGTACCATAAAATGGCACTTTTCCCAATTCAGTACCAAATTTGTTTCTTCTCAGCAGGCTAGCACCTTGCTTAAATTCCTCAAGCAATCATCATAAGAGGACCCAAAGACTGAAAAATCATCCATAAATACTTCCACGAATTTTTCCACCATGTCGGTGAAAATAGCCATCATACACCTCTGGAAAGTGGCTGGTGCATTACAAAGTACAAACGGCATTCGCTTGAAGGCGAAAGTGCCATAAGGACAAGTAAAAGTAGTCTTCTCCTGATCCTCTAGGCATATGACAATCTTATTGTATCCTGAGTAGCCATCAAGGAAGTAGTAATATTGAAGCCCGGCTAACCTGTCTAGCATTTGGTCGATGAATGGAAGTGGGAAGTGGTCCTTGCGAGTTGCCTTGTTGAGCCTTCTATAATCGATGCAGACTCTCTATCCCGTAACAGTGCGAGTGGGGATTAGCTCATTCTTCTCATTCTCAACTACAGTTATTCCTCCCTTTATGGGCACACATTGAACCGAGCTTACCCAATTGCTATCAGAAATAGGAAAAATAATACCTGCATCGAGCAACTTGATTACTTCCTTTTTCACCACCTCTTTCATGATGGGATTTAATCTCCTTTGCTGCTCCACACTAGGGTGGTGTCTGTCCTCTAAAAAGATTTTATGCAAGCAAAATGATGGACTAATACCCTTGATGTTAGCTATAGTCCACCCGATAGCCTTTTCATACTCGCGGAGGACTCTAAGCAATTTTTCTTCTTGAGTGCTGGTCAAGCTGGATGAAATAATCACTAGCAGTGTCTCGGAGTTCCCCAAATAAGCATAGCGCAGATGCGCTGGAAGTGGCTCTAGTTCTAGCCTTGGAGCCTCCTCAATAGATGGCCTGGGAAGGGTAAGAGTGACAGACATTTCCAATTCTTCAAATTTTTTGAACCCCTGGACATAACTGCAGGACATATCCAGTACTTGCTCAATTTCACCCATCGTTTCATCTTCACTATTTTTCACATCCCCAATCAATACTCGTTCAACAGGATCTACAGGGCTCATATAAGGCACTAATGATGTGGAATCACTCTCCACCACAGAGATCATGGATAATTCTTCATAGTGGGCTGGCAACCTGCGCGCTTTATAAACATTTAATACCTCTACTCGGTCACCTACTCTCATCGTCATCTTTCCTTTGCAAACATCAATAATAGCTCGGCCCGTGGCTAAGAATGGACTCCCCAAAATAAATGGGACTTCCTGATCGGGCTCGTAGTCCAGGATAATGAAATTAGCAGGGAGTATGAAAGAACTCACTTGAACTAGCATATCTTCAATCACTCCCTCGGGATGAGCAAGTGAGCAATCAGCTAACTATAAGATAACTGTTATTGGGCGTGGATCGCCCAACCCCAACTGTGTGAACACCGATAGCGGCATCAAATTGATGCTTGCTCCAAGATCACATAAAGCTCGCCCAACTGCATGTTTACCAATCGAGATTTGGATAGTAAAACTACCTGGATCCTTCAATTTCTTAGGGAACTTACCTTGAATTCTGGAACTGCACTCCTCAGTGAGTGCCACAGTCTCGATCTCGGTTAGCCTCCTTTTATTTGCCACAATGTCCTTGATGTACTTTGCATATTTGGGTACTTCTTATAAGATGTCAACCAATGGAATATTAATTTGCACCTGCTTCAACATATCAAGAAACTTTTTATATGCGGCATTATCTCTTAATTTCTGCAATCTTTGAGGGAATGGAGGTGGTAGCCTTGCAACCAATTGTGGGGGTTGCTCAGCTACCGCCTTTCAGCTGGCTTCTCTGGCTCCTTAGCTTTCTCTGATGTTGATTCTATTGTGGTTGGCCTCTCATTAAAAATCACCTGTTTCCTCTTTTTAGACTGAACTTCTTCTAGTTGTCTCCCATTCCTCAACGACACGACATTAACGGCCGCCCTAGGATTTGCTTCAGTGTCACTTGGAAGAGCTCCAGCTGGTCTAGTGTTTTGAGCACCGGCAAGCTGTCCCATTTGATGCTCCAAATTTCTCACTGTTGTGGTGAGGGCTTGATATTCGGTCCTGAACTGTTTATTGTCAAGCAATAATTGCTTCAACAATTCATTCCCATTATCTTCTACCTGTTGAGGTTGCTTCTGAGGTTTATTGAAATTTCCTTGGGGTCTATAATGATTCTGATTCGGCTGATTTCCACCCAATGAGAAGTTGAGATGATTCTTCCAATTTGGGTTATATGTGTTCCCATATTGGGCATTCTGATTCATTGGACCCCTGCTCTGCTGTCCCACATAGTATATAGATTCTGGATTCGTGGGGCACATGTCACTCATATGGTTGTCACCACATAGTTCACAGCAAAGAGACATCTATTGTACATGTTGCATTAGTTGTGCCTGTTGCATTGTCATTTTATTCATCTGGTTTGCCAATTTTGCTATCTCAGATCTCATGGCCGAGAAGTCATCAAGCTCAATCAACCCGACTGCCTTCTGTTTACTTGCCTTGCATGAATCCCCATCTCCTTGCCAGTTATGATCATTAGCAGTGAAGTTATTCAACAAGAGTTGAATTTCACTATATGGTTTCGCCATGCAACTTCCTCCACAAGCTGAGTCAAGATTCATCTTTGAGGCCTCATCTAATCCATCAACAAAAGTGTGTCCCAATACCTCATCAGTCTGACAATGATGCAGGCAATCTCAGAGCAGCTTCTTGTATCTTTCCCAGGCTTGACGAAGTGTCTCTCCATCCTGTTGTTCGAACCCTAGAATTTGATTCCTCAATGACTTTTTCCTCTTGGTGGGAAAAAATTTGATTAAGAATTTCCTTGCTAGATCATCCCAAGTGGGGATTGAGTTTGCGGGCTCTTTCTGCAACCATTCCTTTGCTTCCCCCAGCAGTGAAAAGGGAAAAAGTGTCAGCCTGACATAATCCTTGGAAACGTTCGGATAATTGTAGGTGTCTGTAATTTCCAAGAAATTTTGAATGTGCCTTTGCGGATCTTCATGAGATAGACCCACATATTGCCTTGTGGACTGAATCAGTTGTACCATGTACTGTTTGAGTTCAAAATGCCCTGTGATGTCAGGTTTCACAATAGCCTGAGTTATATTAGCAAGATTGGGCCTTGCGGCTTCTATCACCGCACGCTCTGCATTTCCTGCCATCTCTATTAGCTGTGGTTGAACTATGATGTCCAACTCTCTTTCTATTCCAGTTTTATCTTCGACCTCTCTCCTCACTCTGTGAAGTGTCCGTTCAATTTCAGGATCAAGAGAAAGGAGATTGTTTGCGCTTCTACTCCTTCGCATTCAAGAGAAGAGCCTGTGTTAACACAAACAAGGTAAACTAATAATTAAAAACTTGAACAAATAGCTAATAAAAGCTTAAGTCGGCAAAGTAGCTAATTTTTAAGTCCCCGGCAACGGGCGCCAAAAACTTGTTTCTCCCAAGCGCACACGCAAGTATACGTGGCCGACAAGTAATATAGAATTTGAAAGTCCAGATATCGTACCCACAAGGACTTATATCAACTACTCACAAACACACCAATATTGTTATTCCGTCAAGCTTATTTCGAGTTCAAGAGTTTAATTATGCTAAACTACAATTCTAAGTAATAACTAAATTATCAAGTAACTAGTTGATTGTTGTTTATTCAATATAGACAAGTATTCCAGGTTTTTGATCGATTTACCAATCGTATTGTGTTTGAATTAACTCTCCCTTTCATATGATTCACTCATGTTTGCCAATTAATCGATAAATGTCATCATAGCCTTCTCTCGAAGTACTACTCGCCCATTCTCAATAGATTAACGCTCATATTCCTATGAAACCAATCATTAAGAATGCATTAAGATCACGATATTTAATTAAGCATGGTGATTAGGTATATTCCTATCCTAACCACAAATCCGCTCCCCCTAATGGGTAAGGTCATGCTCTCTTCAACTGTTCTCTAATCTAAACACGGCTTTCCCAAGCATAGCATATATAGTAAATAGAACCTAACTACTGGCCAGACAATTACGCAATTAAACACAAAATTGAAGAAACGACCATATGTGGGTGAATTATAATCAAGGTTAAGTTAAGGTTAAACAATAATATTCATGGCTAATCACAACCCCAGAACAATGGGTGTTTAGCCACTCATAATATAATCACACAATTGCATAAGTTCTGAATCAATTGGAAATACTAGAAAAAGATGAAGAAAACTGAGAATTTGGACAAAATCACGTCACCAGCGTCCTGGGTAGCGCCAAGCGCCCACCAGGGTGCTGCCTCAAATTGCCATTCTGCCTCCAGCGCCAAAGGTGGCGCCAGGCGCTGCCTGTGGCGCCCAGATGCTCAATTCGTCCGGTTTTGTTCGTTTGGGCTCAAATCTTGCGCGTTTCGCCCCCAAATGCTCTTGACTCATTCCTACACATAAAAACACTTCAAATTAATAAAAATCATAGGCTTTAACATACCAATTTCATGAAACAAGAGTCAATATGAGGCGATATACATAAAAATATATATACTTTAAGCTAAACATCACTCGTGCATGATTACTGTTGGGAGTTTTGAGACTAGTGTAGATCTCCTACTTCTTGATATGGTATACTTTGATGTTATTTTGGGCATGGATTGGCTGTCACCTTATCATGCTATATTGGATTTTCACGCCAAGACGGTGACCTTAGCCATGTTGGGGTTTCCTCGATTATAGTGGAGAGGGATTCCTGGCCATTTTAACAATAGGGTTATTTCGTATGTCAGGGCTCAACATATGGTCGACAAGGGGTGTCTAGCTTATTCGGCCTATGTTTGTGATTCGACTGCAGAGGTTCCTGCCATGAATTCAATACATGTTGTGCGTGAGTTTCATGAGGTGTTTCCTGCAGATCTGTCGGGGATGTCACCCAATAGAGATATCAATTTCTGTATTGATTTGTCTCTGGGCACTCAGCCCATTTCTATTTCACCATACTATACGGCCCCGCCAGAGTTGAAGGAATTGAAGGAGCTATTGCAAGATTTGCTGGATATCGGATTCATTAGACCTAGTGTCTCGCCTTTGGGTGCGCTTGTGTTGTTTGTGAAGAATATAGATGGTTCAATGAGGATGTGTATAGACTATCGGCAGTTGAACAAAGTCACTATCAAGAACAAGTATCTATTGTCGAGGATTGATGACTTATTTGATCAGCTTCAGGGTGCCAAGGTGTTTTCGAAGATTGATTTGAGGTCTGGCTACCATCAGTTGAAGATTAGGGCATCAGATGTCCCTAAGACGGCTTTCCGGACTCGGTACGGGCATTATGAGTTCCTAGTGATGTCATTTGGGTTGATAAATGCCCCGACAGCATTTATGGATTTGATTAGCCGGGTATTTAAGCCCTATTTTTGTTCCTTTGTGATCGTGTCCATTGATGAAATCTTGATCTATTCCCGCAGTCGAGAGGAGCATGAGCAGAATCTTCGGATTGTACTTCAGACTCTAACAAGATCGAAACCCACACTTAAATTTATGTTCTCTAATCAAATATAGCATAGCATAATATTGTATCCACAGGGATTGGATTAAACAGTATTCTCGTAGTTTCTAGCTTTTTTGCTATCCAAGATGATCAACCATTGAGATTCGTATGAATTTTAACAAAAATTAACTAAGAGTCTAAAGCTATTGACTAATGGCAATCGAAGCAAGGAATAAGCAAAGAAGGTTATCAATGGGAGAAGATAGGGGTTTGATAGGATAGGTGCAACATAATTGTTTGAGATCTAACTCTAGATAATTCACTTCTAACGTTTATGTGAGTCTCTCGAATTTACTCAATTATTAGTTCACATGTTCAGCAAAAACTCCTCTCTCGATTAAGTCTCAACCTCGCGACATGAACCAATTTAAGCATGTGAAGATATGCAAGGATGCGTAGTAGATTGGTCTTTAGGAGAATCTCTCTCAATTATCCTCCTAACTAGGTTTAATCAATGATTCAGCTAACCTTTTTCGATTAACAAGAAAAATTAATGAACTCAACCAACAATATAATGCAAAGACATCACAAGTTATGCCTCTCTCAATTACATGAACAGGTAAATATAGATGCAACGATTAAATAATCTGAAAATGAATACATAAAACTAGAGTTATAATCCACAAATAATCATCAATACACCAAATCAATTAAACCCTAAAGAGAACTACTGTAAGGTCCCGTAAAATTTACCTAAAACCCAGCGTTTCTGCGGTCCACTATGCAGTCATAGAACTGATCTGCGGGACCGTAGATCTGCCGTAGACTGAGGCAGAAATTTGGGCAAATTTTCGGACCATTATGCGGCCGCATAATAATTTTGCGGGCTACATAACCCATCGCAGATCCAGCACAATAATTTCTGGAGGAAGGTTCTACGGCACATTATGTGACCACAGAATAGATCTAGGGACCGCTGACCGATCGCAGATAGTGGCATAAACGCCCAGTTCTGGAGGGCCTATATGCAGTCTATTTTGCGGTCCGTAGAAGTATGCGGTCGCATATGCAACCGCAGATCTTCATCGGGGCTTCATATTTCTAATTTTTGAATCCAACCCCAATCTTATAAAACAGTCTTAGAGATCATTTTAGAAAGTTAAAACTTATATTTCCAGAGAAAGGGAGTGCCATATAGTGAGAGGGGAAGTTCCTTAGCTTATCATTCATCAATTCTTGCTCAAAGTTGAAGAATTTACAAGAAGAATTCACTAAGTCTTCATCCTAGAGGTAAGATTCTACTCCCTAGCCCTCAATTTTTTGACATTAACTGAAAATAGGTAATAAGCCAAGAAATTCTTGGGTGTGGGACTTGTTAATTTTACACGCATGCACCATAAAGGGTAGTGGGAAGATTGTTGAGCTCATTTGGGTAAACTTTGGGTAGTGGGATGAAAGAATCCACTATAGGAGGGCCTTGAAACCTTAATGCACCCCTAGTGTGTGATAAAATGTTCAAGTGAGCTGGAACTATGAACTCCTTCCTAATTTGTGTTCAATTTTGCTATATCTCTAAATAGATCGAAGTGGCAATGATTTTCGGAACATTGTAGTAATTTTAAAAGCTCAAGGCAAGGTATGCTGGCTAAACTTTTCTTTTTAGAATTAAATTCCCACGATGTTCTTGTAAGTATAGAGTTGTCCATTATGAATTGACTTTTCAGAATAAGTTTGGTGTTGGAAGATGTATATATATGAATATGTTCAAAATGTGTTCTGGAATATTCTTATCTTATGATGTTATTCTTCGGGAACATGTTCAAAGTATGAGTGTGTATTAGAATGTTGTGACTTTAAATCAAGCCTAAATGAAAGTGATCATATCAAATTGTGTAAGAAATCACATGTGCCTAAGACCCTAAATTTCTCAATGTGTGCTTAAAGGCTTGAATAGAAATGTTTGTTATTGAGAATCCGTGATAATGTTTGAAAGTGGAATGAGCATGAATTATGAAGTACGGCCAACGCGCCAAGAATGATATTTTGTTATGGCCAATGGTGCCTAATGAAATGAATGACATGTACAAAAATATGAAATGAGTGGTAAATCATTTTAACAATAAATTCCTTGGGAGTATCATTTAGCCACCGAGGAAGGGTAGGTCGTCACAACCTAACCCCAAAACTACATGTGCCGGTGTAGGAGTGATTGAGGGGTAAATCCCTGTGTTAATGTGATGAGACCGTTTCCCCTTATATGGGATGAGATTGGTGTGTTGAGATTTTTCCCCTTAAATGGGATGAGATTATTGCTAGCAAGATGTGATGTGATGTCAACCCACACGGCATTGTGGTGAGACGGCTTAACCGATGGGGCTGAGATCGGACGCCATGCCGTGCACATGGTGGTATTGTGAGTGTATGTCTTGGGGTGAGACGGCTTAGCCGGTCCGGCTGAGATCGAACTCCGTGCTAAAACACGATGGTGTATCGGTGCTAAAGATCTCCCAACTTAAATTACTGAATCTTACATGAAATTAAGTTTCCCTAACTTGACACCTTGATACTGTCTGAGTCTTTTATTGATTTCATGTTTTATTCTCCATTTACTGTTACTCATTCTATTGAGAGGATATTTAGTTTTACATACTAGTACTATTCCATATGTACTAACGACCCTTTTGCCGGGAGCGTTGCATCTTTAGTGGATGAAGGTGGTTCAATAGCAGGTGGTATTGATTAGTGATAGCAGTACACCCTCTCCTTAGCTGACTTGGTGAGCCCCACTTCATTTCGTGGTCCTGTATCTCTTATTCTTTGTACATAGCATTTTGACGTATAGCCGGACTTTGTTGGCGGCACTGTCATAGCACTCTTTTTTTCCTGTTAGAGGCTCCCTAGACATAGTGTGGGTTGTATATGTTTTTGGGAAAGTTAAACTAAAAATGCTAAAATCGTATCATCTGTTCCACTTTAACTATGAATGTACAATGTGTTGTCTGGAGACTTGTTAATGGCGTAACTAATGGAAATGACCTGGTCTTATTCACATGAACTCTTACTGTCTAATTAATGAAATGTATTCTTCTCTTTATTCATGGGTGAGTTGGGTAGAAGGCATTGTAATGGCTTGCTTGACCAGGGTATCTCGGTTGAGCGCTGGTTGCGCTCCCCGTGGTCGGAGCGTGACAAACTTGGTATTAGAGCCTAAGGTTTTAAAGTGTCCTAGGATGTCTCCGAGCCGTGTCTTGTGCAATTCTTCTTATCGGTGTTTTATCGACCACATATATAATTAGGAGGCTACATGGGCATTTAGGAATAATACCCTTTGATGTTCTAGATCGTGCGATAAAGCTGATTGTAAGATTGTTCTTCCTTTAACTCATGCATTAGTCTAATTTTCAATATATTATATGGTGCATAGGAAGAAAGAAAGAACGGGCCAAGGAGCCAATGCAACCCCAAGAGTGGCAGTTGATTCTTTACTCGATGATGCGGGTGAGCAGCCGAGGGGTGAGAATATTCCCCCACACTTCCTGATTCTGCTACACCTGATCAGACTGCACATGTCTCTACACCTACTAGGGGTGCAATGATCCCTCCGACTGATATTCCAGTTTCACCTTTAGCCCCAGCTTCCGGTCCCGGTGTATCTAATTGGGATATTAGGGGAGTCATACAGATGTTGGCTTAGATAGTGGCTTCCCAGGCCCAGATATCAAATGTTGCTCCCACTTCTTTTAGTCAGCTAGGGGATTCTACTAGTCCCAGGGTGAACATGTTTCTCTAGTTGGACCCTCCAGTGTTCACAGGTACTGATCTTGAGGAGGACCCCCAGGATTTTATTGACGAGATGCACAAGTCCCTCTGAGTTATGTGTGCTACTGAGACGGAGGGAGTGGAGTTGGCCTCCTACCGCCTGAAGGGGGTGGCCTATTCTTAGTTTGAGATATGGGAGGACTCCCATGAGGAGGGGAGCCCTCCGGCGAAGTGGGGTGAGCTTGTCGATGCTTTCATTGATCATTTCTTGCCTTACAAGATTAAGGCAGCCCCTGCCACCAAGTTTGAGAGCTGGGAGGACTCCCGGGAGTATCATATGAGATTCGCGCGCCTGTCGAAATATGCCATCTACATGTTGCCACTAAGGAGGCTAGAGTGTACCGGTTTGTACAGGGCCTTAGCTCCTTGGTTATTAATGAGGCCACTACAGCCGCCTTGAATTTTGACATGAACTATGGTAAGATGGTGGAATTTTCTCAAGCCACAGAGACCCACAAATTGAAGAATTGAACGGAGTGTGAGAGCAGCAGCAAGGCCCGGTCCGCGAGCAACTTTGGTGGTTCTTCTGGTGGTGGTGGTGGTGGTGGTAGGTCAGCATTCAGGGGAAGGTCATCAGGGCCATCCCAGTCTCTTGCTTAGTCTTAAGTCAGTGCACAGCCATCGGGGCCCAATCAGTAGCAGGGGAGCCGTTTTAGGCCCGGTCAAGGCAATAGGGGACCCTACTAGTAGAGTCGGTCCGATGGGAGATTTCAGCAGCAGTGGAGGCCCCTATGCCCTAGGTGAGGGAAGATGTATTTTGGGGCCTGCTTCATTGACCAGCCCATATCCTATGGGGGTGGTATGAGGGGTCACATTCAGAGGGATTCCCATTCGTCTCACTAGAGCATGGGCAGGGGTGCAGCAAAGCCGGCCAGTTCTGGAGCTACTACATCCGCAACACCTCCTCCAGCTCGAAGCACCCCAGCACCCGCAAGGCGTGGTGCAACTAGGGGTGGTACACAGAGTTCGGGAGGACCCAATCGTTTATATGCTATGAGGGGTCGCCAGAGTTCAAAGGCTTCTCTAGATGTTATCACAGGTATATTGACTGTCCAATCTCATGATGTGTATGCTCTTATTGATCATGGTTCCACTTTGTCCTATGTCACTCCCTATGTTGCTATGGAATTTGGGATAGAGCCGAAACAACTCTATGAGCCGTTCTCTGTATTTACTCTAGTTGGTGAGTCTATTGTGGCCGAGCGGTTTCATAGGGATTGTCCTGTCACGGTGCGTGGTCGGGACACCATGGCCGATCTCATTGAATTAGGGATGGTTGATTTTGGTGTAATAATAGGAATGGATTGGCTTTATTCATGTTTTTCCAAGCTTGACTGTCGAACCAGAGCCGTTAGGTTTGAATTTCCAAATAAGTCGGTGAATGAATGGAAGAGGGATGATGTGATGCCGAAGGGTTGGTTTATTTCGTACCTTAAGGCCACGAAGATGATTAACAAAGGGTGTATCTACCATTTGGCCCGGGTTACGGACACCACTTGAGTCTATGCCTGCTGTGAATGAATTTTCGGATGAGCTCCCTGGGATCCCACCAGACAGGGAGATTAATTTTGGGATTGATGTGATTCCAGCGAGCAACCTATATCCATTCCACCCTACAGAATGGGACCGGTGGAATTGATGGATCTAAAGGAACTATTGAAGGATTTGTTAGAGAAGGGTTTCATCCGGCCGAGTGTGTCACCTTGGGACGCACCGGTCCTTTTTGTAAGAAAGAAAGATGGGTCACTGAGAATGTGTATTGAATATCGGCAACTACAAGGTTACAATAAAAAAATAAGTACCCACTACCAAGGATAGATGACTTTTTTGACCAATCGCAAGGTGCTAAGTACTTATCCAAGATCGATTTTAGATCTGGGTATCACTAATTGAAGATTAGGGAGCAGGATATTCCGAAAATAGCTTTCAAGATGGGCACTTAAATTTCTGGTAATGTCTTTTGGGCTAACAAATTCCCCAGCAGCTTTCATGGATCTTACCAATCGAGTCTTCAAGCCTCTTCTTGACTCATTCGTGATAGTGTTTATTGACGATATCCTTGTATATTCGCGAAGTCGAGAGGACCATGCCGTCCATCTCATGGTAGTTCTACAGACCTTTTATTAGCAAATTGTATGCGGAATTTTCGAAATGTGAATTTTTGCATGAAAATGTCACGTTCTTGGGTCATTTCGTCTTTGAGGTAGACCCTCAAAGATTGCAGCTGTGAAGAATTGGCCTAGACCTACTACCCAGACAGAGATTCGCAGTTTCTTAGGCCTAGCGGGATATTACAAGAAGTTTGTGGAGGGGTTCTCTACTTTTGCCTCTCCGTTGACTAAATTTACGTAGAAGGCGGTTAAGTTCCAATGGTTAGATGCTTGTGAAAGAAGCTTCTAGGAGTTGAAATGAAGATTTACTACGGCGTTACCAGAGGTTACAGATGGGTTTGTTGTATTTTATGATGCCTCAAGAATCGGACTTGGGTGTGTATTAATGCAACATGGCAAGGTGATAGCTTATGCTTCTAGGCAACTCATGAATCATGAAAACAACTATCAACACACGATTAGAACTTGCAGCGGTGGTATTTGCATTAAATATTTGGCGTCATTATTTGTATGGGGTTCATGTGAATATATTTATGGACCATGAGAGCCTACAATACATTTTCAAATAGAAGGAATTGAATCTAAGGCAGAGAACATGGCTTGAGTTACTCAAGGATTACGACATCGATATTTTGTATCATCCAAGGAAGGCTAATGTTGTAGGGGATACTCTTAGCCGGAAATCCATGGGCAGTTTGGCTCATTTGGGGGAATATCAAAGGTCATTGGCCAAGGAGCTTCATCGGTTGGCAAGTTTGGGAGTTCGTCTTGCAGAGTCTAGTGAAAGAGGAGTGATTGTGCAAAATAGGGTTGAATTATCGCTTGTTGTGGAAGTCAAGGAAAATCAATACAATGACCTATTATTGGTACAATTGAAGGAGGGGATTCATAAACATAAGACCATGGCCTTTTCTCTTGGCGTGCATTATGGTACACTAAGGTACCAAGGGCGACTATGTGTTCCAAACGTGGATGGTCTCCGAGAAAGAATCATGACCGAGACTCACACTTTCTAGGTATCCGTGCATCCGGGCTCTACAAAGATGTACCATGATCTCAAGGAAGTCTACTAGTGGAATAATATGAAGAGGAATATAGCGAACTTTGCGGCAAGATGACCAAATTGTCAGCAAGTGAAGGCCGAACACCAAAGGGCCAGTGGGTTGGCACAGAACATAGAAATTTCGATGTGGAAATGGGTGATGATCAATATGGACTTTATGGTAGGACTATCTCTCACTCCTTGCAAGTTTGACTCGATTAGGACTATTGTAGACCGACTCACAAAACCAGCTCACTTCTTACCTATTAAGACGACTGACGCAGCGGAACAGTATGCTCAGTTGTGTATGAAGGAAATTGTCAGGTTGCACGGCACTCCAATTACCATCATTTTTTATCGGGGGGCACAATTCACAGCTATCTTTTGGAAGAAATTTCAGCAAGGTTTGGGTACTCAGGTAAATCATAGTACTTCTTTCCATCCACATATCGACGGGCAAGTAGAGTGGACTATTTAGACGCTCGAGGATATGTTGCGCGCTTGCGTTCTCGACTTCAAGGGTAGCTGGGGTGATCATCTGCTACAACAACAATTATCATGCTAGCATTCAGATGGAATCGTTCGAGGCTTTATATGGTAGGGGATGTAGATCTCCCATTAGGTGGTTAGAGATTGGAGAAGCGGAGTTGATAGGGCCAGACCTCGTGCATCAGGCTATAGAGAAGGTTAAAATTATTACATGACGATTGAGAAAGAAGTCCTATTCAGATATACGTCATAAGGATTTGGAGTTCAAAAAGATGATTGAGTATTCTTGAAGGTTTTCCCTATGAAGGGTATAATGCGGTTTGGTAAGAAAGGGAAATTGAGTCCGAGGTATGTCGCACCATAAAGAATCATTCAGAGGATTGGCCAAGTGGCTTACAGGCTAGAACTACCTCCGGAGATGTCTTTAGTGCACCCGGTGTTTCATGTATCCATGTTGAAGAAGGTGGTTGGAGATCCGTCGCTTATTGTTCCGGTTGAGACTATTGAGGTTAATGAAAAATTGACTTATGAAGAATATCCAGTTGCCATTCTTGATAGGAAAGTTCGAAAGTTGAGGAATAAAGAGATTGCCTCCGTGAAAGTACTATGGCGGAACCAGCAGGTTGAAGAGGCCACCTGGGAGGCCGAGGAAGAAATCAAGAAGAAATAACCTCATTTTTTTGAATAACCATGTATTTAAAAAGTTTTGTTCTATGAAATGCTAAGAGTTTAAATTCTATGAATTATGTATCATTTGTAGAGTTGATGTTAAGGGTGTTCCTTTTTGGTGATATACTATTCGTGAGGCCACAGTTGGCGTTGTTTTTATGTTATGTTGCATCTTTGGTTCATGTATATGTTGTTAGGGTTGGTTTCTCAGATTCTCTGATAGGTGGATAGGCCTAGTTACAGAGGAAACTCTGGTGAAATTTTTGAAATTGGGGAGTTAGTGAAAAGTTTGGAACTGTTAGTGTGTGTTAAAGCATCTGAGTCACATTGGTTTGTAATGGCGGATTTTGGCGCTCATTCGAGGACAAATGATCTTAAGCGGGGAAGGATTTAAGGCCTCGTAGAAATTTACCTAAAACCCAGGGTTTTGTAGTGCTGAAGTAGCATATGTGTTGACGAATGTAGGGATGCTCGCCGCAGTTCGGACTTTTTGGGTCGAATTGTGCATTGGGGAGTTGAAGAATATTTTTGGAAGTGCAGGGCGTTTCTACGGTCCATTCTACAGTCGCAAAACTGATCTGTGGACCACAAATCTACCGCAGATCTACCACAGACTGGGGCAGAAATCTTGGAAAATATCCAGACCATTATGCGGTCCATTATGCGGCCGCATAATATTTTTGCAGGCCCATAACCCATCGCAGACCCAGCACAAAAATCTTCGGAGAATAGGTCTCCGGACCGCAGACCAGTCGCAGAGTGTGATAGAAAGGCCTAGTTCCGGAGGGCCATTATACGGCCCATTTTGCGGATCGCAGAAGTGTTATGTGGTCGCATATGCGACGGTGGATCTACATCGGGGATTCATTTTTTCTAATTTTTGAACCTCACCCCATTCTTATAAAATAGTATTAGGGATCATTTTAGAAGGTTAAAACTTATATTCCTAGAGAGAGGGAGTGTCATAGAGTGAGAGGGGAAGTTCCTAAGCTTGTCATTCATCAATTTTTACTCAAAATTGAAGAATTTACAAGAAAAATTCACTAGGTCTTTATCCTAGAGGTAAGATTCTACTCCTTAGCCCTCAATTTCGTGATTTTAACCGAAAATAGGTAATAAGCCAAGAAATTCTTGGGTGTGGGAATTGTTTATTTTACATGCATGTACCATCAAGGGTATTGGGAGGATTGTTGAGCTCATTTGGGTAAACTTTGGGTAGTGGGATGAAAGAATCCACCATAGGACGACTTCGAAACCTTAATGCACACCTAGTGTTTGATAAAATACTCAAAAGAGCAGGATCTATGAACTCCTTCCTAATTTGTGTCCAATTTTTCTATATCTCTAAATAGCTCGAAGTGGCTAAGATTTTCGGAACATTGTAGTAATTTTAAAATCTTGAGGCAAGGTTTGTTATCTAAACTTCTCTCTTAGAATTGAATTCCCACGATGTTCTTGTAAGTCCCGAGTTGTCCATTATGAATTGACTTGTTTGAATAAGTTTGGTGTCAGTAGGTTATATGAATATGTTCAAAATGTGTTCCGAAATATAATATGTTATTCTTTGGGAGTATGTTCAAAGTATGAGTATGTATTAGAATGTTGTGACTTCAAGTCAAGCCCAAATGAATGTGATCATATCAAATTGTGTAAAAAATCACATGTGCCTAAGACCCTAAATTTCTCAATGTGTGCTTAAAGTCTTGAATAGAAATTTTTGTTGTTGACAATCCGTGATAATATTTGAAAGTGAAATAGTGAGCATGAATTATGAAGCACGGCCAATGTGCCAAGAGTGATATTGCATTATGGCCAATGCTGCTAAAAAAATGAATGCCATGTAAAAGAACATGAAATGAGTGCTAAATCCTTTTAATAATAAATGCCTTAAGAGTATTGTTTAGCCACCGAGGAATGGTAGGTCGGAACAAACCTAACCCCGAAACTACACGTACCAGTGTATGAGTGATTGAGAGGTAAATCCCCGTGTTACTGTAATGAGACTGTTTCCCCTTATATGGGATGACATTAGTGTGTTGAGATGTTTCCCCTTAAATGGGATGACATTAGTGTGTTGAGATGTTTCCCCTTAAATGGGATGAGATTATGCTAGCGAGATGTGATGTGATGTCGACCCACACGGCATTGTGGTGAGACGGCTTAGCCGATCGAGCTAAGATCGGACACCATGCCGCACATGTGGTGGTATTGTGAGTATATGTCTCGGGGTGAGACGGCTTAGCCGGACGGGTTGAGATCGGATTCCATGCTAAAATATGGTGGTGTATCGGTACTAAAGATCTCCCAACTTAAATTACTGAAACTTACTTGAAATTTACCTTTCCCCTAACTTGACACCTTGATACTGGCTAAGTCTCTTATTGATTTCATGTTTTATTCTCCATTTACCGTTACTCGTTCTATTGAGAGGGTGTTTAGTTGTAAATACTAGTACTATTTCATATGTACTAATGTCTATTTTGCCGGGGCCGCTGCATCTTTGATAGATGCAGGTGGTTCTATAGCAAGCGGTATTGATCACTCATAGCAGCACACCCTCTCATCAGCTAACTTGGTGAGCTCCACTTTATTTCGGGGTCCTGTATCTCTTATCCTTTGTGTATAGCGTTTTGAGGTATAGGCGGGACCTTGTTGCTGGCACTGTCATAGCACTCTTTTGTTCCTGTTAGAGGCTCCATAGAAATAGTGTGGGTTGTATCTATTTTTGGGAAGGTTAAACTAAAAATATTGTAATCATATCATCTATTCCACTTTAACTATGATTGTATAATGTACTGTTTTGGAGACTTGTTAATGACGTAACTAATGGAAATGAACTGGTGTTATTCACATTACCTCTTAATGCCTAATTAATGAAATGTATTCTTCTCTTTATTCGTGGGTGAGTTGGGTAGAAGGTATTGTAAAGGCTTGGTTGACCGAGGTATTTCGGTTGAGCGTCGCTCGCGCTTCCTGAGGTCGGGGCGTGACATTTAATCAAAATGGACTCGGGTTATAAAACACAAAATGGACCCTCCAAACTCAGTTATGCGGTTTCAGAGTGCACCACAAATCAGGTATGTGCCCTGCAAAATGAACCGCATAAATTGTCCAAAAAACTGGGTTGTTCTGGTTAGGTGTGCAGAGGTCTACGGTCGCGTAATCCGCGACAAAATCTCCCTCCGAAATTGTCTCAAGGTGAATCTTTAAATGGAAGTGCAGCTCGCGAAATGATTATGCGGTCGCATAGTGGACCGCAAAATGACCATTTTGAGATATCCAAATTACTCGGGTCAAGCCCAAATAGGTACAATGTGTAAATATTTATAAATAATAGTCCAACTTAATTTTTATAACTCATGCCTGTTTAAAATGAAATAATGAAAGAATAATACAGAAATAGAATGGTTTGAAAACATGCTACTATAATTGTAAAAAGTGGCAAAAGTTATTTATTTTACAAAAATGATGACATTTCCTTCATTTTAAGTACATAACAAACTTAATTAATCACATACATATCAATCCTAATTAGTTGAACAAGTCCATGAATCGCCTAACATATCACATTGCAAGTTATCCCGATTATTAACTATATGAAATTCACCCTAAGTGTTTAGCAAACAGATAATATAAAAAAAAAAATGTCAAGCACAACATCAAGCTACGATTTTATTATACTTTACATTTTAGGTACACCCAAGAACGGGAAGTACGAGGCCGGGATTCGATTAGGGGTTTTTTCAATCTTTCTCCAAATGCCGTCAATCGAAAGTAACTTCATATGATAGTACCTCACAAGACAAAATAAGCAAAATTAATAGTAAAATATAAAGTAAAAATAAACTAATTTATTTTTTGAAATGATTTTATTTGAAAAATATTTTCAGAAAATGTTTTCTTAAAATATTTTGAAAATATTCTTGGAAAATAGTTCAAAAATAAAATAGGAGACTCAGATATGTATTTTTCGATACCCACAACGAGTGACTGATGAAACTGTACCAAAATCAACCGAGCATATCGTGACGACCCGATGTGTTGTAGAAACACATAAGATACTAATTGTTTAGACTTGGCTTATTTTAAGTGCAAATCCCTCTTTGTAATTATGCAATTTTTAATATTTTTGCAGGGTATGAGGTATAAGAATCCAATAATTAAGAAAAGAATTCAAAAAGGTAAGTAACGCAGGAGATGCGGTCGCATTTCAGACATGCGGACCGCATATCTTACATGGGCGTCGCATACTTGGACAGATTTCTCGGCAAAGGTTCGTGTCAGAAATGCTGTCTGAAATGCAGACCACAAATTTGGCTGCCTGTATTGCAGATTGGAACAGAGAACTGAACACGTCTTATGTCAAAAATACGGTGAGAAATGCGGACCGCATTTCTAAAATGCGGGCCGCAAATCCCACAGTGAGATCGCAGAGTGAGACAGAGTTTTGGGCAAAATGCCATGCCAGAAATGCAGTCCAAATGTGGACCGCATGTTGAGTTTGCGACCAGAATGCGATCGCATTCTGGACACCTGAACTTTTATTTTGTTCCGAATTTTGACCCACTATAAATAGGAACTAGGAACCCTAACATGCAAAAACCCCCTTATTTCGTCAATTACCTCAGAAACCTCTCCAAAACACCCCCAAACCCCAACAAATCAACCTCCAAAATCACCTCGAAACAACCCCAAAATCCGTGAAAAACATATCCAAAATATAATCATCAACCTCCCATTTACCAGCCCAGCTTTCCCCACTTAAACCCACCAAGAACCAGCTGTAACTCGCCAGGAATGGTCCCAATTTAAGCTGAAAAACAACCGTAGAATCACTCCCTTCAAACCCCAACATCTATTACAAGAAACCCCACTCTCTAACACCAAAGACCCAGCTCAAGTTGCTGCAGATTGTGCCAAGAATTTCAGCTGAGTTAAGGCACCCTACCAAGTTGTAGCTCGTTAGCTCCAATTGAGTTCGCCTAAAGTTCGTGAGCGTTCCTAAAAGTTGGGCTTAAAGAATCGTTGGAAGTCTAGGAAGTTATTGCAAAACAAGGTAAGTGTTCATTCTAACCTTAGCTTGAGGGATTAGAAATCGTGTCTTGTTTGCTAAGTTGCTCCTTCTTGGGAACAACGTATAGGCATGGTGACGGGTGTCTATATGTTAGTGTCACGCATGACCGTGGGTTGTATATGGTTAATCATTGTGTGACTATTCTTTCAAATTGTTGAATAATTTCCTTGAATAGTTATGATGTGTTGCATGTGGGAGCGTGTGGCACGCCTGCCACAAGATGTTGTGAATTGAGGGCGGGTGGTACGCCTACCACAAAGTTTCTTCTATTCGCCATAAATTTGATGGTCAACCAGATTAGTTGAGTAAGAATTGTTAGGAGTCGAAGAGGTCCAGTGTCAAAATTGTGGGTAGTGCTTTAGGAGTCTGTTAGATGTTTAAAGGGTCCAGTGTCACATTAGTAAAGTCGTGTCTAGAGTCAACGAAATGATAATTGGGTTGGGAGGTTAGTTGTAGGATATTGACTGTAATTGAGTACTGACATTGATTGAGCTAAGTAGAAGTCAAGTTTGGTTTGGTTATAGCTGAATTTCCCCCTGGCTAGGATGATTGTGTTGCTGCTATTTGTTCCCTTACTGGGAAGTTGTTATGTCGATTTGATCCCTTGCCGGGACTTCTTGTGATTGTTGTGATGATGAAAGTCGGAGTGGGTGGTACGCCTACCACAGTGTAAATTGTAAGTGGGAGCGGGTGGCACGCATGCCACGAGATATTATGAAAGTGGGAGCGGGTGGTACGCCTACCATAGTATAAATTGTAAGTGGGAGCGGGTGGCATACCTGCCACGAGATATTATGAAAGTGGGAGCGGGTGGTACGCCTACCACAGTATATATTGTAAGTGGGAGTGGGTGTCACGCCTGCCACAAGAGGTTACTGTAAGTGGGAACGGGTTGCACGCCTGCAACAAGAGGTTACTGTAAGTGGGAGCGGGTGGCACGCCTGCCACGGGATGTGATGTATGTGGGAGTGGGTGGCACGCCTGCCACAAGAGGTTGCTATAAGTGGGAACGGGTTTCACGCCTGCAACAAGAGGTTACTGGAGGAAAAAGGGTTGATTGTATTTCATTTCGTTTGTGTTAAAAGCTGAATTGTTGTTTTCCTTATTACTCTTTGATGATTCCTTTTGCTTTATTTGTCTGCCATTCTAATGTATGCTTTCTTTTCCCTGTTTAAGTTGTTTATGTATTTTATCTTCTGCTGTAGATACATATATGCTTAAAAAAATTACACAGGTTTATCTGGAGTCTGGTCCTAGCCTCGTCACTACCTCGCCGGGGTTAGGCCAGGCACTTACCAGCACTTGAGGTTGGTTGTGCTGATACTACACTCTGCACTCTTTTGTGCAGATCTCAATGCCGCAGGCTACGAACAGTAGGAAGCTTCCAGCCACTGATTTTCAGGCGACCCAAGGTAGTTCTGCAGACGTCCGCGGATCTTGGAGTCCCCTGTCCATTTCTTGTATCTGTTTCTTCTATGTAGTCCAGAAACAGCATTTTGTTATATTCTTCAGATCCTGTTTGTAGTACTCTTAAGTAGTCTGTGAAACTGTGACACCAAATCTTGGGTAGACCGTTGCAGATAGTTTATCGGCGATAGTTGTGTAAAGTATTAACTTTGTGTTTATTCGCTTGTTGAATTACTGCTTTTCAGTTGATGCATTTATGATGTAATGAATTCGTAAATAGAAACGTGGTAATTAGTCCGATTGACTGGCTTGCCTAGCTTTCACTAGTAGGCGCCATCACGACGCCCGAGGGTAGGAAATCCGGGTCGTGACACATATTGTATACAGTCAAACTCGGTCCCACCTATATGTAGTAAAAATCAAGCTCGAGCCTGTACAATTAGCATCAAGTTTAACTACCACTCGATAAATCGGGCTCGAAGTGCAGAGGATCGAAGATCGAACCTGAACGTCATCGAACCGGAATACGAAGCCAGAACATCCAACCTCGAGAATACCAAGCATATCGAGCCCAACTTTGAGAATGTACAAGAATAGATCGTTGAACTTAAATGACGAAGGATCGAAAAATCCGCGATAATATAAGCATCACGGTGGGAATCTCGGCACTGATCAATAGAACCGTTAAATTAGCAAAATCAAGAGATATTTTACCTTGTATAAATATTCTTACCTGGTATAGAGATTCTTGCCTTGTACAATGATTTACCAGATGGTGATCTCCCACTATATAAAGGGAGAATGTAATCGTTTAAAGGGCATCATCACATTTTTACACGACTGATCAATAGAAAGAAAGAAATAGTTTATTACTCTCCTAAATCCCTTTATTTTTCCAATTCTTATTATAGTCCGTTTTTGCTCAAGAACAATTATTCAACAGTCAAGAGTATCTAACTTAGTTGGTTTGATTTTCTTCTCTATTTGTCCTTTAATTTCAATTTTTGCTATATTATTCATCATCTGTATCAAATTAGGTCACATATCCTTAAAACCACGTATAAATTCAATTGCTGTCCAAAATTCAGGGTAAACAAACATGTCATCAATATAAATTTCCATTGTCTTCCCTAGTTGTTTTTCGAACATTCGATTTACTATGCTTTGGTATGTGGCTCCCACATTTTTTACCCAAATGGCATTACATTAAAACAGTATGTGCCATATTCAGTGATGAAGGAAGTTTTTTCCTGATCACCTGGGTCCATCTGTATTTGGTTGTAGCCGGAGTATGCATCGAGAAAACTAAGGGTCTCATGGCCAGCGGTAGCATCGATCATGCGATCGATGTTGGGTAAGGGAAAAGAGTCTTTTGGACATTCTTTATTCAGGTCATTATAATCTACATACATTCTTAATTTATTCCCTTTTTCAGGGACTAATACTACGTTTGCCATCCATTCCGGGTATTTGACCTCCCGAATAGACCATATCTTTAGAAGTTTGGTTACCTCATCCTTGATGAACGCATGTTTAGTTTTGGACTGAGGCTTCCTTTTTTGTTTGACTGGATGGAACTTTGGATCCAGACTCAGCTTGTGAGTGGTTATCTCCGACGGTATACCTGTTATATCAAGGTGGGACCAAGCAAAACAGTCTTCGTTAGGTATAAGGAATCGGATAAGTTTTGTTCTAAGCTTGGAGCTTAACCCCGAGCCCAAGTATACCTTTTGTTCGGGTAGGTCTTCTCGCAGAGTGACATGTTCCAGTTCCTTGATAGTCGATTTGCTGGCATCGGAATCATCGGGGGTGATGAGGACCGAGGAACTCCGTAATCATCATCCTCGACATCTACTTGTTTATCCATCTTTGCCGAAGCTGATATCCGTGGTTGCTATTTTGTCTTATTCTCGATCCTTTGGTTAGGAACCGTTGGTGTTAGTGTCCTTTCTTCCATCGCGAACATCTCTTTCGCAGCTGGTTACTCCCCGAAAACCTTTTCACTCCAGCGGGCGTGGTAAGCTTTAGCACCTGGTGTAATGTTGAATGTACAACCCTCATATCATGGATCCATGGCCTTCCGAATAGGGAATTGTACCTCATGTCCCCTCCAATCACACATAATTTTTTTTCTCGCACAGTTCCAGCAGTATTTAATGGCAACTTTATTTTGCCCTTGGTGGTTTCACACGCCATATTGAACCCGTTAAGTACTTGGACTGTAGGAACGATCCGGTCGGTCAGACCGAGCTGCTCTATGACCCATGATCGGATTATATTGGCCGAGCTACCTGGATCAATTAACACACGTTTTACTCTAACTTTGTGTATGAGTACAGATATTACCAGTGCGTCATTCTGGGGTTGTGAAATTCCTTCTGCGTCCTCTTCGCTAAAATATAATGTCCCCTCCGTCGAGTAATTCCGAGTGTGCTTTTCCCTGGTGATTGGATATTTTGGTCCATTTCAGCATCGGACCTTGAGGGGTATCCACTCCACTGATAATCCTGTTGTTCGTGTGTTGAGGTTCTTCCTGGCTTGTCTGTTTACTCCTATTTCCGAAGTGTTTTTTTGCTCGGTCGCTCAAGAATTCTCGAAGGTGTCCATTGTCGCGTAACCGGGCTACTTATTCTCTCAATTCTCGGCAGTCTTCTGTTTTACGACCATGAGTGCCGTGGTATTTGCATATCTGATTAGGATCCCTTTGGGTTGGATCGGGTTTCAATGGCCGAGGCCATTTAGGATCTTTGATGCGACCGATGGCAGATACGATGATGGCAGCATCAATATTAAAATTATACTCTGATAATTGAGGTGCTTCTTTATGCCCGATGGGCCTTTCAAAATTGCTTTTGGTCATGAGCCCCCGGTTGTTCTGACCTCGATTGTTTCTCCTTTCATGTCTTGGGGAGTGAAGCCCGGATACACAGTTTTTTTTGTCCCCGTGATACGGTCGATGTCGCTCTCTAGTCGATCTTGGTTCGCGATAAGTTTCCCTTCGGATTTTGTCGAAAGTTCTAACGGGGTAAATGGATCCCGAAGGGGATATGAGCTGATAATCTTTGACTCTGATCTTTGACTGGTATCGGTTATGTACATCAGCCCATGTGACAGCAGGGTATTCGATTAAGATCTGTTTAAGTTGCTGCGAAGCCGCTGATCTTCGAACATTGAGACCTTGAGTGAAAGCTTGCACAGCCCAATCGTCTCTAACCGGTGGTAAATCCATCTGTTCCATTTGGAACCGAGACACGAACTCTCTGAGCATCTCGTTATCCTTCTGGCTGACTTTGAAAAGGTCTAATTTCCGCATCTCGACCTTGATGGCGCCTGCATGAAAGAATATGCAAGCATAGCAAACGAGTCAATAGGATTTGGGGGTAAGTGGTGATACCATGGCATGGCTCTTTTCGACAAGGTTTCTCCAAATTTCTTTAATAGAACAGACTCGATCTCGTCATCCTCCAGGTTGTTCCCTTTGATAGTGCATGTATATGCAGTTACATGCTCGTTTGGGTCAGTCGTTCCGTTGTATTTGGGGATTTCTGGCATACAGAATTTCTTGGGTATCGGTTTTAGAGCCGCGCTCGGTGGAAAAGGTTTTTGTACGAACTTCTTGGAATCTAGGCCTTTTAATAGCGGGAGTTCCCCTGGGATTTGATCCACCCTGGAGTTGTAAGTTTCCACCTTCTTGTTATTTGCCTCGATTTTTTTCTCCCCAGATTCTATTCGTTTAGTTAGTTCTTTGAGCATCTTCATAATTCCGGGGTTTGCCCCCTATTCACCCTCATTCAACCTTCATTCAATCGGTCTATCTCTATGGCTAATTTCCCGGGAAGGGCCAGGTTCGATCCTGTTCGAGATTTGGCTTCGGTTTTGTAACTGAGCTACGGCAGCCTGTTAGGCTTGCAACATTTCGAAGATCATTCGGAGACTGATCCCGTCCCCTTCATCATTTTGGGGATGTTGCGTCATTGATCGAGTTCCCCTATGAATGCTATTTGTGGGGCCGGTGAGCTGATCTGCATCAACTGCCACTTGTGAATTTGCATCGATTGGAATTCCATCACCGGGCCCTATGTTATTTTTTGCGCCTTGGTGATCGAACTCGTTATCAACGTGCAGAGGTGTCGATCAAGAGTTTGACATTTTTGTATTGTACCTAAAATCAAAGACACTTCAAAGAGCAAGCATAAAACAATGTGTGTGACAAGAAATTGTATCAAGTATCCACTATTATCCTCAGTCCCACGGTGGGCGCCAAACTGTTTACCCTGAATTTCAGATAATAATTGAATTTATACGTGGTTTTAAGGATATGTGGCCTATTTTGATACAAATGATGAATAATATAGCGAAAATTGAAATTAAAGAACAAATAGAGAAGAAAAGCAAACCAACTAAGTTAGATACTCTTGACCGTTGAATAATCCTTCTTGAGCAAAAACGGACTATAACCAGAATTGGAACAATAAAGGAATTTAAGAGAGTAATAAACTATTTCTTTCTTTCTATTGATTAGTCGTGTAAAAATGTGATGATGCCGTTTAAACGATTAAATTCTCCCTTTATATAGTGGGATATCATCATCTGGCAAATCATTATACAAGGTAAGAATCCCTATACAAGGTAAGAATCTTTATACAAGGTAAAATATCTCTTGATTTTTCTAATTTAACGGTTTTATTGATCAGTGCCGAGATTCCTGCCGTGATGCTTATCTTATCGCGGATTTTTCAGTCCTTCGTCATTTAAGTTCGACGATATACCTTTGGACATTCTCGAAATCGGGCTCGATAGGCTCGGTATTCTCGAGGTTGGATTTCTGGCTTCGTATTCCGGTTCGATGACGTTCGGGTTCGATCTTCGATCCTACGCACTTCGAGCCCGATTTATCGACCGGTGGTTAAACTTGATGCTAACCGTACAGGCTCGAGCTCGATTTTGACTACATATAGGTGGGCCCGAGTTTGACCGCATACAATGTTAGTTAAATCCCTGCGAGAAGAGGACCATTTAAACCATTTGCAGGAAACATTCAGTGTGTTAAAGCAGTACAACATGAAGATGAACCCGGAAAAGTGAGCGTTTGGTGTGGGTTTCCTCGTATTCATGGTCTCGAGTCGTGGAATCGAGATCAACCTAGAAAAAAGAAAGGCTATCGAGGATATCACAATGGTGGATAACGTGAAAGCCGTACAAAAGTTGACCGGGCGAGTAGCCGCTTTAGGGCGATTTATTTCGAGGTCGTCCGACAAAAGCCACCGGTTCTTCACTCTATTGAAAAAGAAGAACAACTTTTCGTGGACTCCAGAATGCCAACATGCCTTAAAAGAGCTCAAAAGGTATTTATCGAGCCCGTCGCTGCTTCATACACCGAAGGTGGACGAACTACTGTATCTTTACCTAGCAGTCTCGGAGATAGCGGTAAGCGGAGTCCTAGTCCGGGAAGAAAAAGGTACACAATTTCCGATTTATTATGTTAGCAGAACCCTAGATGAAGCCGAAACTAGGTGTCCTCACTAGGAAAAACTGGCGCTCGCTTTGCTAACCGCTTCTAGGAAACTTAAACCGTATTTCCAATGTCACCCGATATGCGTCGTAAAACCTTACCCATTAAGAAACGTGATGCACAATCCCGAGCTCTCCGGTCAATTGGCCAAATGGGCCATAGAAATAAGTGGGTACGATATTGAATATCGACCTCGAACCGCCATCAAATCTAAGGTGTTGGCAGATTTTGTGGCCGATTTTACACCGTCCCTAATACCCGAGGTCGAAAGAGAGTTGTTAGCTGGGTCAGGAACTCCTTCAGAAATATGGACCCTTTTTACATATGGTGCTTCGTATGCGAATAGATCCGAACTTGGCATCGTGTTGAGGCCACCAACTGGTAACACAACTCGACAAACTATTAAGACTGTGAAACTAACTAACTACGAGGCAGAGTATGAGGCCATGATTGCGGGATTAGAACTAGCCAAAATCCTGGGTGCGGAAGTGATCGAAGCCAAGTACGACTCCCTTCTTGTTGTAAATCAAGTCAACGGAACGTTCGAGGTTAGAGAGGGACGAATGCAAAGATACCTAGACAAACTGCAAGTGACGCTGCATCGGTTCAAGGAATGGACCTTACAACATATACCTCGTGATCAAAACAACAAGGTTGACGCCCTCGCCAGCCTGGGATCGACAATCGAAGATAATGAGATCGATTTTGGAAAGGTTGTACAGATCATGAGGTCGGTAGTGGAAGATGGCCATGCTGAAATCAATTTGACAAGTCTAAATTGGGATTGGAGGAACAAGTACATAGAATATCTCAGTTCCGGAAAACTCCCTTCAGATCCAAAAGAATCGAGGGCCTTGTGTTCGAAGGCGGCCTAGTTCAGCTTGTCCGATGGCAGAACCTTATTCAGAAGAACATTTGACGGCCCACTAGCGATATGTCTTGGACCAGGCGACATAGAATACGTTTTAAGGGAAGTCCATGAAGGTACTTGCGGGAACCATTCCGGTGCCGAGTTGCTAGTTCGAAAAATTATCAGGACCGGTTACAATTGGATCGACATGGAAAAGGACGCAAAGGAGTTCGTTGAAAAACTTAAGGATTGCCAAAGGCACACCTCGATGATCCATCAACCCGGGGAGACACTCCACTTGGTCTTATCACCATGGCCATTCATGAAATGGGGAATGGACATCGTTGGCCCTCTTCCCTATACACCAGGTAAGGATCAATTTATACTCTTTATGACTGATTATTTTTCTAAATGGGTGGAAGCACAGGCATATGAGAAGGTTAGGGAAAAAGAAGTGATCGAATTCATTTGGGATCACATCATATGTCGATTTGGGATGCCAGCCGAGATCGTATTCGATAATGGGAAACAATTCGTCGGTAGCAAAGTAACAAAATTCCTTGAAGATAATAAGATCAAAAGAATACTATCAACGCCCTACTACCCTAGTGGGAACGGACAAGCCGAATCTACCAACAAAATAATACTTCGAAATCTCAAAAAGAGATTAACCGATGGAAAAGGGAGATGGAAGGAAATATTACCTGAAGTACTATGGGCATATCGTATGACCGAGAAATACAGCATCGGAGCCACCCTTTTTTCCCTAGTTTATGGTGCCAAAGCTTTGATACCAGTCGAAGTCGGGGAGCCAAGTGTCAGGTTCTGGTATGCGACAGAGGAATCGAACTACCAAGCTATGAATACGATCTTAGAACTGTTAGATGAAAGACAAGAAGCTGCCCTCGTTCGACTGGCTGCTCTAAAACAATGGATCGAAAGGTATTACAACAGAAGGATCAACCTTCGATATTTCAATGTCGGGCACTTGGTACTAAGGAAGGTTACACCAAAGACGCGGAACTATAACGAAGGGAAGCTGGGACAAAACTGGGAAGGACCTTATTGTATCATTAAAATCACCGGAAAGGGATCCTACAAGCTCGGAACCATGGATGGTAAACAACTACCAAACAACTGGAACATAAGTCACTTGAAACGATACTACTGCTAAGGTACGATCCTGTTTTTTATTTTATTTTCATCATCGAACTAACATTTGCAGGTATCAAACGAGGTACCCTGAATCGGGAAATACGAGATATTAGGTCTGAAAGCACACATTGCACTCTTTTTCCCTTAAACTGGTTTTGTCCCAAAATGGGTTTTACTGCAAGGTTTTTGATGAGGCAACTAGTAAATCGTGCAAACTTAGATTTGAAGGTCGATACCAAATCGGTGACGACAGTATTTGAAGCCAATCATCAATCGACCCCGAATACTGGGGGGCTGCTTGGCCATTTTAGATTGGGAAATATTTCTTGAATCGAAGATCATTAGGATTCAATGTATCGGTCAAACGGTCGAAGGAATCGTGCCAAAATAGATTGATCGGACCCTAGCACAAATTGTACACACGCATGAACGAGAATAAAGAAAAGTCTCCTATATACAATCATCCTGTCTCCGATCAAACGAGCCTAAGGGCCACTTTAATTTTTGTTCGAATAACCACTGACTCACTCGGGGACTAATCTGAAAAACGAATTTACTCGAGGGGAAGTAATACCTACTAAGGCAAAGCCCGAACCTTAAAGGGCCAAGCTGCTTCGTGTTAATGGGACTCGAGGGGAAGTAAGACCTACTAAGGCATACCCCGAACCTTAAAGGGCTAAGGCTGTTTCAAGTTAATGGAACTCGAGGAGAAGTAATACCTACTAAGGCATACCTCGTACCTTAAAGTGCTAAGGCCGTTTCGAGTTAATGGAACTCGAGGGGAAGTAAGACTTACTAAGGCAAACCCCGAACCTAAGTAAGACCTACTAAGGCAAACATCGAACCTTAAAGGGCTAAGGTCGTTTCGAGTTAATGAAACTCGAGAGGAAGTAAGACCTTCTAAGGTAAACCCCGAACCTTAAAGGGCTAAGGCCGTTTGAAGTTAATGAAACTCGAGAGGAAGTAAGACCTACTAAGGCATATCCCTAACCTTAAAGGGCTAAGGCCGTTTTGAGTTAATGGAACTCGAGGGGAAGTAAGATCTAATAAGGCAAACACACAACTCTAAAGGTTAAAGTCATACCAAGTCAGTAATGCTTGAAAGCTAAGGCATTTCAGAAGTTACAAAGAGAAGAAAAAACCTTTATATATATGCATGTTGCAAGTCCTTTCTACAAATTTGAGCACCTAGATACATGATATAAAATATAGGAAAAGAAAGGAAATGGGCGCCTCAGTCTTTGGATCCGCCTGAGTCCTCGGAATCATCCTCTTCCGGGAAGGATAATTTTCTGGCTTCGGCCTCGGCTACCTTGGCGTCTTCGATCTCCCCCGATAAATCGAATCCTCGAGCGTGATCTCTCCTAGGACGAGCCGGCAAGATTTCCACTTCATATGATCAACCATATTCCTTGATTGATCTTGGGCGGCTTCAGCATCGGCCTTGTATTGGGTCACTAGCTCATCGGCCTCGGCTTTGACCAAGGCAACTTTCGACTTAGCCGTTTTCAGCTTGTTAGGTATAACATCACGATCTAAGATAACCATGCTGAATCGAGAGTGGAGTTCTTCGGTACTCCTGGTCAGAGCCTCAATCTTCCCCTTTGCCTCTCCAAGATGAGCTTCTGCGGAAGCTAACTGTGCCTGAAAAGTCTCCTTCTCCGAGGCCAGCCGATCCATCCTGCTCTTCCACTCATCGGCTTCAGCTCTAGCCGTGCTTATCTCAGATCGAAGTTGGTTATCTCATCGAGCTTTTGTTCTACTTGATCGACCAAGCTAGCATTGTCCTTCCGAGCATGATCCAGTTCGGCTCGAAGGCTCATCATCTCCCTTTCGAGCCGTTCATAGCGTCCTGACTCTTCCCAAAATCGAAGAAAGTCTTTGTGGTGAAGTACCGAGGCCTGCAAGCATAAAGGAGGATGTTACAGTTAATTAATCTTTGAGGTACAAAACAATGAACATCGGATAAGGCTTGTCAGAAATTACCCCATTCATCGCTTGTTGAGCTTCATTGAACAGGCAGGATGCATCTACTTCGTCCATTTTGGCCTGATCTTCCTCGGTCACTAAACACCGAAGATAGCTGGCCACCCTGACAGGAGTAAAAAGAACCCTAGCATCTTCGGGAATGGTGAAAGATATGGTCCGTTTCCGGTCAGGATAAGCACTCAGTGCAGGAAATCGGTTGACCAACTTCGGACGAAGGAAATCCCGCTTGTATCGGTGGATGAACTTTTCCTCGGTAGCTCTAAGTTGTCGAGCCCAAGAATGTCTTCCGCGGATGCCGAATCCTTACAATAAAAAAAACCGCAGAAAGGGTCTTTCTATCTATGGTCTCCACTCGAAGAATGCTCTTTTATTGTTTGGGCCTCATTGAACGTCGATTACGAGAAATAAGGCGAGTCTATCATTTCATTGGACCTAAGAATCCCAATGAAGCTCTCCTTACATCAGGGGAAGCCCCAGTTCTTGCCCCTACCTCGGATCCCCCATCTTGACGAAGGTCCGTTTCACTGGCTCCAGGTTCGGAGACCCCACGCCCTTCAGGTTGGGGCAGCTCACTAGCCACAAGTTCGAAGTCTTCTTCTTCCTCGGACTCATCCCTCAACTGACGAAGTGAGTCCGAAGATAACACACGAACCAGCATTGCCCTTGGGCTTACGAGCCAACCTCTTTCTCGATCTCTTCTTTTCGTGGCCTGGAGAACTGGGGGCTTCTTTTCTTTTCTTCCCTTTATCCTGCTTCGAAGCAGGGGGCTCGCTGGGAACCTCATCGCCTGTGGGCGCAGGCCTCATCTCGATGTCCTTTGATAGACTTGCAAAGGAAAAGTAAAACGAATTAGAAAGCAATGGCATAAGGAGCTAAGAACGAGTGTAGTTTATCTCACCATGAATCGGGCCTCCCATCGGCCCTTCGAGAGCTCGCGCCATAGACGCTCGGAATATGGTTTCTGGGATACGATCCCTTCAACCCACTCTTTAAGATAGGGAATCGCAGCCGGCATCCGAGAAAGAATAATGCACAAATTGATAGGTAAGGCAACACTTACGATTCATATTCCATTTCTCAGGAAATGGCATATCTTCGGCCGAGATCAGATCTGATGTTTTTATTCGAATGCATGGACCCAACCAGCCCCGATCCCTATCCTCATCGAAGCTTGAGAAAGGGGCTTTGCTTGCCCGAGGAGCAATTTTTTTTTTCCCCCTCGGAAGAGTCGGGGGCTGTACAGCCGCATGAGATGATCGATGGTAAAGGGATACCCTTCGATCTTGCTTGCAAAAAAACAGAGTAGAATGACTATCCTCCAGAAAGAGGGATGAATTTGGCCCAAGGTCACTTCGTACCTTTTGCAAAAAGCAATAATAACCGGGTCCAAAGGACCCAACTTGAAGGGGTAAGTGTAAACACTCAAAAAACCCTCCACGTGGGTAGTGATCGCCTCTTCAAGCGAAGGAACCACCACACACTTACTATCCCAGTTGCACTCTTCCTTTACCTTGTTGAGAACGTTGTCAGTAGTTGAACGGATATATCTCGTGACCGGCTGGCATCAGCCCGGTACCGAGGAAGTTTTATCTACCTTGAAATCGGTATCGGTCGAACACACGGTTGGTACGAACGCTTTCAGAGTAGGCTTGGACGTGGTCTCCTCAACGTCAACAGGTGGAACGTTATCAACAGGTTGAGAGGAGGAGGGAGTTTGTCTCTGAAGAACGGATTTAGAAGTCTTTGCCATTGTTTTTGGCAGGTGAAGAAATCAAAAGGTACAGATGCAAGGGAAATATAGGAGGAAGATAGCTTGCGAATAACTTTCAAAGAACTAGAAATCTTGAAGATAAGAGCGACATAATTTCACAAAAAGCGGAAACATCTAAATATGAATGTGAAAGAGGGTATTTATAGACTCTAAAAAGTGGCGGTTGGCATTCCAAAGCGGCAGAACATCGACTGAAACATACCTGGTGCTGCAAAAGTTTGTCTCTGATGAGACGTTTTTGATTCATACCGCATATGTCATAAGTTTACCGTCACTGATCAGAATAGGAATTTGGCTTCTCTGAGGGACGTTTTCGATTTTTGTGCCACACGCGTCATTAGCTCACCGTCACTTATCAGAATAAAAATTTACGGCTCATATCATTTCTCGTTGTTACTCTCCAAAAAAGAGGGGACTATCTGTATGCGGTCAAACTCGGGCCCACCTATATGTAGTCAAAATTGGGCTCGAGCCTGTACGGTTAGCATCGAGTTTAACTACCGCTCAATAAATCGGGCTCGAAGTGCGTAGGATCGAAGATCGAACCTGAACGTTATCGAACCGGAATACGAAGTCAGAACATCCAACCTCGAGAATACTGAGCCTATCGAGCCCGACTTCGAGAATGTCCAAGGGTAGATTGTCGAACTTAAATGTCGAAGGACCGAAAAATCCGTGATAAGATAAGCATCACGGTGGGAATCTCGGCTCTGATCAATAGAACTGTTAAATTACCAAAATTAAGAGATATTTTACCTTGTATAAAGATTCATATCTTGTATAGAGATTCTTACCTTGTATAATGGTTTATCAGATGATGATCTCCCACTATATTAAGGGAGATGTAATTTTTTAAGGGCATCATCACATTTTTACACGACTGATCAATAGAAAGAAAGAAACAGCTTATTACTCTCTTAAATACCTTTATTGTTCCAATTCTTATTATAGTCCGTTTTTGCTCAAGAACAATTATTCAACGGTCAAGAGTATCTAGCTTAGTTGGTTTGCTTTTCTTCTCTATTTGTCCTTTAATTTCAATTTTCGCTATATTATTCATCATTTGTATCAATTTAGGCCGCATATCCTTAAAACCACGTATAAATTCAATTGTTATCAGAAATTCAGGGTAAACACATGTCAAGGCTACAACAGTGTCAGAAGGTGCTAGCAATAGTAAACATTGTTATAGCTCAAGGGACGGGACAGTAGCACCAAAATGAGGTCACTGGCTGAACCTACATGAAGGCCAACAAAATCCAAGCACACAAAATTAATAGTAACAATGAATTAGAAATAATAGTAGCATCCCAATCTCAAACATGAGTCGGCCAAACTATAATGAAATTGTTTACTCTCAAAATCGGATAACAATTGAATTTATTCGCACTTTTAAGGATATGTGATCTAATTAGATAAAAAAGTGAGAAACAAAATTGAAATTGAAATTAATGATACAAAATTAATGCAAACCACACCAGTTTGGCGGTGTTGGCCTTGTATGTTGAATGTTCTTGGGCCAAGAGACGTTATAATCGGGGTCAGAAACAGAATAATTAGGCAGTACTCGCTAAAAATATCAGTATATTGCTATTGTTCGTGATCATATCAAAGTGCTCCCTACAAATAACTAGAACATCCTTTATATAGTATGAGAATCCTACTTTAGGTACAATTCTGTATAAGGTAAAAAATCTTCTGGTCTGCTAATTAAGAGGTTCCATTGACTCGTGCTGATATTCCCGCCGCGATGCTCCACTCGTTGCAGATATTCTGGCTTTCCGTTATTTAGGTTCAACGGTCTTCCCTCGAGCATGTTCATGGTCAGGATCGATTCTGGGTCATGGACTCAGTGTTCTCGAAGACAGACGTTCTAACCTCATGTCCTGCTTTGATGAAGCTCGAGGTCAATCTTCAACCCTTCGCGTTCCAAGCCCGATCTGCCTTGTATTAATCGAGCCCGATTTCAACCGTGCACAAAAATATTGTCAGGAACTCATTGAAATTTCCAAATCATTATAGCTGCGTCAATGGTGTAACGAAGGGGAGAGAACACAAATCTGGCCAAATCGAGAACAATGTGACTATCTCCCCTTTTTTATGAATTTGTACAACCTTAGCATCACAACAACATTAATAAAGCCAAGAAAGGGGCGAGATCACCGGAAAATATTCCGGTCAAATTTTTTTCGAAACATTCAAACCCAAGGTTCAGTTTACCCACATATATATAACAACCAAAAATCAGTGAAGCAGAAAACGAGCATCATCACCGGACTAATGCTTTATGAGAAGACTCGCTGGCCATAGGCGAACAACAGCACAACAACCATAGGACATTGCTTCAATAGTGACCACACCAGAACAATGACTCAAATAGCGCTCGAAAGCTCGCCGGACTAAATCTCCGGCCAAGTTCCGGTGAACCTATTTTTTCAGCTATACCATATCTATTCAAACAAAGAAATAAACATCAAGAATAACACAAAATATAGGGGTTCGCAGAAGCTCGCTTTGTTTTTCGAAAATTTTTATGTCTTCACGTTAGACATCGTTGAAAGTGTGAGGTATGAGATAAGAGCAGAAGTGAGGCAGTGACAGTAGGTCGCCAGAGAACCAAGAACTGGCACATCGTTCTATATTTGGAAAAGCAGAACACGAAACACAAAGGAGAAGAGCGACACCTCATAGGAGATGAGGATTTCCGGCTAGACAAAGCGACTGTCACGACCCGAAATTTCAGCCTCGGGGTCATGATGGTGCCTAACATCTACTAGTTAGGCAAGTCGACATGAAATAGAAAATTAACTGATTTTATCAATGGAAGAAAAAATATTAAAGATGATAACGATACAAGTCTAAAGTAGAGTATAATAATTTCGAACAACGAAGTCTAAACATAACCCAGAACCAAGAGTCACGACTACATGAACATCAAGAGTACTACAAACAAGGTCTGAACAAAATACATTGTTTTGAAAGTCAATAAAAATAGTAAAGATAGAAGGGAAAGGGGACTGCAGGGCTGCGGACGCCGTGCAACTATACCTCAAGTTTCCGAAAGGAACTGAATCCGAGAAGTGCAGAGTGTAGTATGAGTACAACCGATCCTATGTCCTCTGCAAGTGCCGAGCATAACCCCGACGAAGTAGTGACGAGGCTAAAGCGGGCCACTTACAATAACCTATCTGCAGTAATAACAATAATAACAGAAAAAGAAGCAAGAAGTGGAAGTAAAACAATTAACTCATGAAAATGAACTCAAACCTCATTATCAGAAAGCCCAAAATAACGCGTCTCGTAATCTCTTATAAAAGTGCCAAGGCCAACTCAACAATAACAACAAGTACAACATATAAAAACTGTTGCAGCGCGCAACCCGATCCCACCATATCATCATTTATCAATGTCAAGTACCACATATACAATCCGTTATGGCGCGCAACTTGATCCCACTATATCATCATTTATCAATGTCAAAATACATCCTTGTTCAACTATTTCAATTCATTACCTTTCAATTTTCGTTGCGGCGTGCAACCCGCTACACAAACAATTTCATTTAACATAAACAATCTGATAGCCAAGTTACAAGAGTTTCTACATCAAGAGAGTAAAGGTACAAGGAAATAAAAGACAACATAATAATCAAAGAATCTCCAACAATTCGAAGTTTTAACTTTACAAGTTTATCGGTATCTAAAAAACTAAACAAACTCACGCAAATGAAACTACATCATGGAATGCAACAAATATTACAAAAACAATAGGAGAAGTAAAACATGTGACAATCAAATGTGCAAGTAAAATAATTAAAGGCAAGTACCAAATAAACATGGAGTCATGAAAGGGACGAACAATTTAGTACGAGTATAATTAAAAGACAAATAATAATTATGGCATAGAAGCCAAATAAAGCATGTAACAATTAAGGCATGGAACAAGATAATTCATGAAATAACAAAAAACATGGAAAATAGATATCTTGATGGCATACATACACTTGTCACCTCGCATATATGCCGTTTTCTCACAAAACCCACACAACACATAGTTCAAAAGTTCCTAATTCCCTCAAGTCGAGGTTAGATCTAATACTTACCTCACTCTGCAATCAAATCAAAGCTCAACCAAGGCCTTTCCTCTAGAATTAGCCTCAAATCAATCAAATCTAACCAAATACAGTTCAAACAATTCAAAATAATCTTTAGAAACTACCCACGAGTGAAAAAGATTCAGTCTTTAATGATTTTGGAAAATATCAACAAAAGTCAATCCCGGGCTCGCTTGGTCAAAACCCAATATTCGGACCAAAATCCAATTACCCATAAACCCGCAAACTCCGTAATGTGATTAGTTTGCTGACCACAATTTGAGGTCTAAATCTCAATTGCTCCAAATCCCCAATTTCTATCTATATCCTTACAAACCTATGGAATTGGGATGAAAGATCTCTTCAAAATCGCCTGTAGGCCGAGTTCAAACTTGAGAATGGTGAAAAAATGGGATAAATGCCAACTTTGGGACTTTTAAATCACTGGGCGTCATGCCTTCTTCGCGTTTGCAAAGGGCCTGACGCGATTGTGGAGCAACAGCTGCCCTAGAGGCCTTCACGTTCGCGAGGGGCTGCATGCGTTCGTGATTGCCTGTGCCCTCCGGCCTTCGCGTTCGGGAGCCTAGGCTCGAGTTCGAGTAGAACAACCCCTACCACCCCTCCAGAATCCCTTAACCCATCGCGTTGGCGAGTGAATGGCCGCATTCGCGAAGGGTAATCCCTCCTATGATTCGCGTTTGCGACCTCTTCTTCCCATTCGCGTAGAAGAAAAACCCCCCCTATCATAAGTTACCCTTCGTGATCATGAGAGTAGATTCATGATCGTGAAGAACAACACACTAGACATCAGTAATAGTGAAAACCAACAACCTTCTAAGTCCAAAATCGATCCGTAGCCTATCCGAAACTCACATGAGTCCCTCGGGCTCATAACTAAACATGCACTCAAGTGTAATAACATCATAAAAACTCGGTCGCGTGATCAAAACACCAAATAACACCTAGAATTGTGAATCAAGCATCAAAATGTATGAAATTTTTAAAGAAACATAAGAACTTTCAAATTCACAAGCGAGTGTTCGAATCAAGTCAAATCAACTCCGTTTTGCAGCAAATTTTGCAGATAGGTCATAAATAGTAAAATGAACCTACATCAAGTTCCGGAACCGAAATCCGAACATAGTACCTATAAAGTCAACCTATGGTCAAACTTCGGAATTCCTTAAAACTTCAAATCAAGTTAGGGACTTCTGAATATAATTCCATGCATACACTCAAGTCCAAAATCACGATACTGACCCACCAAATCGATAAAATACCAATCCAGGTCTGTTTACACAAAATATTGATTATAGTCAACTCTAATTATTTTTAAGGCTAAAATTCATATTTTCTTCAACTTTTCACATAAAAAATTTTCGGAATAAGACACGTACTGTGCATGCAAATCAAGGAATGCTAAATGGAGCTAATCGAGAGCTCCTAATGAAAATAAAGGCTAAAACTCTAAATGACCTATCGGGTCATCACATTCTCCACCTCTAAAACAAATGTTCGTCCTAGAACGGACATAGAAAGGTACATGGACTAGTGGAAAGGTATGAGTATCTACTCTACATGTCGGACACGGCCTCTAATGTGGCTACCTTGATCGGCTGACCTCTCCACCGCAATCTAACAGAAGGATAACTCTAAGACCTCAACTTCTGGACGTGCCATACTAGAATGGCCACCGGCTCCTCCTGGCAAGTCAAATCTTTGTCCAATTAGACATAGCTGAAATCTAATACATTGGACAGATCATCGTGATACTTTCCAAGCATGGAGACATGGAACACTGGGTGAACTGCTGATAAGCTAGGTTGAAATACAAGCTTGTAAGCCAGCTCACCAACTCTCTTAAGAATCTGAAAAGGTCTGATATACATAGGGCTCAACTTGCTATTCTGCAAGAACTGATCTCAAGAACCACCGAAATCCATAACCCAGGCGCGAAGCCTATCCTCCTATATCTGAATGGTGCCTCGTACTGTCTGTCCATCAGGGGGTGAAATGTTGTACTCAACTCAACTCGTGTGCCTAATTCACGGTTTACAGCCCTCCAGCAGTGCGATATGAACTAAGTACCCCGATCATAAATGATAGACACCGGCACACCGTGAAGACGAACGATCTCGCGGATATAGATCTTAGCCAACCGCTCTAAAGAATAGGTAACTATTTTTGGAATGAAATGTTTCGACTTGGTCAACAAGTCCATAATGACCTATATCGCGTCAAATTTCTTCGAAGTTCGTAGAGCCCAACAACAAAATCCATGGTAATATGCTCCTAATTCCACTCGGTAATCTCAAGCTTCTGAAGCAAACCGCCAGGTCTCTGATGCTCATTACTTTACTTGCTAAAAATTCAACCACCGAGCCATATATGCAACTATGTCCTTCTTCATTCTTCTCCATCAATAATGCTACCTCAAATCCTGATACATCTTGGCGACACCCGAATGAATGGAATACCGCCAATTGTGGGCCAATCCACATTGGGCACACAAATATTACCCCGTATTTGCAACACCCCATCATCTCCAATTGTAACCTGCTTGGCACCACCGTGTCCTTAAGGACAAGCAAATGAGGGCAATTATACTGACGCTCTGTCATACACTCATTCAAAGAAGACTGAGAGATCGTGCAAGCTAGAACCCGACTAGGCTCTGAAACATGTATCCTCACAAATTGATTGGCCAAGGCCTGAACATCTTATGCTAGCAGTCTCTCACCAACTGGAATATGCGCAAGGCTACCATACTCACAAGCTTTCTACTCAAGGTGTCGACCACCACATTGGCCTTCCACAGATGATACAAAATGGTGATATCATAGTCTTTCAACAACTGTAACCACCTCTGCTGCCTCAAGTTGAGATCCTTTCCTTACACAAATATTGTAGACTCCGATGATCTGTGGATACCTCGCACGACAAGCCGTTGAGGTAATGCCTCCAAATATTTAGTGCATGTACAAGGGCTGCAAATTCTAAGTCATGAATAAGGTAATTCTTTTCACGAACCTTCAAATGTCGCGAAACGTATGCAATCACCTCACCACCATACATCAATACTGTACCGATCGCAATACACTATGCATCACAATACACCGTATAGGATCCTGAACATGTGGGCAACACCAACACTGGGATTGTTGAAGGAGTCTTGAGCTTCTAAAAGCTCAACTCACACTCATCTGACCACCTGAATGGAGCACCCTTGTAGGTCAATCTACTCAATGGGGCTACTATGGATGAAAACCCCTCCACGAACCGGCGATAATAACCTGCAAAACCCAAGAAACTCCAAATCTCTGTAGCTGACGTATGGCCAGTTCTAAACCGCGTCAATCTTCTTAGGATATCCAATTTAATGCCCTCGATCGATACAACATGTCCCAAAAAGGCAACCGAGTCCAACCAAAACTCACACTTTGAAAACTTGGCATATAACTGACTATCTCTTATAGTCTGAAGAACTCGAAGATGCTGCTCATGCACCTCTCGAAGCGTGAGTAGATCAAGATATTATTAATGAATACGATTACAAAAGAATCGGGGTAGGGCTTCAATAGTAGTTCATCAAATCCATAAATGTTGTTGGGGCATTTGTCAACCCAAATGACATCATTAGGAACTCATACTGCCCATACCGAGTCCGAGAAGCCATTTTAGGGAAATCTAATGCCCTAATCTTCAATTGATGGTAGCCAAACCTCAAATGAATCATTGGAAATACCTTGGCATTCTGAAGCTAATCATATAAGTCATCAATCCTCGGCAATGGATACTTGTTACTGATAGTGACTTTATTCAACTGATGATAGTCTGTACACATCCTCATCGAGCCATCCTTCTTCTTCACGAGCAACACGGACACACCCCAAGGTGAGATGCTACGTCTAATGAATCCCTTATTAAGCAAATCCTGCAATTGTTCCTTCAGTTCCTTTAACTCAGGCAGGGCCATACAGTATGGTGGAATAGAAATAGGCTGAGTGCCCGGAGCCAAGTCAATATAGAAGTCAATATCTCAGTGGGGTGGCATCACCGACAGATCTGCAGGAAACACCTCTAGAAACTCATGCACAGCTGGTACCTAATCTATGGAAGCAACCTCTGCACTAGAATCACGAATATAAGCCAAATAAGCTAGACACCCCTTCTCGACCATATGCCGAGCCTTCACATAAGAAATAACCCTACTGGTAGAATGGCCAGGGGTCCCTCTCCACTCTAATCAAGGCAACCCCTATCATGACTAAGGTCACCGTCTTGGCGTGACTATCCAATATAGCGTGATAAGGTGACAGCCCATCCATGCACAAAATAACATCAAAGTCTACAATATCAAGAAGTAGGAGATCTACACTAGTCTTAAGACTCCCAATAGTAATCATACATGAGCGATAAACACGGTCTACAAAGATAGAATCTCCCACATGCATGGACACATACACAAGAGCACTCAAAGAATCACGAGGCACAACCAGATATAAAAAAAAATAGGATGACACGTAGGAATAAGTAGCGGCCGGATCAAATAGAACTAAAGTATCTCTATGGAAAACTAGAACAGTACCTACGATAATGGTGTTAGATGACTTGGTCTCAGGTCTAGCTGGGAATGCATAAAAACGGTGCTGGCCCCACCACTCTAACCTCCGCATCTCGGACGACCTCTAGTTGGCTGACCTCCACCTCTAATGGCCTAACCTCCGCCTCTGGTAGCCTAACCCCCCGCTCTAGCTGGCTGAGCAGACGATGAAGGAGCCAGTGTCGGAACCATGGCACGAGAACTCTACTGTGGCATGCTGCTCTACAATCTAGTGCAATACCTCCTGATGTGACATATACCCCCATACTCAAAACACCCGCTCAACTACTAAGATGAGACTGACCCGGAGGGGACGGATAACCACTGTGGTAGCTCTAGATCGGAGGCGCACTAATAGAAGCTGATGGTGTGCTATAGGCTAGCTGCTCAGGATGAGATACATAAGGACCACGACTACCCGAAGCACTGTGGGATGCCTGAAGCGTTGTCTGGAACGGCCTATGAGGATGGCCTCTACCAAAAGTATCCCTGCCTCCAGATGAAGCACCATTGAAACCATCAAAATGACGAGGCCTCTTGTCAGACACCAGCCCCCTCTCTTGACCATGAACCATTTCGATCCATCTAGCAATCTCTACGGCCCTCTAAAAAGAAATATCATCTCCTCTCCTTCGCCATCTGTAGCCTGATACTGAAAGTGAGTCCATCAATGAATCTTCCCACTCTCTCCCTCTCAGTAGGGAGCAAGACAATGGCATGGCAAGCTAGATCCACAAATCGAGTCTCATACTGGTGACGGTCATGCCACCCTGCTGAAGGTTCTTAAACTGCCTGCGATACACCTCTGTCAAAGTGAAAGGAATAAAATTCTCTAGAAATAGCTGCGAAAATTGATCCCAAGTAACAAAAGGTGAACCAACTGCTTTGTTCAACACATAATCTCTCCACCATCTCTTGGCAGAACCAATCATCTGGATCACTACAAAGTAGACCCTACTAGTCTCAACAATACCCATGTTGTGCAACACCTCGTGGCAATGGTCTATGTAATCCTATGGGTCCTCAAAATGTTCACCACTAAAATGAACAGGGAAGAGCTTAGGAAACTTATCTAGCCTTATCAAGGCCTCAGAAGACATAGCGGACCTCTCCCCGGCCTGTGCCGCAACAACTGGCTGAACTACCCCAACTGGCTGGGCTGCTAGAGTCTGACATAGGGAAGCCATCTGCTCCAGAGTGTGAGTAGGGGGAGTTTTTGATCCTCCCCCAGCCTGAGAGACAGCTAGTGCCACCGGAAATGCACCGGTCAGGGCCACACTCTCTATCAAGCCCTCTAAACGGACTAGGGTGTCCTAAAGTACTGGAGTGGCTACAAAACCATCGGGCGCCTGAGCTCTCCCAACTAGTACGGTCGGAGCTGGAATCTCCTTCTCATGGTAATCTGAGGCTCCACTTTGGGTGTTGCCACTCGGGCTCTGGGCTGGGCCCTATCTCGGCCTCTGGCTCGACCTCGGCCTCTACCTCTAGTAGTAGCTGCAACAAGGGGCTACGACTCCTGTCCGACTGCCGATGTTGTGTGTGTTCTCACCATCTGTGTGAAAACAAGAATGGAATAATTCAAACATCAATGATTGAACAAAATCGCATGATAGGGAAAGAAAGAAGTGGAACTTTTCCAAGAACTCTGTACCCTCTAGAAGATAGTACAAACGTCTCTGTACTAATCCTCCAGACTCTACTAAGCTTGCTCATGACTCGTGAGACCTAAGCAACCTATTGCTCTGATACAAACTTGTCACGACCCAGAATCCCAAACTCGGGGTCATGACAGTGACTAACATCTACTTGCTAGGCAAGCCAACATGAAACAGAAAATTAACTTATTTTAACAGTTGAAAATAAAAAATTAACAATGATAACGACATAAGTCGGAAGTAGAGTAAAATAATACCGAACAACAAAGTCTAAACATAACCTAGAGCTTGGAGTCACGAGTACATGAACATCTATTGTGCTACAAACATGGTCTGAACAGAATGCACCGTTTTGAAACTCAACAAAAACAGTAAAGATGGAAGGGAAGGGAACTTCAGGGTTGCGGACGCCATTCAACTATACCTCAAGTCTTCGACAGCAACTTAATCCGAGCAAAAGCTACTGAGCACCTCTAGGACCAACTCCGGTATTTGCACAAGAAGTGCAGAGTGTAGTATGAGTACAACCGGCCCAATGTACTCTGTAAATGTCGAGTCTAACCTCGACGAAGTAGTGACGAGGCTAAAGCGGGCCACTTACAATAATATATATGTAGTACTAACAATAATAATAATAATAATAATAATAACAGGAAAAGAAGTAGGAAGTGGAAGTAAAACAACTAACTCATGAAAATGGACTCAAACCTCATTATCAGAAAGACCAGAATAACACGTCTCATAATCTCATTTAAAATGTCGAGGCAAACTCAACTATAACAACAAGTACTACATAGACAAATTGTTACAGTGCGCAACCCGATCCCACCATATCATCATTTATCAATGTCAAGTACCATATGTACAATCCATTGTGGCGCGCAACCCAATCCCACCATATCATCATTTATCAACGTCAAAATTCGTCCTTATTCAACCATTTGAACTCATTGCCTTTCAATTTCCATTGCGGTGTGCAACCCGCTCCACAAATAATTTCAATTAACATAAACAATTTAACTTCCCAATTTACAAAAGTTTCTACGTCAGGAGAATAAAGGTACAAGGAAATAAAGAGCCACATAATAATCAAAGAATCTCTAACAATTCGAAGTTTCAACTTTACAAGTTTATTTGTATCTAACAAACTAAACAAATTCAAGCAAATGAAACTACATCATAGAATGCGACAAATATTACGAAAACAATAGGTTAAGTAAAATATGTGACAATCAAAATGTGCAAGGAAAAAAATTAAAGGCAAGTAGCAAATAAGTATAGCGTCCTGGAATGGACGAACAATTAAGGACGAGAATAATTAAATAACAAATAACAATTATGGCATAGAAGTCAAATAAAGCATGTAACAGTTAAGGCATTGAAAAACACGGAAAACAGATATTTTGACAACATATAATACATTCGTCACAACACATAGTTCGAAATTTCCTAATTCTCTCAAGTTAAGGTTAGATCCAACACTTATCTCACTCCGCAATCAAATCAAAGCTCAACCAGTTCATTTCCTCAAGAATTAGCCTCAACCCCAGGCCCACTTGGTCAAAACCCGAGATTCGGACCAAAACCCAATTACCTATTCAACCCCGAGCCAGGCTATGTGATTAGTTTCAAAATCCGATCTCAATTTGAGGTCTAAATCTCAATTTCTCAATGTCCTTAATTTCTAACTAAATCTCTAATTTTTACAATGGAAAAGCATAGATTATTGGTTAAAATTAATGAGTGTTTATGGAACTGGAAGAAAATAAGTCAAAATCTACTAACCTATGGAGTTAGGACGAAAAATCTCTTCAAAATCCCTTTAGGCCGAGCTCAAACATGAGCATGGTGAAGAAAGGTGATAAATCCCGACTTTGGGACTATTAAATAACTATGCGTCAGGCCTTCTTCGCGTTCGCGAAGGGCCTGACGCAACCGCGAAATAGCAGCAGCCCTCGTGGCCTTCGCGTTCGTGAGGGGCTGCACGCATTCGTAATGGCCTGTCCCCCTGGCCTTCGTGTTTGCGATCCTGTGCTCGCGTTTGCATAGTAAAACACCTACCTCCCCCATGAATCCCTTAATCCATCGCATTTGCGAGTAAAGGGTTGCATTTGCGACTAAAGGGTCGCGTTCGCGAAGGGTAATTCCTCAGATGCTTCGCATTCGCAACCCTTCTTTGCATTCATGCAAAAGAAAAACCTCCCTAGTCCCAAGTTAACCTTCGAGATCGCGAAGAACAATAGACCAGACATCAGCAACAGTGAAAACCAGCAACCTTCTAAGTCTAAAATCGATCCGTAGCCTATCTGAAACTCATCCAAGCCCCTTGGGCTCCAAACCAAAAATGCATACAAGTGTAATAATATCATACAAACTCGCTCGCACGATCAAAACACCAAAACAACACCTAGAACTACGAATTGGTCATCAAAATGCATGAAATTTTCAAAGAAACTTAAGAACTTTCAAATTCACAACCAAGTGTCCGAATCATGTCAAATCAACTCTCTTTTGCACCAAAATTTGCAGACAAGTCATAAATAGTAAAATGAACCTATACCAAGTTCGGGAACCAAAATCTGTACCCGGTAGGGATAATCAACCTACGGTCAAACTTTGAAATTCCTTAAACCTTCAAATCACTAGTTTTCAACAAATCAAGTTAAGTCAAGTTAGGGACTTCCGATTTCAATTCCGGACATACGCCCAAGTCCAAATTCACAATACGGACCCACCGCGATCGTCCAAATATCGATCCGGGTCTGTTTACACAAAATATTGACTGTCTTCAACTCAAATAATTTTTAAGGCTAAATTTTATATTTTCTCAGTTTTTCACATTAAAAGTTTTCCAAATAAGACACAGGTTGTGCACTCAAATTGAGGTATGCTAAATAGAGCTAATCAAGATCTTGGAACATGAAAATAAAGGCTAAAACTCAAATTGACATATCGAATAATCACATTGAGGGAGAAGGAGAGGGTGGTCAATGGTGAAAGAACTACTGCCATCCATCATCGATGATTAACTCAGGCAAGTGGCAGAAGAGGGCAGTCATAGAGATGTCTCTCACAGTTGAGTGAAAATAAGAGTGGGAGAGAGAATAGAGGGTGGCGGCTGTAACTTGAGAAAGTGAGGGTAGTCCCTTAGGTTTTTTTTGGGTCTAGGCGTTTATATTATAAAACTTGGAAGGCAAAAATATAAAGGAAAAAATGCATAAATTCTCTTTATGTGGAAATAAAGACTAAATGCAAAGACAATATGTGGTTCATATGTTAAAGACGTCATGTCACATCAATATAACTTGTCACATCGCATATTTGGTCACGTCAAATGTCACATCAAATGCTTCATCACATATGACGTTGACAGGACATTGAATTTGACCGGACATGATCTGTAGTTTAATGTAAACTCTACTGGCTTCCATGTAATTGAAAAACTGTGCTATAAAAGATAATTATTTAATAAAAATATGACTGGTAGTATTTATTAAAAATACCAACTACTACAATAATATTGTAGTAATTATCATTTATTTTTTTTGAACAGTAATTGATAGAATATCCAAATATTCGAAAATAGGACAATAATCAATACATTGTTTTGATGTTTTAGAAATAACTCCAAATAATAAAGTTAAATTTATTTATTTTATAATCAATAATAGCCATAGTAATAACTCCAAATGATAAAATTAAGATCTTGAATCATTTATGCGAAGTCAACCCCAGGCCTATATTTCGGAACCTAACAAAACTCACAAATGCCGAATACCTATTCCAATACGAGTCTAAATATATGTGTTTAGTTCAATTATATCCTCAAATCACCCATCAAATCATCAATTTTAACTCTGCAAACCCCTCCCCCCCCCCC
>MCJB01008223.1:5250-111103 GCA_002018475.1 Nicotiana obtusifolia | reverse complement strand
CCCCCCCCAAATCCATCCATTAATTCGCATAATATAGGTGTAATAATCTATGGGTAATCCATATCTAATACAAAAATTAAGTGAGCATTACTTAACCCTTCAATTGTAATGAAAAGCCCAGTAAAAAGCACCCCTAGCCGAGCTCCACAACTCCAAAAATGAGAAAATAGCCAAACCCTTCGAAATTATATCCTGTCTAGCAAATTTCGCTTTTGCGAAAACTTCTTGTGGTGCCGCTTTTGCGTTGACAAAACCACAACTGCCCACTTCACGTAATTCCCGACCTACCGCTTCTGCGGTCCTCCCATCGCGCTTGCACACTCAAATTGGCGGTCATTCATCGCAAAAGCGGCCCCGCACCTGTGCCTAATCATCTGCCTCTGTGATCCCTGTTTTCTCCAGCTTAGTTTTGCTTCTGCGACCACAAGCCCCTATATGTGGACTCACATCTACTACCATCACTTCGCAGATGTGGTAGCACCAAAACCAGAAATCTTTAGAAATGACAACAATGTCAAAAATGTCTGAAATCAACCCGAAACACACTCGAGGGCCCAGGACCCCGTCCAATCACACCAACCAATCCCAAACATAATACGGACCTACTCAATGTCTGAAATCACATAAAACAACATTAAAATCTTGAATTGCACCTCAATTCAAGCCTAAAAAACTAATCCAAATTTCTAGATTCAAAACTTATGCCGAACATGCCTAACCAACTCGAAATGACTTAAAATTTTACATGCAAGTCGCAAATGACACAACACACTAATTCCAGCTCCTGAAACCAAAAATCTAAACCCAATACCGTCAAAGTCAACTCTCGGTAAAACTTATCAACCTTCTTAACCTTCAATTTACCAATTTTTGCCAATTCATGTCAAAACAACTTAGGAACTTCTAAATCCAAATCTGCACTTATGTCTAAGTCTAAAATCACCATACAAAGCTATTGGAACCATCAAAATACCGTTGCGGAGTCATCTACACAAAAGTCAAACTCCAGTCAACTCCTACAACTTAAGCACCCAGCCTTGGGTCTAAGTGTCCCAATTCAATACAAAACTTCCCCGAAACCAAATCAACCATCTCCTCAAGTCACATAATCACAAGTACACATATGTAAAGCATCAAATAGGGGAAACGGGGCAAAAATACTCTAAACTAACGGCCGGATCGTAACATTCTCCCCCTCTTAAACAAACGTTCATCATTGAACGAGTCTAGAATCATACTTGGAATCTCAACAAGGTGCGGATATGTACTCTGCATCACCTTCTCGATCTCTCAAGTAGCCTCTGAACCGGTTGGCCTCTCCAATAGACCTTCACCGATGCTATATTCTTTATCATCAAATTTCGAACCTGCCAGTCCAAAATGGCCAATGGATGCAAATCATAAGTCAAATATTCGTCCATTTACACCATGCTAAAGTCCAATACATGTGACGTATCCCCATCATACTTTTAAGGCATTGAAACATGAAATACTTGGTGAACCCCAATAGACTAGGTGGCAAAGCAAGTCTGTATACCACCTCTCCAACTCTCTCAAGCACCTTAAAAAGACCAATATACCTAGGGCTTAACTTTCCCTTCTTCCCAAACATCATCACACCCTTTGTAAGGCCCCATAAAATCTTACTAGAACCTAGGGTTTCGTGGTGCCGAGGCAGGCTTATGTGTTTTGGGTTTTACAGTGCGTCGGGGAGTTGAAGGAAACGTTTTGCAGAAGGTGGCATTTCTGCGATCCACTATGCGACCGCATAACCTCTTCGCGGACCTCGGATCGGCCATAGAGTGCAACAGAACATGAGGCAATTTTTGAAGATCATTTCGCGGTCAAGTATGCGGCTGAATAATCATTTTGCGGGCTGCACAATCCGTCGCAAATCCAGCATGAAGATTTTCGGAGGGAGATTTCGAGGCGCATTATGCGACTGCATAATCGTTCTTTGTGCCGCATAGTGGCAGCAGACCTGACCAGGCCTACTTAGTTTTTTGGACCATTTTTACGGTCCCCTTTGCGGACTGCATACTCGTTTTGCGGTCCGGTCTGCGACCGCAGAAATGACTTCATAAGCTAAAGTTTGCGAAAATTTCACCCGATCCCATTTTTATAAAACGACCTTGGGGGTTATTTTATAGGGTTCCAAGTGCTATTTTAGAGAGAGTGAAGTGAGAGGCGGGTGGGATGCAGAGAAGCAAGGCCGGGCACATCATACTCTTTAGGGATTGTGTCATTTCAATTTTCATAGTGAATTTCTTGCGTATCCACCACCCTAAAACCGATAGCTCGAGGCGGTGGGAAATGAGAATCAACAAGATAGGATGCTCTGTCCCAACTAGCAAGAGTAGGAAGATTCCAGCTTTGAATTTTGTGCTTGACGGTGATCATTTCTGCCACGTCGGAATAGTCTTTAGTGCTTTCTGTTTCAATGGGTCGGAACCCTTCTTACTTTCTTTATTATATCGAGGGATTTTCTCTAGAGAGAGAGGAGGAATCCCTAAGCATTTTGTTCATTAATCCTTGCATAAGTCTTGGATAATTCACAAGGAAAACTCACAAGGTCTTCATCCAAGAGGTAAGGTTCCATACCCTAGTCTTCAATTTCGAATTTGGGGTAGACGATGGGTAATAGGGAGTGTGATTCTTGGGTATGAGAGTGTTATTTATGCATGCATGTACCAACAAGGTTTGTGGGAAGGTATGAGCTCAAATGGGTAAACATTGAGGTGTGGGTCGAAGGAATCCACCATAGGAGAATCTTGAAATCATAATGCACAACCTAGTGCTTGATAAAATGCTTAAATAAGTTGAAACCACGAATATCTTCCTAATTATAGTTCAATTTTAAAATTTACTAACCTATGAAAGTTGGATGAAAAATGTCTTCAAAATCGCCTCTAGGCGAAGCTCAAACTTGAGAATGGTGAAAAAATGGGATAAATCCCGACTTTGGGACAGTTAATTAACTGGGCGTCAAGCCTTCTTCGCATTCGCAACGGGCCTGATGCGATCGCGAAGCAGCAGTGGCCCTCGTGGTATTCGCGGTCGTGAGGGGCTGCACGCATTCGCGATGGCCTGTCCCCCTGGCCTTTGTGTTTGCGAACCTGTGCTCGCGTTCGCATAGTACAACCCCTACCTCCCCCAAGAATCCCTTAACCCATCGCGTTCACGACTAAAGGGTTGCGTTCACGAAGCGTAATCCCTCGGATGCTTCGTGTTCACGACCTCTTCTCCGCGCTCACGTAGAAGAAAAACCTCCACAGTCCCAAGTTAACCTTCGCAATCGGGAAGAACAACAGACCACACATCAGCAACAGTGAAAACTAGCAACCTTCTAAGTCCAAAATTAATCCGTAGCCTATCTGAAACTCATCCGAGCCCCTCGGGCTCCAAACCAAAAAGGCACACAAGTGTAATCACATCATACAAACTTGCTCGTGCGATCAAAACACCAAAATAACACCTAGAACTACGAATTGGAAATCAAAATTCATGAAATTTTTAAAGAAACTTAAGAACTTTCAAATTCACAACCAAGCCTCCGAATCATGTAAAATCAACTGCGTTTTGCACCAAATTTTGCAGACAAGTCATAAATAATAAAATGAATCTATACCAGGTTCCAAAATCAAAATCCGTACCCAGTAGCTATAAAGTCATCCTACGGTCAAACTTCAGAATTCCTTAAACCTTAAAATCACTAGTTTTCAACAAATGAAGTTAAATGAAGTTATGGACTTCCGAATTCAATTCTGGGCATGCGCCCAAGTCAAATTCACGAAGACCCACTGTGAGTCAAAATACCGATTCAGGGTCCGTTTACACAAAATATTGACTGTAGTCAACTCAAATAATTTTTAAGGCTAAATTTTATATTATCTTTAGTTTTTCACATAAAATTTTTTCGGAATAAGACACGGACTACGCACACAAATCGAGGAATGCTAAATATAGCTTATCAAGGTCTCGAAACACGGAAATAAAGGCTAGAACTCAAACTGACCTATCAGATCATCACATCGAGGGAGAAGGAGAGGGTGGCTAGTGGTGAAAGAACCGCTGCCATCCATTGCCGATGATCAACTACGGCGAGCTGCTGAAGAGGGCAATGACAGAGATGTCTCTCATAGTTGAGTGAAGATGAGAGTGAGAGAGAGAGATTAGAGGGTGGCGACTGTAACTTGAGAAAGTGAGGGTAGTCCCAAAGGTATTTTAGGATTTAGGCTTTAATGCTATAAAACATGGATGACAAAAATAAAAAGGTAAAAATGCATAAATTAAAATGGTTGTCCTCCTGTTATGTGGAAATAAGACTAAATGTAAGCGACAATATGTGGTTCATATGTTAAAGATGTCATGCCGCATCAACATGACTTGTCACATCAATATGACTTGTCACATCGCATGTTTGGTCACGTAAAATATCACATCAAATGCTTTATCACATCGCACGTTGACGAGATATTGAATTTTACTGGACGTGATCCGTAATTTAAAGTAAACTCTACTGGCTTCCATGTAATTGACAAACTGTGCTATAAAATATAATTAATTAATCAAAATATGACTGGTAGTATTTATTAAAAATGACAACTACTACAATAGTATTGTAGTAATTATTATTTAGTTTTTAAGAATAATAAATTGATAGAATGTCCTATTATTTGAAAATAGGACAATAATCAATAAATTGCTTTGATTTTTTAAAAATAACTCCAAATAATAAAGTTATATTTATTTATTATATCATCAATAATAGCCATTGAATCGTTTCTGCTAAGTCAACCCCGGGCCTGCATTACGGAGCTTGACAAAACTCAAAAATGCCGAATACCTAATCCGATACGAGTCCAAATATATGTGTTTCATTCAATTCCATCCTCAAATCGCCCATCAAATCATCAATTTTCACTCAGCAAATCCCCCCCCCTCCCCACAAAATCCCACCTTCAATTCACATAGTTTAGGTGTAATAATTAATGGATAATCAATACCTAACACCAAAATCAAGTAAGGATTATTTAACCCTTCAATTGCAATGAAAAGCCTCCAAAAATCGCACGTCGCCGAGCTCCACAACTCCAAAAATGAGAAAATAGCCAAACCCTTCGAAATTATATCCTGTCCAGCAAATTCTGCTTTTGCAGAAACTTAACCGCATTTGTGGTGCCGCTTTTGCGGTCATAGAAACACAACTGCGCACTTCACTTAATTCCCGACCTATCGCTTCTTTGGTCATCCCTCCGCACTTGCACACCCGCATCTGCGGTCCTTCATCGCAGATGCGGTGCCGTACATATGCCTAATTATCCGCATATGTGATCCGTGCCTTCTCCAACCTAGTTGTGCTTTTGCGACCACAAGTCCGCATCTGCGAACTCACATCTATGACCATCACTTCGCTAATGTGGTAGCACCAGAACCAGAAATCTTTAGCAATGACAACAATATCAAAAATGTCTGAACTCAATCTGAAACACACTCGAGGCCCCTAGGACCTTGTCCAATCACACCAACCAATCTTAAAACATAACACAGACCTACTCGAGGTCTCAAATCACATAAAATAACATTAAAACCACGAACCGCGCCTCAATTCAATCCTAAAGAACTAATCCAAATTTCCAGATTCAAAACTTATGTCGAACAAGCCTAAACAACTCGGAATGACTTGAAACTTTACATTCATGTCACCAATTCCAACTCCCAAAACCAAAATCTGAACCCGATACCGTAAAAGTCAACTCTCGGTCAAACCTATCAACCTTCTAAACCTTTAATTTACCAACTTTTGCTAATTCTTGTCAAAGCAACTTAGGAACCTCTAAATCCAAATCCGGACATACATCTAAGTCTAAAATCACCATATGAAGCTATTAGAACCATCAAAATACCGTTCTAGAGTTGTCTACACAAAAGTCAAACTCCGGTCAACTCCTCCAACTTAAGCATCCAACCTTGGGAATAAGTGTCCCAATTCAGTATAGAATTTTCCTGAAACAAAACCAACCATCCCCGCAAGTTACATAATCATAATTACACATATGTAAAACATCAAATAGGGGAAATGGGACCAAAATACTCAAAACTACCGGCCGGGTCATTACATTCTCCCCTCTTAAACGAACGTTCGTCATTCAACGAGTCTTAAATCATACTTGGAGTGTCAATAAGGTGAGGATATCTGCTCTGCATTTCCTTATCGGTCTCTTAAGTAGCCTTCCGAACCCATTGACCTCTCTAATGGACCTTTATTGATGCTATGTTCTTTAACCTAAACTTTTGAACCAGCTAATCCAAAATGGCCAATGAATCCACATCATATGTCAAATATTCGTCCAACTGCACTGTGCTGAAGTCAAATACTTGTGACACATCCCTATCATACTTTCGAAGCATGAAAACATGAAATACTCGTGAACCCCGATAGACTAGGTGGAAAAGCAAGTATGTAGGCCGCCTCTCAAACTCTCTCAAGCACCTTAAAAATACCAATATACTTAGGGCTCAAGTTTCCCTTCATCCCGAACTTCATCACACCCTTTGTAAGGCCCCGTAAAATATGACTAGAACCCGGGGTTTGGTGGTGCCGTTGTAGGCTAATGTGGATTGGGTTGTACAACACGTCGGGGAGTTGAAGGAAACGTTTTGCAGAACATGGAATTTCTGCAGTCCTCTATGCAACCGCAGAACCTCTGCGCAGATCGCAGAGCGACTGTATTGTACAACAGAACTTGAGCCAATTTTTGAAGATCATTTTTTGGTCACGTATACGACCACATAATCATGCGGGCGCATAATTCGTTGCAGAACTAACATGAAGATTTCCAGAGGGAGATTTTGCAGTGCGTTATGCGACCACATAACTGTTCAGCGGGCCGCATAACGGCCGCAGACCTGACTAGGCTTGCCCAGTTTCTGGGACCTTTTTTGTGGTCCCCTTTGCGGACCGCATACTAATTTTTCCCTCCGGTCTGTAACCGCTGACCCGACTTCGTAAGCTTATGTTTGGGAAAATTTTATCCGGTTTCATTTTTATAAAACGACCTTGGGGGCTATTTTAGAGGGTTCCAACTGTAATATTAGAGATAGGGAAGTGCTCTAGAGAGAGAGGAGGAATCCCTAAGCATTTTGTTCATTAATCCTTGCATAAGTCTTGGATAATTCACAAGGAAAACTCACAAGGTGTTCATCCAAGAGGTAAGGTTCCAAACCCTAGTCTTCAATTTCGAATTTGGGGTAGAAGATGGGTAATGGGGAGTGTGATTCTTGGGTATGAGAGTGTTATTTATGCATGCATGTACCAACAAGGTTTGTGGCGAGGTAGTTGAGCTCAAATGGGTAAACATTGAGGTGTGTGAAGAAGGAAACCATAATGCACACCTGGTGCTTGATAAAATGCTTAAATGAGCTGAAAACACGAATAACTTCCTAATTATGGTTCAATTTTATTATGTCTATAAATAGATCGAAGTTGCTAGGATTTACCGAACATTGTAGTAATTTAAGGAAAGCCCAAAGCGAGGTATGTTGGCTGAACTTCTCTCATAAGTCAAGTATAATGGGAAAAGTTCTTATTTCTCATATTTTGAGATATTCATTATAAATTTTACTATTCCTAACAAGCTTTATGTCGAAAGATATATGTTCAAAATGTGTTCCGAATGCTCTTATCATTTATTCTTATCCTTTTAGAATGTGTTCAAAGTATGGGTTTTGTATTAAAATGCTATGACTTCGAGTCGTGTTTCAAATGATAGTTATTATGCCAAATTGTGGAAGAAAACTCAATGTGCTTAAGACTCTTAATTTCGCATATGTGTACTTAAAGTCTTGGTTAGAAATACCTTGTTGTTGATAATCCATGATGATGCTTGAAAGTGAAAAGGGTGAGCATGAAATATGAAATACGGCCGACGTGCCATGAATGATATTATATTTGTGGCCACCAGTGCAAATGAAATGAAAAGATATGTAAGAAATTATGAAATGAGCTGAAAATCCTTTATGTAATAAACATTTTGGGAGCATCGTTAGTCACCAAGGAAGGGTAGGTTGAAATAACCTAACCCCGAAACTATACATGCTGGTATAGGAGTGATTGAGGGGTAAATTCCCGAACTGATGTGTTGAGAATATTCCCCTTAAATAGGATGAGATTGATGCGTTGAGACTGATTCCCCTTATTTGGGATGAGAGGATTGCTAGAGGAATGTGATGTCGATACACACGATATTATGGTGAGACGGCCTAGCCGATCGGGTCGAGATCAGATGCCATGCCGTGCATATAGTGGTGGTGATTGTAGTAGGATGTCTTTGGGTGAGACGACCTCGCTGATCGGGCCGTAATCGGACTCCATGTTAAAAACACGGTGGTATATCGGTACAAAATATCTCCCAACCTAAAATATTAAAATTTACTTGAAAACTTATCTTGCTCCTAACTTGATGCTATGGTATTGTTTGAGGTTTCCATTGCTCCTATGATTGTTTCTCCTTATATTGTTACTCGTTCTATTGAGAGGGTGTTTAGTCTTACATACTACTACTGTTCCATATGTACTTACATCCCTTTTGCCGGGGGCACTACATCTTTAATGGATGCAGGTGGTTCCACAGCAGGCGGCATTGATCAATGATAGCGGTACACCCTCTTCCCAGCTGACTTGGTGAGCCCCACATCATTTTGGGGTCGTGTATCTTTTGTTCCTTATGTATTATGTTTTGAGGTATAGCTGAGGCCTTGTTTCCGACACCATCATAGTACTTTTTTGTATCCGTTAGTGGCTCCGTATACATAGTGTGGGTTGTACATTGGTGTTGGGAAAGTCAAACTAGAATTGTTGTAATTGTATCACATGTTCCACTTCACACTATGAAATGTAATGTATTTTTGGAAATTATAAATGAAGTAACTAATGGTAATAAGATTGTGTTGTTCACGTGATCATCTTATTGTCTAATTAATGGGAATGCACCTTCACTATATTCATGAGTAAGTTCGGGTAGAAAGCATCTAGCAGGCTTACTTGACCCGGTTATCTCGGTTGAGCGCTGGTCCCGCTCCCCGAGGTCGGTGCATGACAAACTTTGTATCAGAGCCTAACGTTTTCAAGTGTCCTATGATGTCTCGGAGCCGTGCCTACTAGAGTCCTTCTTGTCAGTGTGTTGTTGAACACAACTATAATTAGGACGGTACTTGAGCATTTAGGAATAACACTCTTCTTTGATATTCTAGATCGTGCGATAGAGCTGATCGTAAGACTGTTCCTCCTTTAACTCGTGCATTACTCTAATTTTGGGTACATGGCGCTTGGGAAGAAGGCAAGAACTGGCCAAGGAGGCAATGCCACCCCAGGCAGTTGATTTTATATCTGACGATGCGGGTGAGCACCCAAGGGGTGAGGATATTCCCCGAAATATTACGCTGCCTGACTCTGCTACTCCTGCTAAAATTATACCAATTCCTACACCTACTGAGGGTGCAATGATTCCTCCAACCAACATTCCAATTCCACCTCCAGCCTCAGTTTCCATTCCCAATGTTTCTGATGGGACCTTAGAGGAGCAATACAGATTTTGGCTCAGATAGTGGCCTCCCATGCCTAGAGATCGAATGTTGCACCTACTTCTTCCAGTCAGCCAGGGGATACTGCTAGTTTCAAGGTGAATAGGTTTCTTCAGTTGGATCCTCTAGTGTTCACGGGTACTAATCCCGAGGAGGACCCCTTGGTCTTCATTGATGATATGCACAAGACTCCCCGAGTTATGCGTGCTACTGAGACGGAAGCAATGGAGTTGGCTTCCTACTACCTGAAAGAGGTGGCATATTCTTGGTTGGAGATGTGGGAGGAGTCCCGTAAGGAGGGGAGCCCTCCAGTGATGTAGAGTGAGTTTGTCGATGCGTTTATTGATCATTTCTTCCCTGTCGAGACTAAGAAAACATGTGCCACTGAGTTTGAAAGCCTGAGACAAGGTAGCCTGAGTGTACTGGAGTACCATATGACATTTGCACGCCGATCCAAGTATGCCATTTACATGTTGCCCACTATGGAGGCTAGAGTGCGCCGGTTTGTGCATGGCCTCAGCCTCTTTGTTATTAATGAGGTCGCTACAACTGCCTTGAATTCTGATATGAACTATGGGAATATGGTGGCATTTGCTCAAGCCACGGAGACCCGCAAATTGAAGAATAAAATTGAGCGAGAGGGTAGCAATAAGGTCCAGTCCGCGAGAAACTTTGGTGGTTCTTCTAGTGGTAGTGGTGGTAGGTTGACATTTGCGAGAGGGTGGTCATCAGGGCCATCCCAGTCCTTTGCTCAGTCTTCAGTCAGTGTACAACCATCAGGGCCTAGTCAGTAGTAGTGTAGCCGTTTTAGGCATGGTTATAGCAACAGGGGATCCTACTAGTAGGGTCGGCCTGGTGGGAGATTCTAGCAGTAGTGAAGCCCCCCATGACCTAGGTGTTGGAAGATGCACTTATGGGTCTGCTACAGTGACCTACCCATATGCTACGGGTGCGGTATGAGGGGTCACTTTTAGAGAGATTGCCGTTCATCCCCGCCAGAGTGTGGGCAAGGGTACGGCACAGCCAACCAGTTCTGCAACTACTACATTAATAGCACCTCCTCCAGCTCGAGGCACTGCAGCACCCCCAGGGCGTGGTGCACCTAGGGATGGTGCATAGAATTCGAGAGGATCCTGCCATTTCTATGCTATGAGGGGTCGCCAGAGTTTGAAGGCTTCTCCAGATGTTGTCACAAGTATATTGACAGTCACATCTCATGATGTATAAGCTCTTATTGATCTCGGTTCCACTATGTCCTATGTCACTCCTTATGTTGCTATGGAATTTGGGATAGAACCGGAATAGCTCCATGAGCCATTCTATGTATCTACTTCGGTTGGTGAGTCTATTGTGGCCGTGCAGGTTTATAGGGATTGTGTTGTCACGGTGCATGGTCAGGACACCACGGTCGATCTCATTGAATTAGGGATGATTGATTTTTATGTAATAATGGGGATGGACTGGCTTTATTCATGTTTCGCCAAGCTTGATTGCCGAACCATAACCGTTAGACTTGAAGTTCCAAATGAGCCAGTTATTGAATGGAAGGGAATGATGTGGTGCTGAAGGGTAGGTTTGTTTCTTGCCTTAAGGCCACGAACATGATCAACAAGGGGTGTATTTACCATTTTGTCCGGGTTACGGACACCGATGTTGAGGCACCGACACTTGAGTTAGTGCCAGTTGTGCACGAATTTCAGGAGACCTTTTTTGATGAGCTCCCTGGGATCCCACCAAACAGGGAGATCGAGTTTGGGATTGATGTGATGCCAGGCACGCAGCCTATATCTATTCCACCCTACAGAATGGCACCGACATAATTGAAGGAACTAAAGGAGCAGTTGGAGGATTTGTTAGAAAAGGGTTTCATCCGGCCGAGTGTGTATTGACTATCGGCAGCTCAACAAGGTCGTGATCAAGAATAAGTACCCACTGCCAAAGGTAGATGACTTGTTTGAACAACTGCAAGGTGCTAAGTACTTCTCCAAAATTGATTTACAATCCGGGTATCACCAATTAAATATCAGGAGCAGGATATTCCAAAATAGCTTTCAGGAACCAGTATGGGCACTTTGAATTTTTGGTGATGTCTTTTGGGCTACAAATGCCCCGGCAGCTTTCATGGATCTTATGGATTGAGTCTTCAAGCCTTTCCTTGACTCCTTTGTAATAGTGTTCATTGACTATATTCTTGTATATTCACGAAGTAGAGAGGACCATGTCGATCATCTCAGGGCAGTTTCGTAGACTTTATATCAGCACAAGTTGTGTGCAAAGTTTTTAAAGTGTGAATTTTGGCTTGAATCTATCACATGCCTGGGTCATGTCATCTCTAGAGAAGGAATTAAGGCTGACCCTCAAAAGATTGCAGCGCTGAAGAATTTGCCTAGACCTACAACTCCAACAGAGATTCGCAGTTTCTTGGGCTTAGCTGGGTATTATTGAATGTTTGTGGAGGCGTTCTCTACTCTTGCCTCTTCGTTGCGAAAAGAGCTTCCAAGAGTTCAAATCAAGATTGACAACGACACTGTTGTTGACCCTACCAGAGGGTACAGATGGGTTTGTAGAGGATCGGGCTTGGGTGTGTATTTATGCAACATGGCAAGGTGATCACTTATGCCTCTAGGCAACTCAAAAATCATGAGAAGAACTATCCAAAACACGACTTAGAGCTTGCGGGGGTGGTTTTTGCATTGAAGATTTAGTGTCATTACTTGTATGGGAACCATGTGGATATATTCACGGACCATAAGAGCCTTCAACATATTTTCAAACAGAAGGAATTGAATCTTAGTCAGAGAAGATGGTTTGAGTTACTCAAGGACTACGACATCCATATCATATATCATCCGAGGAGGGCTAATGTTGTGGCGGATGCTCTTAGCCGGAAATCTATGGGTAGTTTGGCTTACTTGAAGGCATATCAAAGGCTGTTGGCCAAGGAGGTTCATCGGTTGGCTAGTTTGGGAGTTTGTATTGCAGACTCTAGTGAAGGAGCGGTAATTTTGCAAAATAGGGTTGAGTCATCACTTGTGGTGGAAGTTAAGGAGAAGCAATACGGTGATCCGATGTTGGTAAACTTGAAGGAGGGGATTCCTAAACATAAGACCATGGCTTTTCTCTTGGCATGGTTGATGGTACACTAAGGTACCAAGGGCGATTATGTGTTCCAAATGTAGATGGTCTCCGGGAAAGAATCATGACCTAGACTCACAATTCTAGGTATTCCGTGCACCCGGGCTCTACAAAGATGTACCATGAACTTAAGGAAGTCTACTGGTGGAATGATATGAAGAGTAATATAGCAGACTTTATGGCAAGATGTCCAAATTGTTAACAAGTGAAGGCCGAACACCAAAGGCCCGGTGGGTTGGCACAAAACATTGAGATTCCAATGTGGAAGTGGGAGATGATCAACATGGACTTTGTGGTAAGACTACCCCGCACGCCTCACAAATATGACTCGATTTGGGTGATTGTGGATCGACTCACAAAATCAACACACTTCTTAATTGTTAAGGCTACCGACACCACATAACAGTATGCTCAGTTGTATATCAAGGTAATAGTCAGGTTGCATGGTACTCCATTTTCTATTACCTCAGATCGAGGGGCACAACTTGCAGCTAATTTTTGGAAGAAATTTCAGCAAGGTTTGCGTGCTCAGGTGAATCTTAGTACAAGCTTTCATCCACAACCAACTAGAAGGCATAGAGGACCATTCAGACGCTCGAAGATATGTTGCGTGCTTGTGTTCTTGACTTCAAGGGTAGCTGGGATGATCAATTGCCACTAATAGAATTTGCCGACAACAACAATTACCATGCTAGCATTCAGATGGCACCGTTCGAGGCTTTATATTGTAGGAGATGTAGAACTCCCATTAGATGGTTCGTGATTAGGGAAGTAGAGTTGTTAGGGCCAGACCTCGTGCATCAGGCTATCGAGAAGGTTAAGATCATTATGGGAAGATTGAAAACTACCCAGAGTCATCAAAAGTCTTATTCGGACGTACGTCATAGGGATTTGGAGTTCAAAGAGGATGATTGGGTATTCTTGAAGGTTCCCCCATGAAGGGTATAATGCGGTCTGGTAAGAAAGGGAAATTGAGTCTGAGGTATGTCGGACCATACATAATCATTCAGAGGATTGGTCAGGTGACTTACATGCTTGAGCTACCTCCAGATAGGTCCCTAGTGCATCCGGTGTTTCATGTGTCTATGTTGAAGAAGGTAGTTGGAGACCTGACACTCATTGTTCTGGTTGAGACTATTGAGGTTAATGCAGAATTGACTTGTGAAGAAATTCCAGTTGACATTCTCGATAGGCAAGTCCGAAAGCTGAGAAATAAAGAGATTGCCTCTGTGAAAGTGCTATGGTTAAGCCAACATGTTGAAGAGGCCACCTAGGAGGCCGAGGAATAGATGAAGAAGAACTACCCTCATTTGTTTGAATAACTATGTATTTAGGTAGTTGCGTTCTATGAAAATGTTGAGAGCTTACCTTCTATGAAATATGTATCACTTGTACAGTTAATGTTAAAGGTGTTCCTTTCTAGTAATATATTTTTTATGAGGCAACAGTTGATGTTTTTTTCATGTTATGTTACGTCGTTGGATTATGTATATGCTGTTAGGATTGATTTTTGGGATTTTCTGACAATTGGATAGGCCCAGTTATAAGGGAAACTCTGCCAAAATTTTTGGAGTTAGTCAAACATTTGGAACTACGAGTGTGTGAAATAGCAGTAAAATCACATTGGATGCTGAGGGTGCATTTTGACCCTCATTCGAGGATGAATGATCTTGGGGGGGGGGGGTGGAGGGGATGTAAGGTCCCGTAAAATTTTACTAGAACCTGGAGTTTTGTGGTGCCGAGGTAGGCTAATGTATTTGAGGATTGTACGGACTTTTTGGGTAGTACAGTATGTTGGGGAGTTGAAGGAAAATTTTTGCAGAACATGGCGTTTCTACGGTCCACTATGCGATAGAACCTCTTCGCAGACCGTAGATCGGTCGTAGAGTGCAACAGAACTTGAGCCAATTTTTGAAGATCATTTTGTGGTCACGTATGCGACCGTATAATTATTTTATGGTCCGCACAATCCGTCGTAGAACTAGTATAAACATTTTCGGAGGGAGAATTCGCGGCACGTTGAGCGATCGCATAAACGTTCTGGGGGCCGCATAATGACCGTAGACCTGATCAGGCCTGCCTAGTTTTTGGACCATTTTTGCGGTCCCCATTGCGGACCGCATACTTGATTTGCGGTCCGGTCGCCGACCGCAAACCCGGCTTTGTAAGCTTATGTTTGGGAAAATTTCACCCGATCCCATTTTTATAGAACGACCTTGGGGTTATTTTAGAGGGTTCCAACTGCTATTTTCGAGAGGGGGAAGTGCTTTGGAGATGGGAGGAATCCCTCAGAATTTTGTTCATCAATCCTTTCTCAAGTCTTGGAGAATTCACAAGGAAAACTCACAAGGTCTTCATCCAAGAGGTAAGGTTCCATGCTCTAGTCTTCAATTTCCAATTTGGGGTAGACGATGGGGTAATAGGGATTGTGATTCTTGGGTATGAGAGTGTTATTTATAAATGCATGTAACAACAAGGTTTGTGGGGAGTTTCTTGCGTTCAAATGGGTAAACATTGGGTTGTGGGACGAAGGAATCCACCATAACAGAATCTTGAAATCATAATGCACACCTAGTGCTTGATAAAATGCTTAATTGAGCTGAAACCACAAATATCTTCCTAATTATTGTTTAATTTTATTATGTCTGTAAATAGATAAAAGTTGCTAAGATTTATGGAACATTGTAGTAATTTAAGGAAAGCGAGGTATGTTGGCTAAACTTCTCTTAGAATTGAATCCCACGATGTTCTCATAAGTCTAAAGTATGATGGACTAAGTTCTTATTTCTAATATTCCGAGTTATTCAATATAAATTTTACTTTTCCGAATAAGCTTTGTATCAAGAGATATATGTCAAAAATGTGTTCCGAATGCTCTTATCATATGATGTTATCCTTCGAGAATGTGTTTAAACTATGGGTTGTGTCTTAAAATGTTATGACTTCAAGTCATGTTTTAAATGATAGTTATTATGCGAAATTGTGGAAGAAAACTCAATGTGCTTAAGACTCTTAATTTCTCATCTATGTACTTAATGTCTCGATTAGAAATTCCTTGTTGTTGATAATCCATGATGATACTTGAAAGTGAAAGGCGTGAGTATGAAATATGAAATACGGCCGACGTGCCAAGAATGATATTATATTTGTGGCCACTAGTGCCAACGAAAGGAAAAGATGTGTAAAAGATTATGAAATGAGCTGAAAATCCTTTATGTAATAAACATTTTGGGAGTATCGTTAGTCACCAAGGAAGGGTAGGTTGAAATAACCTAACCCCAAAACTACATGTGCTGATATAGGAGTGATTGAGGGGTAAATCCCCGAACTGATGCGTTGAGAATATTCCCCCAAATGGGATCAGATTGATTTCCCCTTAATTAGGATGAGAGGATTGCTAGAGGAATTTGATGTCGATCCACACGGCATTGTGGTGAGACAGCCTAGCCGATCGGGTCGAGATCGGACACCATGCCATGCACATGGTGGTGGTGATTGTGGTTGGATGTCTTTGGGTGAGACGGCCAAGCTGATCGCGCCGTGATCGAACTCTGTGCTAAAAACACGATGGTATATCAATACTAAAGATCTCCCAACCTAAAATATTGAAATTTACTTGAAAACTTATCTTGCTCCTAATGTGATGCTTTGGTATTGTTTGAGGCTTCCATTGCTCCTATGATTGTTTCTCCTTGTATTGTACTCGTTCTATTGAGAGGGTGTTTATTCTTACATACTAGTACTAATCCATACGTACTAACGTCCTTTTTGCCGGGGCCGCTACATCTTTAATGGATGTGGGTCCTTCCACAGCAGGCAACATTTATCAGTGATAGCAGTACACCCTCTTTCCAGATGACTTGGTGAGCCCCACTTCATTTTGGGGTCGTGTATCTTTTGTTCCTTGTGTATTTTATTTTGAAATATAGCCGGGGCCTTGTTGCCGGCACTATTATAGTACTCTTTTGTATCCGTTAGAAGCTCCATAGACATAGTATGGGTTGTACATTGGTGTTGGGAAAGTCAAACTAGAATTGTTGTAATTGTATCACGTGTTCCACTTCAGACTATGAATGTGTAATGTATTTTTGGAAATTATAAAAGAAGTAACTAATGGTAATGAGATTGTGTTGTTCACGTGATCATCTTATTAGCTAATTAATGGGAATGCACCTTCTTCTTTGTTTATGGGTAAGTTCGGATAGAAAGCATCTAGCAGGCTTGCTGACCGATTTATCTCGGTTGAGCGTCGGTTGCGCTCCCCGAGGTTGGGGCATGACACCCTTCATGGGCGAAGCTTTAGTAGAACCTTCTCACCAAAATATATGCCACATCACAAGTCTTCCTATCAGCATAACTCTTCTACCTGGACTGCACTGTACGAAGACGCTCCTAAATCACCTTCACCTTCCCCAAAGCATCTCACACCAAATCCATGCCCAACAACTAGCCTCCTTAGGCTCAAATCAACCAACCGTAGAACGACATTGCCTCCCTCATAAGGCCTCATAATGAGCCATCTAGATACTTGACTTATAGTTGTTGTTGCAGGCAAGCTCTGTTAACAAGAGAAACTGATCCCACTAACCCCTTAACTCAATGACATAGCTCGTAACATTTCCTCCGAGATCAGAATAGTGCGCCCGAACTACCCGCTCATATGGGGATGAAATGCTATATTTAACTCGACCTATTTGCCCAACTCATGCTGCACTGCTCTCCAAAAAAGTGATGTAAACCGTGTTCCTCGACCTGAGATATTAGGTACGGGCACACCATAAAGGCGAAAAATCTCCTGAATATACATTCGAGCCAGCTACTCTAAAGAGTAGGTAGTCATAACTGGAATGAAGTGTGAAGACTTGGTATATCTATCCATACTGAACCTCGCTGCATCGTATCTCCTCAAGGCCCACGGAAGCCCAACTTCAAAATTCATACTGATACGCTCTCACTTCCTCTCCGGAATATCAATCCTCCGAAGTAGACCACCCGGTCTCTGATACTTGTTGCTTCAAAACGCACACATAAGTATACATGGACAACAAGTAATAAAGAGTGAGTAGAGAATCGTTCCCATGAGGAATTATGCCTAACTATAAACTAAATTAAACTAAAACAACTAATCTATTCGAGTGACTTTCTAAATTATGATTACTTAACTGTAGCTAATATGGAGTAACAAACTAAGAAACTAAAGGAAACAAGTCGGCGAGCTTAGAGATGAATTCACGGGGAGAAAATATTCAACAGCTGTGGGTCAGCTAACAATCCCGTTGAGTTTTCTACTTAAACTGTCTAATTAATTTATATGGTTTATTGATAGACATTGTTGATATTACTCATAGTATTCTCCCGAAGTACTACTCGTCTATTCATGCTAACCTAACGCCTATATTCCTATGAAATTAGGATTAACAAGAACGCACTAATAATTCCTATAAAATAACCAAGCAACATGGTTAGGTATATCTCTATCCTAACCATGAATCCATTCCCTAATGCCCAAGTTCAAGATCTTGCTCTACTCAATCCTATTGCAACCTAGAATTCTCTCTCCCGAGTTCAATCCTTGATTCCTAGATAGTATTTAATTGATGATCAAACAATCAACTAATTAAGTGCAAGATTGAATAAATAAACCAATATGATTGAATAATAAGAACAATCCAAGCTTCAAAATACAATGTTCATGTAGCACCCACTGTTGTACCCTATTTTGCACAAGTCAAAACAATGCAAAATTGATAGTACTATGCAAGGTTAATTAAAGTAGATTCGCCACCTAGTATTTAAGTATACTAGGACACTTGTATTACACTATGTAATGTACACTTGATTATGGTCTGCAAAACTGTTGAGGTTCTAGGTAAGGGTTCAAGTTATCTCTAGGGGCAAGTGTTATGCATCCCTCAAGATCCACAAAATGAGGTTCCGGTAACTCAATCAAATAAATGAGGGAAGGTTCAAAAGATTGATTAACTAATTCACAAAGAATTCCTGCCGAAAAGTTGCCAATACAATTGTCATGTAGCGAATAAATATCCAAAGCATGACCATTTCATTTGTAGCAAAATGTATACGAAAGGATATACAAAGTAGAATGGGTTTGAAATAAAGTATAAAAGGAAACCAAGGGGGATTATTACCCTTCTAAAACTAACTAGAAGCAAAATGAAAATCCTTTTTTGGATTTTTATTGGACCTTAATCTCTCAAGAAAGCTGTCCACAAAATCCATTGTCGGGAAAGGTATAAATTTTATGGTACTTTCGTTTTCGCTTTTTTTTTTTCCACAAATTTTTGTTTTGTTTTTTTTCTTTTCTGATTTTTTTTCACAAATTACACTACGGAAGAATACTTTATATAAGCTAAGATAGCACAAAAAATTACCTAGATAATCTCCTCACCCCACACTTAAAATTGTGCAATGTCCTCTATACACACTATAAATAACAAGAGGGTAAAAGAGACTCCATGGTAGGCCAAAGCCTTAGCAGCTCACAGGATACTCAGACTTCTCCCAGGTATGGTCCTCTATGCAGGTTCCCCACACTTAGTTTCAATCATCTGCTCGTTTTTGCACATGCTTAATAGCTTTGATTCCATGCTCCTACTCCTATAAAATACAAAAACAACACTACAATGATAACACAATAAAAAAAATTTTAAAAAAAAAGTAAAAAGAAATAGTAGAGTTGGGTTGCCTCCCAACCAACGCTTGATTTAACGTCGCAGCACGACGCTATTACTTTCACCACTTCTCTTTCCACTTTGAGGATATGAACTACGCACACAATTTTACATCATTTTTTCTATCATGTTTCTGGGGCGGTGGTGCGACGATAAAGGAACTAAGAATAGATATCGCATCTTTCACTTCTTGTCTCTTAAGTGAGGTATGTCGTTTTGTCTTTTTGGTGTGGCAAATGTTAGAATGTAAGGTTCTTGTTCTTAATATATACATCTCTCCAAAGGCTTGATCTCCATGCCTCCATCCAAACATAATGTAGAAAAATATTTAGAATGAAGACCAACACGCCCCATCTCCAAAACTCCATTATTTTTGACATCATCAATAATATATACTCCCTCAACCGCGGCATCATCAACAAGAACATGGTCTAATGATTGGTATTCTCATTTTAGCTCCTCAATTTGGCCTAGAAGGTCTTTTTTCGCTTCACACAACTCATCACTAAATTGTTGGATGTTACACGCATAAACTTTTGCACTCAAATTTGCATCCAAGTTGCGCACAGCCAAGCCAAACCTGTCAATTTCTTTGCGAGATCAACTCTCTGGTTAGACCAATCATTCGCCAATGTTGTTTCACATATTCCCTTAGTTGATAATATTCTTCACAATACCAACCCTTACTCCTTATTTAAATTCAGACTTCCAAGAGGTCAGGTCATGACAAGTCCAAAAATACAGGCCATAAAAGTCTTCAGTCAACCAAGCATCATCATCAATAACCTTATCTCTGTATATTTCATCCCCATATGTTATGATAAGAGAACTAGAAACAAACTAAGGGAAAATATAAAATAAGCATAAAAATAAAAATATTTATAAAAAAAACTTGTAACATAAAAGTAAAAGTCTTATCAAGAAAAAAAGCTAATTTCTAAGTCCCCAACAACGACTCAAAAATTTGTTGCTCCAAAATTCACATGCAAGTATACGTGGTCGACAAGTAATAAAGAGTGAGTACAGTATCGTTTCCACTGAAGACTTGTGATAAGCTATCAACTAAATTAAACTAAAATAATTAATCTATTCAAGCGATTTTCTAAAGTGTGATTATTTAACTATAACTAATATAGAGTAATAAACTAATAGACTAATGGAAACAAGTTGAGCTTAGAGACGAATTCAAGGGGAGAAAAAATATTCTAGAGCTATGGGTTAGCTAGTAATCCCGCTGAGTTTTTTACTTAAGCTGTCTAATTAATTTATCTAGTTTATTGACTAGGTTAACATTACTCGTAGTATTCTCCCGAAGTATTACTTGCCAATTCATGCTAACCTAACGCCTATATTCATATAGAATTAGGATTAGCAAGAACGAATTAATAATTCCTATATAATAACCAAGCAAGGTGCTTAGGTATATCTATATCCTAACCACGAATTCGTTCCCCGATGCCCAGGTTCAAGATCTTTCTCTTCTTAATCCGATATGTAATCTAGATTTTCCTCCCCCAAGTTCAATCCTGGATTTGTAGATAGTATTTAATAGGTGACCAAGCAATCAAATAACTAAGCGCAAGATTGAATATATAAACCAATATGATAAAATAATAAGAACAATCCAAGCTTCAAACTACAACGTTCATGTAGCACCCACTATTATACCTTTATTTTGCACAAGTCAAAACAATGTACAACTTATAGTAGTCTACAAAGTTAATTTAAGCTTTAGAGTTGCCACCTATTATTTAAGGTATACACACATGTATTACACTATATAATGTACATTTGATTATAGTCTGCGAAATTGCTGAGATTCTAGGTAAGGGTTCAAGTTATCTCGAGGGGGGAGGTTCTAGGCATCCCTTAAGATCCACAAAATGTGATTCCGGTGGACTCAATCAATTAATTTAGGGAAGGTTCTAAAGAATGATTAACTAATTGACAAAGAATTCCAATTAAAAAGTAGCCAATGCAATTGTCACGTAGCAAATAAATATTCAAAGCATGACCATATCATTTGTAGAAAAATATATATGATAGGATATGCAATGTAGGTTAATAAACAAAAATATTTTTGGGGTTGGATTGAAAGAATTGGGTCCGAAATAAAGTATAGAAGGAAGCTTCGACATATAATTAAAACCAAGCAATTTACATATACCAAATTAGTCTTAATTGAACTCTCATATAACAAAAGGTGAAGAATTATCTTTGGATATGTTTTATATAATGAATAAAGTAAGAAGAGGGTTGATTTAATATTTACAATAAAAATTATGAAAAATAAATTAACTAAAGTACAATCAATTATGGAAAAAAATTTAAGGAATACTCATATTTGTGTAACTGTTAATTTAAGATAAATAATGTGATGTATAAAATGACTCACATCCTTAAAATTAGTGCACAAGATATGAAGGATGCAATTTAGTATTTCAAAGAAAGTTAAGGAAGAGGTGAAGCATTTGACTGAAATACAAAATTTAATTAAAGGTAATATACAATGCAAGAAAAGGTTAAAGGGTGTACCAACACTATGTCTTACATTTTAAATTTAATAAAGAAAGTATGAAAGAATTTTATTTTAAAATGAATGAACATGTATAAGAAATTGCTAAAGAAATAAAAATATAAGAGAACATCTACAGATAAGTGGAACATTTACAAATTGACTAAATGAGTTTCAATTAAAGAATATACTTTTGATGAATTTGACTTATGTACAAAGATTAACTATTCCAAGTGAAATGCCGAGTGTAAGGAAAAGGAAACTCACTTCAAAAATAGTTGACCGAAAGTAGGAAAAAAATTATCTTCAAATAATCTTAGTAACTAAAGAACTGATTTGATAAAATATGTATACATATATAAGAAAACAAATTATAATGAAAAGATGAGTTATAATACAATAAAATAACTAATGACCATTTTGAGATATCCAATTTGCTCGGGTCAAGCCCAAATAGGCACAAGGTCTAAAGATCTAAAAATAATAGTCCAATTTAATTTTTACAACTCATGCCTATTTGAAATTAAATAATCAAAGAATAATACATAAATAGAATGGTTTGAAAACATACTATTATAATTGTGAAAAGTGGCACAAATTTATTTTAGAAAAAGAATTCCATGTCCTTTATTATATATATTACTAACTTAGTTAATCATATACATATCAATCCTAATTAATTGAAAAAGTCCATGAATCGCCTAATGTGTCACATGTCATGACCCGAACCTCTACACGCCGTGATGGCGCCTATAACGGTTCGAGGCAACCCGACAACCACAGATAACTACGTATTTTTTAAATTGAAAATAAGATGAAACAAGTTTAACAGTAATAACTCTCAGAAATAGTCGATAAGAAGTACTGCGACTCAAATACAAAATTTTTAAAATTCGGGTGTTACTGAGCACATGAGCTACTTAATATCAACATAGTCAAACTTCTAATACAACTGTCTGGAAAGATAGAGTGCTAAATAAATAGAAAAGAAGGAGAGTCAAGGTTTGCGGACGCCAAAGCAGCTACCTCAAAAGTCTCCAAGCAGGAAATACTTCGAGTCTAGCAACCATAGTGCCCAGAAGTACCTGGATCTGCACACAAAGTGCAGAGTGTAGTATGAGTACAACCAACCCAATATACTCAATAAGTAACAGGACTAACCTTGGGTTGAAAGAAGTCTCTGGAAGGTAAAGTCCGAATCCATATAATAACGATACAAATATAACAGGAAAATGACAATAATAACTCAAAGAATCTCATAATTAGTTGTACACAATACAAAAATATAGAAATGCTTTCAAGTTTTACAGTTTAAGCTCAACACTAGTAAAATATGCCAGGTATGACTGATATGAGGGATGTTACATCTCCATATCTACACGTCAAATGTACATTTCACATGTAATGCATAATAATGATAACCTCAGGTACTCACACTCTCAGAGTTCTCAATCTGACTGTCTCAACTCTCACTCATCACACTCAATCACTCAGCATTGTATGGTACCTGCGCTCACTACTGGTATGTTAGACTTTGAAGGGGCGGATCCTGCCCAAGCGCTAATATAAAGCCTATAAGGCCTGCTGTGGCATGCAGCCCGATCCATAATAATGTATATAAAGCAAACAAGGCCTGTTACGGCATGCAGCCCGATCTAAAACCTGACTCACAACACGACTTTCAGGCCTTAACTCAGTGATCAATCTCACCAGTCTCTCGAGCTCACCAATCTCATACCAAACAGCCCAAACAATAATACATGATGGAACAACAAATAGCAACTGAGACTGAGATGTGATATGCAAATGATGGATGTAACTGAGTACAAAATTACTGACTAAGCAAATAAGTAACAACAGAAATGACCCCAGTGGGCCCCAGCAGAAGAAGCATATAGCCTAAACATGAATTCTAACATGGATTACTGCTCAATTACTCTAACACATTGGAATCACATGAATAGCAACAAGGTTTGATAACTACACAGCACCACAGAATTGCTCAGGTCACAATTAACACGGCGCACGCCCACACATCCATCACCTAGCATGTGCGCCACCTCAACACCAGCCACATAACACGTATTTCAGGGAATCGTACCAAGTTTAGAATTGTTACTTACCTCAAACTGCGCGAATCTCTACCCCAACAAGCCCTTGCCTCACGAATAGGCCTCTGAACGACTCAAATCTAGCCACAAATAACTTAATACAATCTACACAAACTATAGAATCAATTCCATATGATAAAGCTAGGTTCTTTAACAAAAGTCAAAAAGTCAACCCAAAAAGTAAACCCTGGGCCTATGTCTCAAAATTCCAAAAAAATTTATAAAATCTGAACACCCATTCAACAACGAGTCCAACCATACCAAAATCACCCAATTCCGACCACAAATCGACACTCAAATCCCCAAATCTTACTCTCCAATCCTAGTCCAAAATTCCCAAATTTCACCTTAAAAACACCTAATCAAGGTGAGAAAATCAATGGCTAATCAATATTAATGAATAAAAATTATCAAAAGTGGCTTACCTCTTGAAATCTAGTGAAACCCCTCTCAAAAATCGCCACTACCTGAGCTTTCAATGTCCGAAAATGAAGAAATATTGGAACCCTTCGAATTAATACATTGCCAGATCCTTCGCACCTGCGATTCAGCTAACCACTTCAGCGGTCCCGTAGGTGTGGCTAAAAGTTCCGCTTCTACAGGTTCCATGAAGACCCCTTGCCTTTGCTTCTGCGGACCAAGCTCCGCTTCTGCAGAGTCGCACCATCGACCTCCTCTATGCTTCTGAGGAAACTCCTATCCCTCGCCCAAATCGCACCTACGCTCCACTCACGCATCTACGATCCCGCAGATGTGGACAAAACCTGTCACGACCCGAATCCCAAACCCGGTCGTGATAGCGCTTCTCGTGAAGACAAGGCCAGCCAATTCAAACCATATCTCATTTTAAGCAATAAATTTAACAAGAGAACATCGCAACACAGTTTAATAGCAGTTGATTGCGGAAAAACATAGTGAACCATCCCAACAACAGCCCAAAACCGGGGTGTCACAAAGTCATGAGCAACTAATGAAAATCCTAATAATAAGATTACTATTAGAATGTCTTTGGCAAAATTGTTTGAAGATAGTGGAAACAATAAGACAAAAGAGATATGGGGCTGCGGATGCCAACAGCTACCTCGTAGTCTCTGAATCGCCCCCCTGACAGTAAAAATCAATGGCTCGGAGCGTAACCGATAAAGCCTGAATCTGCACACAGGGTGCAGGGAGTAATGTGAGTACTTCCAATTCAGTGAGTAATAATTATAAATAACATCTGAAAGTAAGAAGATACATAAGACAAAGAGCAATCCACAGCGAAACAGCAAACATGTAAACATCCCAAGTAAAAATAACATGAAGCAAAATAAAATAACAATACCAGCACAACGGAATACATTACACATCATAACTCTCGTTGCGGCGTGCCACCCGTTCCCATGGGTACCCATGCTCACTGGGGGTGTACGGACTCCGGGAGGGGCCCCTTACGGCCCAAGCGCAATATCTCGTGGCGGCGTGCCACCCGATCCATTCATATCAAATCCCGTGGCGGCGTGCCACCCGATCCCATTTACATCATTTAAAATGTCATTTAAATCTCAGGCCCTCGGCCTTATATCACTCAGTAAAACCTCATATTTGGCCCTTGGCATAGTAAAACAGTAGTCCTCAGCCCAAAACATCATTTAAAATATTATGTAAACCTCAAAAACTGAGTAAAAGTGGCTGAGTTGTAAAACAGTGTAAATCAACATGACTGAGTTCAAGTAATACATCAACACAGTGAGGAAACGGTGATAAATACCCCTGAAGGGTTCGCATAACCGGCACGAAGCCCAAATATGGCAATCAGCCCAATTCATGACGATATCAGATAAGTTTTAATAAGATATATAGTAAAAATTATCAATCGGGACGGACCAAGTCACAATCCCTGTACTAAACGACCCCACGCTCGTCTCGAGCGGGTGCCTCGCTTCAATATGGCACTACGATGTGCAATCCGGGGTTTCAAACCCTCAGAACATCATTTACAATCACTACTCACCTCGAACCGGCTAAATTTCTAGCCCACGACGCCTTTGCCCTTCGAATTGGCCTCCACGTGCGTCGAATCTATCCAAATTCAGAACAACTACGTCACAATATGTTGAGGGAACAAAGCCCATGCGAAAACAATCAATAAATACTAAGAAATCCCAAAATTAGTAAAACCCGAGTCCCGGGCCCACTTCTCGAAGTTCAAAAAATTTCACATCAACGGGTTCCTTATCTCCAAACGAGTTCACACATACAAAAATTATCAAATTCCGACATCGGATTGGCTTTCAAATCTTAATTTTTTGTTCTTGGAAGATTTGGAAAAAAAATCTGATTTTTCTTCCATAGATTCATGAATTTATGATGTTAAATGAGTATGGAATCATGATCTATGAAGGATTTATGATAAAGAACACTTACCTCCTTCAAATTTGGGGAAAACCTTCTAAAAATCGTCCAAACCGAGCTCCCCCAACTCTATTTTATCAAAATAGCCAAAACCCCCGTTTTATTGTACCTTTCTGCCTCGGGCGTCACAAGTGGCGCCGGGCGCTGCCTGTGGCGCTGGTTCCAGTATCCCTGGGCGCTGGCAATTTTTTCCTGACACAAAAATGGGCATAACTTTCTCATATGATGTCCGAATTGGACGATTCTTTTTGCTATGACTCCGAAATTTCGATACGGATCTAATGCTTCAATTAAAACTGAATTTGGATTCCATTTGTATAATATGATACCACTTATTCTTGAAGAGACGATATTGACACGTTCTTGAAACGCCCAAGTTAAACTCCATCAACCATCCAAAATCCATTCGAGGCCCTCGGGACTTCAACCAAATATATCAACAAATCTTAAAACATCATATGGACTTATTCGAGGCCTCAAATCATATCAAATAACGCTAAATACACGATCATACCCCAATTCAATCCTAATGAAACTAACAAATTCCAACTTCTACATTCGATGCCGAAACCTATCAAATCGAGTCCGATTGACCTCAAATTTTACACACAAGTCACGAATGACATAACGGACCTATGAAGATTTTCAGAACTGGATTCCGACCCCAATATCAAAAAGTCAACTCCTCGGTCAAACTTTCCAAAAATCTTCTATTTTTCAACATTCGCCAAAATGCGTTGAATTGTCCTACGGACTTCCAATTTCAAATCCGGACATACGCCTATTCCGAAATCACCATACGAAGCTATAGCAACTCTCGGAATTCCATTCTGACCCTCGGATTAAAATCTCGCCTAACAACCGGAAATCGCCAAAATACTACTCCACCAATTCAAGCTTAATTCTACATCGGACCTCCAAAACCAATTCCGATCACACTCCTAAGTCATAAAACACCTCCCGAAGCTAACCGAACCATCGGAACTCACATCCGAGCCCTCTAACTCATAAGTTAACATCCGGTTGACTTTTCCAACTTAACCCTTCTTAAAAGAGACTAAGTGTCTCATTTCTTACCAAACCCACTCCGAACGCAAACTACTCAACTCGATCACATAAAACACGGATAACGTAGCATAATAAAGCAAAAATGGGGAAAACGGAGTGGTAACTCACGAGACGACTAGCTGGGTCGTTACAACCTCGCACCTGTGCATCCCCTCAGCCCCAATGAAATCTGTACCTGCGATGCCAAACTCATTTTTGCGGTCGCGCACCTGCAACCAAATCCTTTGCAGGTGCGATCGACCAGTCCTGAAGCACTTCAGCATTTCCTCAAGTACAAACTCATTCTAATTTCAACCTGATCAGTCTCGAGGCCTCCGCGCCCCTATCCAAAAATACCAACACATCTCAAATATCATACAAACTTAGTCGAGGCCTCAAATCACATCAAACAATATCAAAAATATGAATTGCACCCCAATTTAATCCTAAGGAAACTAATGTATTTCTAACTTCTACAATCTATGCTGAAACCTATCAAACTGACTCCGATTGACCTTAAAATTTTCGCACAAGTAATAAATAACACAACGGACCTATTCCAACTTCGAAAACAAAAATTCGAGCCCGGTTACAGCAAAATCAACTCTTGGTCAAACTTCTCAACTCTCCAAACTTTAACTATTCCAACTTTCGCCAATTCAAGTCAAAATCATCTACGAACCTCCAAATCAATATCCGAACACACTTCTAAGTCAAAAATCATCATACGGTGCTATTCGAACCATCAAAACTCTATTCCGAAGTCATTTACATATAAGTCAACATCCGGTCAATTCTTCTAACTTAGGCTCCCAACCTTGGGACTAAGTGTCCTAATTAATTCTGAACATCCCCGGAACAAAATCAACCACCCCGAAAGTCACATAACAATAAATAAGAATAGGCTAAGCATTATGTTTATGGTTTTGAGACCTCGGGTGTGTTTCAGATCAAGTTCGGACCATTTTGTTCATGGAGGGGGTTGTTGACATTTCTGGTATCTGGTAACCTCTTATACGATCGCGTGAAAAGGGCTGCGATCGCGTAGGGTTAATTCTTGAAGGAGATATTTGTTCAACACGTTCGCAAGATTGACAATGCGATCGTGGAGCTTTGGTTAGTTGTGCAGCGCGAACAGGGGTGATGGGATGCGTCCGCAAAGAAGGAGAGGAGGTATGGGAAGTTCAACGCATTTATTCTTCGTGATCGCGTGTCCTTGTTCGCGATAGTGTAGGTCTGGGTTGCTGAGCATCGCATTCGTGATTGGTATTTTGCATTCGCTTAGACAATTTCTCAATAGCAGCAAATTTTATTCATCGCGACCGCGAGGGAATTACCCTGATCGCAACGGGGAATCACTGGGCAGACTTTTCAAAATTCCAAATCAAGGGTTAGAGTATTATTTCATATTTTGACATTTGGAGCTCGGCTAGTGGCGATTTTTATAAGGGATTCAACTTTTGATCACTTTTGTCCATTAATATTGAATACCCTTTGATTTTCCCACTTAGAAGGCCTTCAAGAGGCTTTGGCCCAGATATTGACTATATGCACGAGTCTAGCTCAGGCAGTCTCAGTTCCAGCTGCGCCAGCCACTTCTCGAGACGGGAATATTGAACAACTCATTATTTACCGCTGATAGAAATTGAATCGCAGTTCGAGTTTCTAGGTGCAGAAACTCCCATCGCCCATACGGCAGAGCAAATGACTCAGGGCCTTCACTCACTAGGGGTACTATCAGCCCAGCTGGTTACAGCTACTCGGGCCTAGGTTGGTCCATAAATGAGTGACGAGGAGTAGAAGAGGCTAGAGCAGTTGGGAGGCTCAGGCCTCCAGAGTTCAGTGGGGCTGAGTGAGAGGATTCTCAAGATTTCTTAGACAGGTGCTAGCGGATCCTTTGCATGGTGGGTATTCTAGAGACCAGTGGAGTCTCATTTACTACTGATCAACTGTCGGGGGCAGCCTTTAGATGGTGGAAAGCCTATGAGTTCAGCAGGCTAGCCGGGACTGCACCACTTACGTGGCATGAGTTCTCAGTTCTCTTCTTAGAGAAGTTTGTTCCACTACTAGAGGGAGGAGTTGCATAGGCAATTTGAGCAGCTACGCCAGGAGGGCATGTCAATGACCCAGTATGAGATGAGGTTTTCAGAGTTGGCTCGTCATGGTTGGTTCGCACTGAGAGGGAGAGATAAGGAGGTTCGCTGATGGCTACATCTATGGACTACATTTCACCATGACTCGGGAGATTCTGTCGGGTGCAACGTTTGACGAGGTGGTTGACATTGCTAGGCGCCTAGAGCAGGTTCACAGTCAAGAGCATCAGGAGAGGGAGGCCATAAGGCCTAGTGGTTCAGGTGGTTTCAGCAGTGCCTCATCTGGAGGACAATCCCACCACAGCTAGTCGTCCTTATAGGCCCGCTCAAATGGCTCGCCCGGTTCATCGGGGCGTATCAGCTAGCCATGGTTCATACAATGCTTGTCCGGGTCCGTCATCTTTCAGTTCCCTCCTAGCTCAGGGTTCAGCCCTTGCTCCATTAGTTGAGGGTTCATCTGTACCAGGTTCTTCTAGTGGTTATTCTGGTTCTCGGGGTCCGATTCAGTCCCTGGCTCCATTGTTAGATCGAGGTTGCTTTGAGTACGGAGAGTTTGGGCATATGAGGAGGTATTGTCCCCATCTTATGGGTGGTTCCTTTTAGCAGAGGGGTCAGACTATTACTTTCGCACCAGTTACTTCACCACCCGCTCAGCCAGCTCGAGGTGGCACTTAGACAGCTCGAGGTTGCCCTAGAGGGGGAGGCTGATCAAATGGTGGTCAGATTCGATTCTATGCTTTTTTCGCCAGGCCAGAGGCCGTTGCTTCAGATGCAGTGATCACAGGTATTGTTTCAATGTGCCATAGGGATGCTTCCATATTATTTGACCCTGGTTCAACTTATTCATATGAATCATCGTATTTATCTCATTATTTTGATATGCCCCGTGATTCCTTAGTTACGCATGTTCAGGTATCTATGTCAATGGGTGATTCTATTGTTGTGGACTGTGTGTATTGATCGTGTGTGGTGACTATTGGGGATTAGAGCGACAATTGATCTCTTGCTACTTAGTATGGTTGATTTTGATGTGATTCTAGGCATGGATTGATGGTCACCATGTAATTCTAAGACCATGACTTTGGCAAAGCCGGGTTTGTCTAGGATAGAGTGGAGATTTCTCTAGACTATGTTCCTAGTAGAGTGATTTCGTATCTAAAGGCCCAACTGATGGTTGGGAAGGGATGTTTGACATATTTGGCCTTTGTGAGGGATTTTGGTGCCGATACTCCTCCTATTGAGTTAATTCCGATAATGAGAGACTTTTCGGATGTGTTACCTATAGACCTGTCGAGCATGCCAGCCGATAGGGACATTGATTTTGGTATTGACTTGGTGCCTCGCACTCAGCCCATTTCTATTCCTCTGTATCGTATGGCACCAGGAGAGTTGAAAGAATTAAAAGAGCAGCTTCAGGAGCTTCTTAATAAGGGGTTCATTAGGCCTAGGGTGTCTCCTTGGGGTGCACCAATTCTGTTTGTGAAGAAGAAGGATGATACTATGCGGATGTGCATTGATTATAGGTAGTTGAACAAAGTTACAATTAAGAACAAGTACCCACTGCCGCGCATTGATGACTTATTTGACTACGTTCAGGGAGCTAGAGTGTTCTCTAAGATTGATTTAAGGTCTAGGTATCACCAGTTGAAGATTTGGGACTCTAATATTCTAAAGACGGTATTCAAGACCCGCAATGGCCACTGCGAGTTACTTGTGCTGTCTTTTGGGCTGACCAATGCTTCACTAGCTTTCATGCATCTAATTAATATGTATTCCAGCCATATCTTGATTTGTTTATCATACTATTTATTGATGTATCCTGGTGTAATCACGTAGCTAGGAGGAGCATGTATAGTATCTGAGGATTTTACTACAGATGTTGAGGGAGAAAAAGCTTTATGTTTAATTCTCCAAGTGATTCTAGCTCAACTATGTGGCATTCTTAGGGCATGTGGTGTCCGGTGAGGGAACCAAGGTAGATTCAAAGAAGATTGAGGCAGTTTAGAGTTCGGCAAAACCGTCTTCAGCTACTAAGATTCGGAGTTTTCTTGGCTTGGCCGGATATTATTGCCGCCTTGTAGAGGGTTTCTTTCCCATTGCTGCACCTTTGACTAGATTGACGCAAAAGGATGTCCCATTCAGGTAGTCCGATGAGTATGAGGAGAGCTTTTAGAAGCTTAAGATTTCCTTAACCACGACTCAAGTTCTAGTTTTACCTTCAGCATCGGGTTCATATACGGTGTATTGTGATGCTTCTCGGATTGCTATTGGATGTGTCTTGATGCAGGAGGGTGGGGTGATTACTTATGCTTCACGCTAGTTGAAGCCCAATGAGAAGAACTACACCGTTCATGATTTAGAGTTGGCGGCCATTGTTCATGCATTGATGATTTGGAGGCATTACCTGTACGACGTGTCTTGTGAGGTATTTATAGATCATCAAAGTCTACAGCACTTGTTCATGCAAAAGGATCTAAATTTGAGGCAGCGGAAATGGTTGGAGTTGTTAAAAGACTATGATATTACCATTTTGTATCATCCCGGGAAGGCCAATATGGTGGCCGATGCCTTAAGTAGAAAGGTGATGAGTATGGGTAGCCTTGCATATATTCCTGTTGGTGAGAGATGGCTTGCACCAAATGTTCTGGCCTTGGCCAATCAGTTCACGAGGTTAGATATTTCGAAGTCTAGACGAGTTCTAGCTTATGTGGTTTCTCGATCTTCTTTATTGTGTATGGCCTCGTAAATTTCGCCAACGAATTTATGATTTTATGGTGCCGAAGTAGACTAATGTGCATGAAGGTTGCAGATAATTTTTGCGGCGAACTGGGTTTTCGCGACATGGACTTTTTCGGTTAGAGAACGCATTGAGGAGTTGAGCAAATCCATTGCGGAGTTGAGCAAAAAATTTGTTGACGTTGGAAATTCATAAGTTTCAATAGGCTTCAATTGGGGTGCGATTCGTGGTTTTGACGTTTTTTGGTGTGATTTAATGCTTCGACTAAGTTTGTATGATGTTTTAGGATGTGTTGGTATGTTTGGATGGGGTCCCGAAGACCTCGGGTGTGTTTCAGATCAAGTTCTAACTCATTTCTGTCATGCAGGGGGTTGCTGATATTTCTTGCATCTAGTTTCCTCTAACGCGATCGCGTGAAGAGGGTCGCGATCGCATAGGGTTAATTCTGGCATGAATTTTTGTTCAACGCGTTCACGATTTTGACGATGTGATTGCGGAGCTTTGGTTCGTTGTGCATCACGAACGCGGGTGGTGGGACGCGTCCACGAAGAAAGAGAGAAGGTCTGGGAATTTCAACGTGTTTGTTCTTCGCGATCGCGTGTCCTTGTCTGTGATCACGTAGGTCTGGATTGCTAAGCATCGTGTCCGCGACTGGTATTTCGCGTTCGCGTAGACCATTTGTTGAGGGCAGTAAATTTAGTTCTTCGCAATCTCTAGGGAATTTATGCGATAGTGAAGGGGAACAACTAGGCAGACTATTTAAAATTCCATATCGAGGGTTAAAGTATTATTTCATATTTTGGCTTGTGGAGCTCGGCTAGGGGAGATTTTTGTGAGGGATTTCACTACAAATCAAGAGTAAGAAACTTTTGATCACTCTTGTCCATTAATATTAAACCCATCAATTTTCCAACCTAGATTGCGTGTTTTTGAGGTAAATTTTGGGGGATTTTGGCTAGGTATTGGACAATAAGAATTGGGTATTTGAGGGTCGATTTGTGGTTGAAATTGAATGATTTTAGTATGGTCGAACTCGTTATTGAGTGGGTGTTAAGCTTTTATGAATTTTGCCGGGTTCCGAGGCATGGGCCCCGGGTTGACTTTTTGGGTTGACTTTTTAAATTTGTTGAAGAACTTAGCTTTATCGTATGGAATCGATTCATATAGCTTGTATTGATTATATTAAGTTGTTTGTGACTAGATTCGAGTTGTTGGGAGGTTGATTTGCGAGGCGAAGGTTTGTTGGAGCATTGAGTTGCGTACTTTGAGGTAAGTAACACTTCTAAACTTGGTACTAAGGATATGAATCCCTGAAATACGTGTTATATGGTTGGTGTTGAGGTGACGCACATGCTAAGTAAGGGGAGTGTGGGCGTGCACCAGGGTATGTATGACTTGGGTGATTCTGTGGTACTATGTAGTTATCTAGTCTTGTTTTATCCGTGTAATTCCTACGTGTTAAAGTAATATTGCTGTGATTCATGTTAGAAATCATGTTCAGGATATGTGCATATTTTATTGAGATTCGCTGAGGTCATTTCTACTGTTGAGTTATGATGTCGTGCTATAATTCCATATATTTTGACGTTATATACCCTACTTGCTTGTTATTTGGATGCTAATTTGTGCGACAATTGAGCTTAATAGAGTTTATTTTACGTGTATGAATGCTGGGACATGAAGTGGAGAAAAGTTGCACGAAATGGCACCTCAAAGCTACCAAATGTAGCAATAAAAGAAGACGTGCAAGGCAATGAAAAGTCATGGCCATAGACAGTGCAAGGCTTTGTCTAGGCACTATCATTCGCGCCTTTGATAGTGCCTCGCAGGGAAATGTTGGCGCCTCTAACGGTGCCTCATGAGGTAATGTTGGCGCCTTTGGCAATGCCCCGCACCGACGATGCTTATCCCAGCAATTTTTATTTCCTCATTATGTTTGGACGCGTAGACCTCAACCCTACCTTATAAATACATCTTAAACTTAGTTTTTTGATGGGAGATTGATTTGAGAGGCAAAACGCTACGGGAATACTTGGAAGCAACAAATCACAAGAGTTTTCTCTTCCGCTCTTCCTTAATCTGTATTTTAATGCTTTCAATTATTATCATGATTGTTAGTATGGTTATGAGTAGCTAATCTTTATCATCTAGGGTTTGATGGAACCTATTGGATAATGAATTCTTGTTACGTTTTAATATACTTTTGCATTTGAATATCCCTACTTGTTCAACTACGTGTTTATTGTTGTGGATTAAATGGTCATCAATTGACTGCGCCTATTTATTATGTATTGCTTGAGAAAGAGTACATATTTAGGTTTTTGTCGAAAAACGTCACTCCCAAGGTATATGAGAGATCAATGCGGCGGGTTTAAAATCAGGATTAGAGATAATGAAGCTTTGACGTGATTATAGTGAGCGGTGAAAAAGTGTGAGCTAGAATATTCGAGAGAATATGACTAGTACATTATTGTAGTTGCTCGAGAGAGAATTACGATAGGTCGAGTGCTCCTGATCATTAGAGAATACTTAGTCGATATTATAGGAGACGTAGCGGGAAAGATTCCGACATTTGGAAAAATCTTAACTCTAGACCTCCTTAATTTAGTCTCCAACCCTTAGTATCTTTCGTTGTTAATTTACTAATTTAATTTGTTAGTTAATTAGTTAGACATAAGAATATTTATAACTTAGGAATTGTTCGAGCTTGTATTCTTGGCAATAATAAAGAGTTGTAGCTAAACCTTAGTTCTCTATGGGATTCGACTCCAAACTTTTAGACCGAATTATATTTGCAGCGACCGGTTATCTTTTTTAGGACTAGAATTGGGGGTGATCAAATTTTGGCGCTGTAGCCGGGGAACTAACGTTGTAGTTGTAGTTGTATATATTACTAGGTTTCAAGCTTGAACTTTTATTTCATTTTATTTTATTTTTTTAAATTTTATTTTATTCTACTTATTGGTTTGGGAAACATGACATCTTGGAATTATGGGAGTTTAGGTGTTGGTAATTCTATTGTTGATCCTCATACATATTGTGAAGGAAACCACCTATGGGAAAATTATCAATATATTCCCGAGAGTGAGTTATGTGCACTAACTCAATCTTATTTGTGGAATGTGTGTGATGTGTGTGGTGGTCAAAACGGTCATTTTCATGGTTGTACTTGTAATTTTTATCCTCCCCCAACCCCTTACTATGATGGTTCTACTTTTTCTTGTGAAGTTAATAGGAGCAAAGAACCCAGGGATGATGACCTGAAAGAGATCAAGGATATGCTAAGGTACCTTGTGTGAAATCATAATGAGACACAACTGGAGATACAAATACAAGAGACAACTATTCGCAGCTTGGAGGCTCAAGTGAGTCAACTAATTGAAGCTTTTAAATATCAGCAAGTTAATATTATGGATAGTAGCCAGGAGCAGTGTGCATTACAAACAGAAATGGAGGTGCTAATAGAGGGGTCCAGAGTAGAACACCAACACTCTAACTAGCTAGAATTTGATCATGTCAATATTGAAGAAATGATACTAAAGTCAGGCAAGGACATTGAGGATAAAAATTTAGTTGACTATAGTATAATTTGTGTCGAGGAGGCTGAAAACTTGAAGTTCAGGTATTTGAGCGTGTCGGACTTCATTCCAAGCACTTCCCTACATTATGTTCGGATAGGGAAATGAGAATTGATCCTTATGAGCATAAAAAGAAGCCAACGAAAGAGGTAGATGAGCCTTATATTTTGAAATTCTCAAGCCTGTCTAGGACAGGTGACACCCCACGATCAAGAGCCAAAAGGTGCATGAGAGTTTATTTAATTTTTGGCTCACAAGAATTTGTACCGCCCCAAAAGCATAATCATAAGTTGAATCAAAACTTGAGGTTCAATTCATAAGCTCGAGGTGGAGGCAGAAAGTGGTTCACGTCGTGCCGCGACGTTAAATTAGGCGCTTGTTGGGAGGCAACCCAACTTTACTGTTTTTTATTTTTTTATTTGTTTACTTTTTTTTTATTTTTAAGTGTGTTATTTTTTGTAGTGCGGTTTTTTATTTTTTAGGAGCATGGGAAGCATAGCTATTGGAAGGATGCAACAACAAGCCAGATTGCTAGAACTAAGTGTGGGGGCTCGCACAAAGAAAAATGCTCGGGAGAAGTCTGAGTACCTCATGAGCTGCTAGTGCTTCAGCTTTTGGCCTACCAGGGAGTTTCTTTTACCCTCTTATTATTTATGTTGTGCATTAGGGACAACGCACAATTCTAAGTGTGGGGTGAGGAGATTGTCTAGGTAACTTTCTATGCTATTTTAGTTGTGTTAGTTTAATTGATGCTTTTTTTATAAAAAATTGTTTGACTTTACTTGATGATGGATCTCCTAGACAGCTTACTTGAGGGATTTAAGTCTAAAAAAAAAATACAAAAAAAATTATAAAATTGAATAACACAAAAGCATGTCATTAATTTTCTTTGGGTAGTAATAATCCCCCATGATTTTTCTTCGTGCCTCGGTTCTTTTCCGTGGGATGTAACTTGAACCGGGTAGTAATTTTATTAGAGTAGTACGTATGAAATAAAGAAGAAGAAATGATGTGATTTGCACCTTTTAACTTGTTTGATGGTTGCATACTTAGGTTTTGGCATGTGTTTTACCTTCCCTTAGCTTTAAATGTATGATGATGACTTCATAAAAATGAACAGCATGTGGTATAACTCTTATGTCTATGTTGTTTTACTTGTGTTCGCTTTCTGCTTTATGCTTAAATATCTCTTGGCTTTATGAATACTTGTTTGACTGAGAGTCTGAATGAAACCGTCCTTAGCGAGTCATGAGTCATGTGTGAAGTGAGTTCTTTGCATAGTCTATGTCATGTGTCATGTGTGAAGTGAGTTCTTTGCATAGTCTATGCTTTTGCATTTGAGTCTAGAACTTGCCCAGAATGTGAATTGAAGCGAAATCCTAGGTGTTGCTCGGTTTGAAAAGTGATGTTAGCCTTTCTTTAATCTTTTGAGTTTTGTTGCTTATCACAAATAAAATCATCCTTATCTCCCTATTTAAGCATATAATCCTTTCTTTTGGTGCCCGCATTACAAGCCTATACCCTTTTGTTCTTAATTGAATTATTTTGATCCTTATACCTCTTAAAGCACTTGAATGGTAAAGAGAGCACTGGAAAGAAGTAATGAGGAAACTTGTGGTAGCTTTTGAGTGAAACCAATAGAAGGAAAAATGTGCGCTTGTGCTTTAAATAAAACTCCACTAGCGGCAAGGCAAAAATATAAAAAAAATGAATAAATAAAGATTTCATATTTTTGCTAGTGGATGTGATCTGAAGCAGTGCGTAAAGAAGAAGGAAAAATATTCTGGGGTGAGCTATCTTGTGATGATTGAAGGGGATTGAAGGAATGTTGCGCTTAAAGTTGAATACGTGATGTGTTAAAGAACATAGGAGGGCTAGCCACTATATCCAAAATATATCCTACCCGTCCCTTAGCAGTCCTAGTTGATTCCGGATCGAGCAGGCCTACATTAGTAGAGGTTTACATAATGGCCAAGCCTATGGTACCTATTACGTGCATGTGACTTCTTTGAGAGAGTGAGTGATTTTTCTTCATATGTGTGAGTCCTTAAAATATATTCAACCATGTGATTTGGATGTGTGGACTTCTTACTCTTTGTTTTATTTTGAGGGCACATGGTTTCACAAAAGATAGGTAACATTATTAGACCTCTCTGTTAGATTAAGCATTCAAGCCTCGGGTGCATTGTGACATTGAGTTAATTTTCGAGTCTAGGATTGTTATAATCTTGTTGTTCCTGGGGTAGTTGTTTCGAAATAGGGCATGAGTATGGGAAGTGTATTTTGAACGCATATGCTAGAGCTTAATTGTTAATATCAACCATAGTCATCAATGTAGTGTGCTGTGAATGTGTGGCTTGTTGGGTCCTTGAAGAGGAAGTGTTTAGTTGGTTGACTCGAGGGTGAGAAAAATTTAAATGTGGGGTGTTAATGTCATGCTATAATATCATATATTTTGGCATTATTTACCCTACTTTCTTGTTGTTTGGATGCTAATTTGTGCGACAATTGAGCTTAATAGAGTTTGTCTTACATGTAGGAATGCTGGGACATGAAGGGGAGAAATGTTGCACGAAATGGTACCTCAAAACTACAAAATGGAACAATAAAAAAAGACGTGCAAGGCAATGAAAAGCCATGGCCATTGATAGTGCAAGGCTTTGTCCATGGCACTGTCATTGGCGCCTCCGGCAGTGCCTCGCGGGGAAATATTGCGCCTCTGACAGTGTCTCGCGGGATAATGTTGGCGCCTCTGACAATGCCCCACGCCGACGATGCTTATCTGAGCCACTTTTATTTCCTCATTATGTTTAGACGTGTAGACCTCAACCCTACCTTATAAATACCTCCTAAACTACGTTTTTAGATGGGAGATTGATTGGAGAGGCAAAAAGACTACGAGAACACTTGGAAGCAACAAATCACAAGAGTTTTCTCTTCCGTTGTTCCTTAATCTATATTTTAATGCTTTCAATTATTATCATGATTGTTAGTATGGTTATGGGTAGCTAAACTTTCTTATCTAGGGCTTGATGGAACCTATTGGACGATGAATTCTTGTTACATGTTAAAATAATTTTGCCTTTGAATATCCCTACTCGTTCAACTACGTGTTTATTGTTGTTGATTGATGGCCATCAATTTACTGTGCCTATTTATCATGTATTTATTGAGAAAATATGCATATTTAGGTTTTTGTCGAACAACGTCACTCCTAAGGTATATAAGAGATCAATACAACGGGTATAAGAGCGGGATTAGAGATAACGAAGCGTTGACGTGATCATAGTGAGAGGTGAAAAAGTGCGAGCTACCGTAATTTGAGAAAATATGACTAGTACATTATTGTAGTTGCTCGAGAGAGAATTACGATAGGTCGAGTGCTCATGATCAGTAGAGAATACTTGGGCGATATTGTAGAAGATGTAGCGGGAAGGATTCTGACATTTGGGAAAATCATAACTTAATTTATTCTCCAACCCTTAGTATCTTTCATTGTTAATTTACTACTTTAATTTGTTAGTTAATTAGTTAGACATAAGAAAATTAATATTTATAACTTAGGAATAGTTCGAGCTTGTATTCTTGGTGATAAAACACAGTTGTAGCAAATCCTTAGTTCTCTGTGAGATTCGACTCTGGACTTTTAGACCGAATAATATTTGCAGCGACCGCTTATCCTTTTTAGAACTAGAGTTGGGCGTGACCAAGTTCTTTGCTTAAACCGCAATCGTGTACTCACAAATGTTTATTCATATGCATATCATATCTCGATCTCTGTTATCATTTACTATTGTATCACGTTATCATTGTTTGGGCTGAGCAGTATGAGACTTGTGAGCCCGTGAGACTGGAGAGATCGATGACTGATTTGGGCCTGATAGCCAGATTGTAAGTGTTATTGTGGATCGGGATGCGCACTGTAGCAGGCCTTATTGGCTTAGTCATTATTATGGATAAGACTGCATGCCGCACCATGCTTATAGGCTTTATATTAACACTTGGGCAGCATCCCCCCCCCCCTCTAGAGCCTGACATACCAGCAGTGGGCGCAAACACAGTGATTTATATACATGTGCTTTGGTGAGGGGCATTGATGCCAGGCACCCGTACAGTGTAGAGTGATTGTGTGTAATGGGTGGGAAATGAGATAGACAGATTAAGAACTCTGATAGTGTGAGTACTTAGGATTAGCACTGTGATACATTACGTTTAACATGCATATTTGACATGTAGGCATAGAAATGTAGCATTCCTCATGCAAGCCGTATTTAGCATTTTTATCAGTGGTGGGCTTAAATTGTTGAACTTGAAGCATGCGTAAATTAATTTACTGTGAATGAGCTGAATACTGAAATTTCTCTGAGTTATTACTTTCATTGTCTTGTTATATCTGTGTTGTCATTATTTTGATTCAGACTGTATCTTTCTTAGCTCGTCAATACTTTCAGCCCAAGGTTAGTCCCGTTACTTATTGAGTACATCGGATCGGTTGTACTCATACTACATTCTGCACTCCATGTGCAGATCCAGGTACATCTGGACGCGGTGATTGCTAGAGTGGTGCTAGTACTTGATCAGAGACTTCGAGGTAGCTGCTATGACGCCCGTAGACCTTGACTCTCCTTCCATTTATTTTATTTCAGTATTGTTCTATTTTTCTCAGATAGTTGTACTGGTGTTTCAGACTATGTTGACACTTAATAGCTCATGTACTTAGTGACACCAAGATTATAGGATTGTTGTAGTTGAGTTGCTATAGTTTTTATCAATTATTTATGAGACTTTCCACTATTGAACTTATTAAATTATATTTTTAATTCAAATGCTTAGTTGTTATGTGATTGCCAGCTCGCCTAGTAATATGTTGGCGCTATCATGACAAGTTGGGATTTTGGGTTGTGACATGTGCGTACTTGATGATTTAACTGTAAAGTCGTTGATTTTTGCATGGATACTTGTTATGCAGGCATAGAGTCATATCTTCCTCATGCTAATTGATACTTTATATCCTGAAATTGATGCATTAACTAATTTTTTTTGGAAAGCATGCCCATTTTCCTATTAATGTGATTAAGTTGAACTTGCTATATTTGAGCTACTTTTCCTTTTTCCATTACTATTATGTTGTTATTGTTATTTTTGGTTGTTGAAAGAGAGTAGCAGACTTTTCCAATCTAGTCACTATCTTCAATCCGAGGTTAGGTGTGCTACATACAAAGTATACGGGGTCGGTTGTACTCATACTATACTCTACATTTTATGTGTAGATCCAGGTGTTGTTGATAGAGTTGATTGGTATAGAGCCATATCAATACCTATTGGAGATTTCAAGGTAGCTCTGTTGTTCCGTTCGCAGGCCTTGAAAACCCTTTCCCTACTTTTGTTATTACTATGTTATTCAAAAAATATTGTATCGTTATTCATATCGTTGTACTTCTTCTATGGAGCTCATGCACTCGTTGACACTAGGTTCTGGGATGGTATTTCGGTTGTATCATTATTTTGACTTTCTTCATATATTGTTATTCTATTTTTTAGACTTTTATTACCATTGTTGAAGTTTATTTCTAAATTGTCACGACCCAGCCTAGGGGCGCGACGGATAACCGACATTAAGTGTCATCATTACTAAACATGTTGATAATCTACTAATGATGAATATAAACTGATAAACTGAACAAGCATAAGCATAGTTGATAAGAACTGTACAATCTAGAAAGCCGACAAGGCTAACATAAGCTGACATATAAAAACATACTAACTGCACAGGTGCATATCTACAGGCCTCTAGGAGTACTGAACTGAACAAGTATTAGACAAGACAGGGCTCCGCCATACACAAACTAACTAATTATACACATACCAAAAGATAAGTAACTCCGGGAATAAGCGGAGTGACTCTAACAGCTAGTGGATGGCCTACTGATGTGGCTCAAGCGCTGATCTACCTTTACTTGTGCGACATGAAACGTAGAGCCCCGGAAGGGACATGGGTACTATATGTACAAAGTATGTAGGGTGTAAAGCATACTAAAGTATGACTATAAGATGAAAATTTGAATATAAGCTGAAAGCTACACAAGAGTCTGAACTAGCAACTGATATGGAACTAAACCGAAGTTTAAGCTGAAACTGTGTTGAAACGAAACTACTATCTGAATTGGTACCCGTCTGTCATTGTGGAATATATCCCCCCCCCCCAATTAATGTAGTACATCTGAACTATCCTCATGTATAGTCATGCAATACAAACTATAGCTATATACGCGTATATAACATGCCTGACTGGCGTTATGGGCTATATCCTCCCCCCTCCCAGCAGGAAAATATATAATCAATAAGCACGGCTGGTGTTATGGGTTATGTCCCCCAGCATATATTCAGTATGTCTCACTAGCGTTATGGGCTATATCCCCCCAGCATGATAAATGTAAGCATGTATGAGGCATAACGCATGCGGCAGCATCATATGGACTCAAGAGATCATGAAGGAAATCCTAAACGGAATCACAAATGTAATTTGACGCTTTCCATCCATAAGTTGGACGGAGGATCCTATCCCTAATTTAGGGAGAAACTGAGTATGTACATGAGATACCAAAGCTAATTAACACATTAGGATCCCTCTAAAATCAATTTAGAACCAAGGAACTCAAAATTTGTCCAACTCCTCAAATTTTCAAAAATTTCGGTAGAATTTCCCCAAAAACTTGATGATCCCCAAAAAGCAGAAAGCACCACAATATACATGGGAATGGTTACCTGGCCAAGATGATAACATCAAACAAAAGTAGATCTATTTATCCACAACAATGTCAAACGATCGGCACAATGGAATTATGAATGTAATGTCGGGTCATAGTGGCTAACTTGTGACATCAAAGTCTAACTGTGATTTAGGAATAATCTAAGCATAAACACATGATAATTAATATTTTATCATATTAAATTAATCTATTAGGATGATGTGGGGGTTAGGTATATATCAAAACATCAAAGGAACAGAACAAACGGATGTTCTATGGCATAGGCCAAATGGGCGATTTGCCCTTTTTGTTTTTGTTGTGTTTTGGAGATACAAACTAAACTAGTTTCTTCCATAATTCACATATGGAATTGAATACTATAAAAGGATACAATAAATGCTGAAATTTTCCTTGAAAAACTCGTAAAAGAACAAGAAGAAAGTCTAGAACATAACTAAACCAAATCATGCCGAAAACGAAAAACCCTACATACCTCTTGTGTTCTTGCTTCTAAAACTTGTTCCCTTTGATCCACACCCATTATTATTATTTTATTGCTAAAATAAAGAAGTTAATAGCTTTCTTATCAATGAATCTCTTTCCAAAACTCGAGTTATAAGGAGAAAGGAGGACGGCAAAGTCTTACTTATGTTGTAAGGATCACGTTGTTGTGCTCGCTTCTTGATTTTGAGTTACGGATGATGGACTTGTTTCAAAAACCTAAGGAAATTCTTGGATAGCTATGGAAGCTCTTCTTGTGCATGAATTTTTTGGAAAATGAGGAGAAAGAGGACTAAGCCTTCTATTTATAGTAAGGCAGAAAAATCAACCACATGTGTGCTTCACCAGCCCTTCTTCCGATGCTCATATCTCTTTATCTATATTTCGTATGAACAAACGGTCAATAGAAATGGAAAATAAATTCCAAGACCTTAAAATTTTTATATAATATGTCCCCAAAATAACTCAGATAACACACAAAATTAATTGCTCGAAAAGCGTTACCAGAAAAATCCTTAGTCGGTTTTTTCGCAACTTAAATCACATTTTCCCAAACTTTATATTCTACATCCAAACATCATATATAGTCATATTATGACTTCAAAATCATTTAAATCATGCTTAGAAAGTCATTGACACAATATACAACATCACAGAAGTACGTGGTGTAACACAAAACATTAGATGTTGGTTTGCCTAACAAGTGGCGTTAGGCGCCATCATGGCTCCTGTGGGATTTTAGGTTGTGACAAATTTTCGTGGAGCATGGGGAATAAATGCTCGTGCTAGTGTGCCTTACCTTGGTCATATAGCACACCACACCCTCGGCAATATCCTCATCCCTCAGGTGATGATCACTTGTACAGCTTGTTGGCCATCCTGCCCTTACCGGTTGTGCGCTCATTAGCCATGATAGCCATGATAGCAGTGTCTAGCACGTCTACCATGGACTGGCGCCATGTCTGTCCCATGATAGTAATCGTCCAGCTGAATGTACGCAAGGCATAAATCTAGCATCTTGTTCTCTATTGTGGCAGTCAAGGTCTCTGCAGCAATTGCAGAAATCCTAACACCCTAGTGGTATAGTAATTCTACCTCATCCCACCAGCCTGCTGCATATTAAAACCTATCCGGTGAACGTGGTGTAAGATCGTAGCCTGCATAGGATGTAAATATAAGTTCCAGAAAGTTAAGAACTTCAAATATCAAACGCAAAATAAATTGCCACAATTGAAAATAACATACTAATGCGTCGCACCTCCTTGCATATGGAATATATCCTGTCACCCAAAATTATGGAATTTCCAATCAGGTGCGAGTGATACGGCGATACCATGGCACATACTCATCATTAGTGTTTACTCGTAAAATGGTACAATTGAATTTGTAACGTGGTTTATAGACAAGCGAATTGATTTGATCTGAAAAATGATAAAGAAATAGAATAAAAGTAAGATTAACAATTGAAAGCAAAGAAAATAGCAAGCTTGAGTCCAAGCTCGATCTTTCCTAAAGCAAGAGCAGTAGCAATAATAGAGCAATAATAATATTATTTAGATTGAGCCTAGAAATAGTATGTTGTAGCTTCTTTTATGCAGGATATGTTGTATCTTACAATAGTTTCCAATATGACATTTATAGCTATTCATAGGGAGACAAGATCCTAAAATCAAGCCCTTCTTGAATGAGAATGAAAATGTCATTGATGGTTTCATAACGGTTGGCTTTGAATGAAGATATTAAATGTTATCTGATGTCAAGCCTTTGAGTCTTTGCCATAGGTTGTGCTTTCTTCAAGATTCATCCTGCGTTGGTCACATACTTCATAACCGATGCCAATTATTTACCGACTCAACTTCTGTCTGTTCTCAGTTCCATGTGTCACCTTGCTATTCAGCCACTTGTAATCAATTAATTTTACCCCGTACAGATAGTCCCTCTACTTTCTGGTTTCGCAACTCAGATTGGTGAGAAAGTTCCCGTACGGTCTCTGACATTTGAAGAGATGCACATATCTTCACATTTAATACTCCGAACACGTGTTGCCCCTTGATTTAAAAAGAATTTCGCCTGGTTTCAAGGTAATCATGACCACGATTTTTGTCGTCTATATTTTCTTCACTACTCATCATTTTTACTTCTTCACTTTTACTACTCTCACAATTATTTTCTTCCTTTGAATTTCCTTAGAGTTGTTTTACAACCTTCAACTTCCTCAGTAAGAACATATTTACAGATCTTTTACTACCATGTCTGCTTACACTGCTTCCTTCAAAAAACATCGGTTTTTTCCTCGGTGGAGACCCGAAGAAAAAAAATCCAAGGAGGTCGACATTGAGTCTGATCCTCCAACTATTAACACCATCATAGTGCTTCACCAAGGCATTGTAATCGATCTTCAAGAAAAAAAAACTTGCAATTTCTCAAAGCCACCAGTTTTGTCCAGTTCGCAGGTACCCCCTCCTCTATTAGTCCTTCTACCATCTCTACTGTGAAGGAGGACTGCAACTGCCCCAATGTTAAAATACTCACCCCATATATGGTAGAGTGAGTTACCTACTCCAAGGAAGGTTTTACGTATGTCTACACTTATCCCTTTACTTTGGGTCCTTTCTCTTTGTGATTGATTGAAGGGCTCAACCCAATAGCTTTTGGATTTTGCCACCGATATTAGTTCTGATTAGAACAAGTATGCCCATCTATATGGCGGTCGGTGGCCTGCCTTCGTTAATCGTGCACAGAGATCGGAGAAACCCTAACTCTTGCACATGTGATGAACCTCTACTCCCCACCACGGTCTCCTTACCAGCATAGATGATGAAAATGACCGTGGATTGATGCAACGGTTCATTGTTACTACCACTAGGGACATCATCCCGACCAAAACTCCAGCCTTCCCCGAGTCGCGGAATCTCTTTTGTTAGTCTTCGGTTATTTTCTTCCTTTCTTCGTAAAGAGAGAATTTCTTGTTTTACTAATTTTTTGGCTTCCTTTATTTCAGCTACCTGCTGGAACCACCACGAGTTCACGGTCTGGACCAATGGGTTCAGAAAATTCTAGATATTATAACTCCGAAATCTCGTCGGTGGAAAGAAATAGCTCCCAAGTAAAGGTGGAGAGCTAAAAACCATGGTGAGTAAAATTCCTTCCTCTCCTTTTTTCATCTCAATAGTTTAAGAGCAACTTACTTAACCATCTTTTCATTGGTGTAGGGATCTCGAGGGGTTCCATCACCTACCCTGATATCGAAACATTAGATGGACCCGAGGAGGCTAGGAGAGTGTTGTGATATGCCCTTGACTGAAGCAGAGCTTGTGGATATACCCGAGCCTTCAATGAGGGTGCCTGTTCCCGGAGTCTCGAGTCCAAGAAAAAGAAATTGAAGAGAAGACATTCCTCTTCGGATGGGACTCCAGAGAAGAGAATAAAGAAAACACCAACTGAGCCGACCACAGTCATAGTGGTCCTCGATGATGACAGAGAAGCCAGTGATGAAGAGGCTTCCCTCCAAAGAAGAAAAAGCTACATCAGCTCAACTTGATGCTCAACCGGGGGAGCTCCAAAATCCTTCATTAGAGGAGGTTCAGGCGCTTTGGGGGGAGATGGGTATAGTCATAAATGTTGATTCTCGTTTTTCGATCCCTGCCGATGCTCCCGATTTGAGGAGTTCGGCCCCTCACCTTTCTCTGTCATCGACTACTGAGTCGGCCTCAACTGTTGCCCCTTTGTACCGGCGACCTCTTCTCCATCTACACCAACAAATTCATACGCATCAACACCCACTGCTTCTTCACCACTAGCACCAATTGCATCACACTCCACCGGTACCAGCTGCTCGAGAAAGCAATGATTCTTCCCTTTAGTTTCCCGACCATGGGAACTTGGGGAACAATTACTCTACCCTTTCCCAAGACTGTCAAGGGAGGTGAAGTTCCACTCTTTCAATTTCGAAAGAGTGCCATATTTTATCCTTGCCGATTGAGCTTGTTAATTATCTAAAGCCGCTAGTTTCGGAGAAGGATTGGAAACAGATGAGCTCCCTTTCTGGGGAGTGCCTGATAAATAACAGCATGCATAGTGAGGTGCATGTATCATCCTAATTCCCTTCTATCTTCTTTACCATTTACATGTTGCCATAAAAACCTTAACTTTAACAATATTTTTAGGACAACCTACTTGCTCCTGAGGGCCTGCAAAGGTTGATTCTATATAAACAAGGACTTGCTTCCGAGCGAGATCAACCTTTGGCTGAGAGGAACCAGCTTACCGCATGCCTCCTGGTGTTGGAGGAAAAATTTGCTCAGATGGACGAGCTTGAGGCTCGGTTACAGCAGACCAAGCAAGATAAGATGGCCTACTACCAAGAATCTGCTCAACTGCACAAAGACCTTAGAGAGGCCAAGGCTAAGTGAGTCGAACTTCAGGATGCTGTGATCGCTGCTGCCAAGCGGGAGTCTACTTTCGAGGAGAAAATTAATAATTTGAAGGCCAACATATGATCCAAAGTTTAGGAGGACAATGTTGCCAAGGAGAAGAGGGCCAGAATAGAAGAGAGGCTTATGAGGGCCATGGAGCAAAACCGGCTTCATTTAACTACCAATATTGAGCTTGATTCCTGACTCAATGCCATAAAGGCTGAAAGAGAGGAGCTCCAGGCCAATTTTAATAAACTCCAAGCAAAACTCTAGGATCAGTAAGATTCCCTCATCTTCAAAAAGACTTATGCTACATATCATATGAAGAGGAAGACCATGGAGGAGGCCAAAGTGGGCATTGCCGATATTGATGATTGCATTGCCAAGGCCCAGGAACTGGAGTTAACTGCTCATGAAAACCTTCCTGCTCATCCCACTACGACTGACTCCTCGAATACTAGTTTCGAGTTTTCGGGAATCGAAGGGGAGACTAAAGCGGATGAAGGGCACCGAACCGGTAACTTCTACCGGAGGAAATGTAGACCCTTCTCTCCCTTCGAGTTTTGGCGGCAACGAATCATGTATAATTTTTCTTTTTTTTAATCTTTTGTAATTATGCCAAAATTTTCATCGCGTATGGAACTTTAATAAAAGAATTTTTCACTTGAGTGTTGTGCAAATATATCCTTTTTTTAGTTGATAAAGCTTCGGGTATATTTCTTCATCCGATAACTTTTGATTCCGGGCATAACTACTTCCGGAATCTACCCTTTATTGTGAGGGTTTCATAAGGTAGGGCCCTTATGTTTACGGTGCTCTTGAAGAGAACGTCTCTTGTTTATTGAAGTTTTTGTTTACTTTCAAATGAAAAAATTAACTCATCATTTGGACAAGAAACAAGATAAAATAAAAGGACTTTGTTTTATTACTTACATCTATCATTAAAGGTACATAGGCATTCACTTGCTTAACTAAATAAAGTTGCCAATACATATGGCTAACTTGTACGGCATATTTCTACGGGCCTGATCATAAAGTCCCCAGTCTTGATAAGACATTGATCCCCGTTCCTACAGTCCTCGATTTTCTTGGCACTCTTAGTTCCATATCATGCATACCCCCCCTCCCCCAAAGTGCTCGAATGCAAATTATATGAATTCCAATTGTGGAAGTCTTATATCCATATTGTTTCTTCATCGATGGATACCACTTATGAATGGTTAAATAATCCTTGTTAATAGTGTAAGGCAAGGCTTGCATCACTCTTTCTTCCCAGCTAAGCTAAATAAGTTCGAGCCAAAGATTATTTAACCATCCACCTAGTTGTTTACCATCGATGTGAGAATTTAAGTGCCTTGATATTTAAAGGTCTTGACTTTGTCGATGATGCTTCCTTCGTAGTATGTTTTCGTTGCTGTCTCATTAAACACCTTGCCATAAAAACTCGATTTGGACAAAAATTGGTCAAAGGGAAAAAGATTGCCACATATACTTTCGGTACCGGCAGGAATTATCAACATTAATACCTATACATCTCTGAATCGTACACGAGAGAGAAGGGTGTTTCTCCCGTGCTCGACTTTGCTTTTGTCTGATATGCCCATAGCACTTCCGATAGCTCATCAGGCCCTTGCCCTATACATCTTCTAACTTCTTTTTAAGGTTTTGAATAATTACCTTGTTGGTTGATTCCGCCTGTCCATTAGCTCTTGGGTGGTACGGAAAAGAGGTGATTCTTTTGACCTTTAACCCTTCCAAGAACTTTATGACTTTTGAACCTATGAACTGTAGCCTTTTTTCACATGTTATTTCCTTCACTATCCTAAATCGGCAGATTATGTGGTCCCATATGAACTCAACCATTTTGCTTTCTTTGATATTCTGGTATGGACCTACTTCAACCCATTTAGTGAAATAATCAATTAAAACCGAGAGAAATCTTACCTTTCCAAGGCCGGGTGGTGAAGGTCCAACTATGTTCATTCCCCAATTCATGAATAGCCATGGAGACACCACCGAATGCAAAAGTTCTGCTGGTTGGTGCACTAACTGTGCATGACGTTGACATTTGTCGCATTCCTTTACGAATGCCTTTGCGACGTGTTCCATCCCGGGCCAGTAATAACCTGCCCTGAACAACTTTTTGAACTAATGAGTCTGCACTAGAAGGATTTCTGCAAACTCCTTCATGGACTTCTCTCAACACGTAGTCCGTCTCCGAGGCCCCTAAACACCATGCCAGTGGAGCTTGGAACGATCTCCTGTATAACTACCTATCTATGAGGCAGTAGCAAGTTGCTTTAGCCCGTAGTGCCCAAGATGCCTTTGGGTCTTCGGGCCTAAGATATTCAATGAAATTGTTCCTCCCATCCCAAACTAAGTTGGTCAAATTTACTTCGCAGTACCCGTCCAAATCCAACACCACTGTACCGGAATTAGATCCTTTCATCTCCGTGGATGACCCCAAATAGGCCAATGCATCTGCTTTCACATTTTCTTCCCTCAGAATGTGGACGATTGACCATTCTCTAAATCGTGCGAGTATCGCCTGAACCTTATTCAAGTACTGCTACATGCGTTCCTCCTTTGTGTCGAAAGTCCTGCAACCAAAGCCTCATACTCGGCTACATTGTTAGTTAATGGTAAAGTTCTAATGGCCTGCCTTAGAGTCTCCCCCGACGGCGTGATTAGAACTATTACGAGACCGGTTACGTTCGAATCTCCATCCATAAACAAGGTCCAAGCTCCCGACAACATTCCCGACACCAGCACTGCTTCCTTAGCAGCGAAAGGCATTAAACCTGGACTAAAATCAGCCACAAAATCGGCCAAAACTTATGACTTAATTGTAGTCCTCGATTTATACTCAATGTCAAATTCACTAACTTCAACTGCCCACTTATGCAAACAGCATGATAACTTAGGCTTACGAAGGACATTCCTTAATGGAAAGGTTGTCACAACGGCTATTGGATGACATTGAAAGTAAGGCCTAAGCTTTCGAGAGACAATTATGAGAGCTAAGGTCAATATTTCTAGGTGGGATATCCTATCTCCACTCCCGATAGTATTTTAGTAATTAACAGAAAATTGCGTTCCTTCTTCTTCTCGGAAGTACTTACCGCTACTTCCGAGACCGCTAGATAGATTAGCAAATGGTCGCCTTCCCCCAATTTTGACAATAACGAAGGGCTGGACAGGTACCCTTTCGTGTCCTTCAACAGCAGTTGGCATTCCGGAGTCCATATGAAGTCCTTCTTCATTTTCATAAGTGAAAAGAGGTGATGACACTTTCCCGAGGACCTTGAGATGAATTTGTTGAGAGCCGCCTACCTACCGGTCAGTCTCTACATTTCTTTCATGTTAGTTAGCTGATCCGGGATGTCCTCGATGGCTTTGATTTTGTCAAGGTTAACTTCGGTCCCTCTTTGTGTGACAAGAAACCCCAAGAACTTTTCGAAGCCGACCTCGATGGCACCCTTCTCGGAGTTGAGTTTTATATTATACTTACTTAGAATGTCAAAACTTTCTTGGAGATGTTTCAGATGATCCCCTGTATTTCAAGACTAAACTAACATGTCCTCAACATATATTTCCATCATTTTTCCTATCTGCTTTTCAAACATCTTATTAGCGAGCCTCTGATAAGTGGCTCTAGCGTTCTTAAGCCCAAAAGGCATCACATTATAACAATATGTACCAAAGTTTGTGACGAACGAAATTTTTTCTTGATCTTCTGGGTTCATCCTTATCTGATTATACCCGGAATAAGCGTTAAGGAAACTCATCAACTCGTGCCTGGCCGTCGCATCAATCATTTGATCAATGTTTGGCAACGGGAAAAATTCTTCGGGGCACACCCTATTCAAATCTTTATAGTCTACACACTTTCTAAATTTGTTATTCTTTTTAGGTACTAAAACTATGTTGGCTAACCATTCTGGATATTATACCTCCTAGATCGAACCGATATTTAGTCAGGTTATTCTTTAACAAACTTGTTCCTGACCTCTACTATTGGGCGTTTCTTTTGCCTTACCGGCGGGAATTTTGGATCCAGTCTTAACTTATGGACTGCTACCTCCAATGGGATACCTATAATATTTGAGTTCCACTACGCAAAGCAGTCAATGTTAGCTTAAAGAAAATTTATAAACTCTAACATGAGCTCGGGATTTAACCCCATTCCCAAATAAAACTTCCTTTCCAAAAACTCCTCGAACAAAGCCACTTACTCGAGTTCTTCCGCGGTCGACTTGGTCGCATATGTCTCCTCTGGTACCTGAAAATATCTCGAAACCTGGTCGGACTCCGATGACTCCTCGCCTTTATCGTCTTCATTTGGAAAGGGAGAAGGCATTGGTTCCTATAATTGCTATTTGTTGGACTCTTTTCCATTGCTACTGGAAAAGGTCCCCCCGTCTCCCTTGCCACCGATTGGTCTCCTCTTATCTGTCTGATCCCCTCGGGTGTCAAAAACTTCAATAATTGATGATATGTTGAGGGCACAGCCTTCATCTCGTGTAACCACGACCTTTCGAGGATTACATCATACGCCATCTACCACTTCGTATAAGGTGGTCTTTGTAACTCTTTCGGCATGCGTAGGAAGAAAAATCTCTCCTCAGGTTGTTAAACTTGTCAGGTTGAAGCCATCTTGGAGCTTTGTCATCGGAATGATGTTCCCGATTAACTTATCTTGTTCCAGAACTCTCGTTGTGTGGCAGAAGAAGTCCATTAGCATTCTCCTCCATGAAGGTGATGTCATCTTCTGAGATTTCCCGGACTCTCTTGTTCTGAGTCACCGACATCTTCGTTTTCTTTGCCACCGAAGAAAAAGATTCATTCTCTTCTTGAAAAATAGGAGGTAGAACCAGTAAAGATTTTTTGTCCACTGAAGATCATGTTAATTGTTATCCTAGGTGATCCTGGTTCTGCTTTCGATGACTCCGCATTGTCCCAACTTCAGCCATAATTGTGTTTTGCGCGATCACTTAAAAATTCTCTAAGATGGCCATTTTTTAACAATGTCATGACCTCCTCTCGAAGATGATGGCAGTCCCCAGTTCTATGACTATGAGTCCCATGGTATTCACACCATAAACTGGGATCCCTCTGGATAGGATCCGACTAGATTGGCTTCAAGAACCAGGCTTCATTAATATTTCTCATTCCCGACATCAATTCTACCAGGCTGATGTTAAAGTTGTAATATGATAACTTGGGATATGCGGAATCTTGGGACCTGTCACAACCCCATTTCTCCCATCTTAGGATGTCATGATAGAACATAGTCTCTAAGACTAGATAAGCCTAACATTTCATAATAACTCAACAAGAATAATCAACAGGAATACTAAAATAGAACTAACAAAACTCATATAGTCTTCCAAAATAGAAACAACTTTCGCAAAACCGATGGAACTGAGCCGTAAGCTCTATTGAATAAACTAAAATGTCTACTACAACTCTGAATGAATGGAAAATACAACAGAAAAGGAAGATAAGGGAAGGTGACTCTGAGGCTTGTGGATGCCGAGCAGGTATACCTTAAAGTCTTCGAAAAGCAGCTAACAGTCAATCACTAACGTCCGGCACGAGCAGACATACCTGGATCCACACAAAATGATGTGCAGAAGTATAGTATGAGTACACTACAATGGTACCCAATAAGTATCAAGCCTAACCTCGGTGGAGTAGTGACGAGGCCAGGTGAAGACACTTACTAGGACATAATAAACAGAATGAAAATGTAATAACAAGAAGTAACGGAAAATGGAGACACAAGTAATATGAAGCAAGTTAATAACATACACTAATAAAAGGATTGTAAGAATAGAGATAACATAAAGGAAGCAATTGAAAAGGACCACAGTGATCATATACGGACAATAACTGATGGAATAAGGAAGAACAAACCAATAAGAAGTGTTTCCACCAATAACTCTTTGCAACATGAGATAAACAACAAGAATCACAATGAGGTACCGCCTCGTGTACAATAAGAATCACAATCGAGGTACCGCCTCGTATTCACATTTCTCAATTTTAATCACAATCTTTCCTTATACCGCCGCATGAGCCTTACATCTAAATAGTTATGAAAGCATTTTTCTCGAAATAGCTACACGCACTTTAGCCCACCTTATGACGCCGCGTGGCTTCACGTAATTCCCTTACAAGCAACGTGTACATAAGTCTCACCTTATGCCGCCACATGCACATTAACCCCTAATTTTATACCACCGTATGCGCATCAATATCACATCATAGTAACAACTCGACAACTTGCCAATAATCAACACTATCAATGTTTCCACAACAATAGCCCATGGCTCAACCACAATGTGTACAAGAATATCAACAATAACAATGAATGTAAATTTCTCAACAAGAAATATATCTCAACAATTGACACTTCGCCTCAATGTGATAACGACTTTCACTACTTCAACACCAATAACCCAACAATGAGAAAGATAATGTGTAACCATGGTACTAAACAAGAAGAAATCACAATGGAAGAGATAACATATGCCGGTGAATTCAAATAATGATAATCAACAATGAAAGAGATAGCATGTAACAATGACTTCAAATAAGGATAACCAACAATGAAAGAGATAACGTGTAACAATGAATTCAAATAAGGATATTCAACGATGAAAGAGATAGCATGTAACAATTAAAGAGACAACAACTTTAACTAAAACAAAAAAGCAAAATATCAATTAAGATGTAGAACAAGTGTTAAGAAAGTCATTTCAGGCATGTAAGGATAGATTAACACAAGTAAGAGTAAGTTGACAATGAGAAAACATGGTATGACAATTCAAATAAAGCATGGAAGGAGTCTAAGTAGCCTAAGCCGGACAAATACCACATATAACCCGTGTACCCACTCGTCACCTTGCATACACGGCTTTCACATAGCACCAAATGACACAATCAATCCCAATCCTTAGGGGTAGTTCCCCCATTAAAAGTTAGGCAAGATACTTATCTCAACTAGGCAATTCAACCTTCCCCAAAATTTGCCTCCACAGGGAAAAAATCTAACCAAAATCGACTAAATATCATCAAACAATGCAAGAGAAATTAATTACAACAGATAAAGCTATGATATTTACACTTTTTCCAAAAGTCAACAAAAGTCAACCCGAGGTTTGCGCAGTCAAAACCCGGGTCCAAGGGTAGATTCTGACTACTCATAACCCCATGAGTTCATATATGTGATTAGTTTCAAAATCCGAGTCCAAATCGACTCTCAAAAATCAAATTCTTATTTTCAAAAACTTGATAAAGTTTCACAAATTTTTACTTTGATTCATATAATTTTGATGTTAAAATCTAAGATATATTACTGGAATATAGTTGGAAATAGATTATAATCACTTACCTAAAGTTTGTAGATGAAAATCCCCTCTCCAAATAACCTCCTACCGAGTCTAGGATTCTAAAATGAGAGAATACGAGATGAAATCCCCACTTTCTAATATTTTGTTCAGTTGCAAATGTCGCAATTGCGATACTGGGTTTCCAATTGCGAAGAAGAGCTCGCAATTGAGGAACTGACAGCTTAGGGAAATTCTCGCAAACGTAAAGATGGGTTCGCAAATGCGAACCCTGTTTCCCTCAGAAAAGCGACAAAACTGTCGCAAATGCGAACCTAGCCCAGCCTAAGTCTTCTTCTCAATTGCAACCCCGGCATCGCAATTGTGATACCTACGATTCCCTACTGAGGTCACAATTGCGACCCTGGTGTTCGCAAATGCGATACCAGAGGCGGATGCACTCCAGATTTCTGGTTTTCAGTCAAAAACACTCCAATACATGCACGAACTCATCTGCGCCCCCGTGCTCCAAACCAAACATCCACACAATTCTAAAAACATCACACGAACTCGCTCACACAATCAAAAACAAAAATAACATCTAAAACTATGAATCAACATTAGAACGCATAAGTTTCAAAGTAAATTTCAAGAATCTCTAGAATTACAACTTAACGTCTGAATACTATCAAATCAACTCCAAACGATACCAAATTTTGCAGACAAGTTCTAAATAGCATAACGGACCTATTCCAAGTCTCAAAATCAAATTCTGAACTCGAGAGCTAAAATTCAACCTACGGTCAAAATATTCAACTTCAAACTACCTAATTTTGGTAAAACTACATAAATCAATCTACGGACCTCCAAATTCACTTTAGGGTGTATGCCCAAGTCCAAAATCATAATGCGAAGCTATTGGAGCCATCAAAACACCGTTCCGGGGTCGTTTTCACAAAAGTCAAAGTTTGGTCAACGTTTCTAACTTAAGCTTCTAAGTCAAGAACCAAAGGGTCAAAAAAAAAATGAAGTTTAAGCACTTTTAGCCCATCATGGATATGAATCCATCTCTAGAATTGATAAAAGTTAACTGAGTTAGTACGATAAGCCAAACTTCATCGCCATCAATGGCGATGCAAGCCGGCGAACCTCCTGCTGGCCGGCCACCCCCAAATACCCTGCTCACTCCAGACATTACCTCATCCACACCCAAAATCTTAAAGTATTCCAAATCCTAAAACCATCCACTCTAAACAGCAATGCAATCGAAAACCCTAGCCGGAAAATTGAACCAATTCCGTTCAGAAAGGCAACACTCATGCATGGACAGCCGATGGTCAAGTTCACGGAATCAGAAGTAACACGCAAGAACATAATCGAGGGCCTTCAATACGCAGTACTAGGAAAATTCTCCTATGGTTGGCCAGACATTCAGGAACTCAGAAGAATAATTCCAATTCAGTGTGGAATTAAGGGGGAATGCAATATCGGCCTCTTCAGGGACAAGCATGTGCTCATCAGACTCTCACTGTGGAAAGACTTCATCAGACTCTCCTCGAAGAACACATACTACCTCAGGGCCAAAGACGGATATGAATATCAGATGAGGGAATTGATTTATGACTCTAAATTCAAGCTCGGAGAGGAAACGTCAATGGCGATGGCGTGGATTTCATTCCCATACCTACTGCCGACTTATTTCGTAAAAGAATGCCTTTTCTCGCTTGCCTCCGCTGTTGGTAACCCTTTACATCTAGATTTAGCTACAATAAATAAGACGAGGCCCAGCTGTGCTAGAGTAAAGGTGTTAGTTGATTTGTTAGCAGAATTGACCCAAAAGGTTAGATTAGATATTGAGAATGAAACAACAGGGGAAATCAGAACCGAATGGGTCAAAATACAGTATGACTACCTCCCAAAAATACTGTAAACAATGTAAGATTCAAGGACATGAAATGATCGAGAGTTGGAAGCTTCATCCGAAAATTCTTGGCATGGACACTGCTGACGAACAAAGGCCAGCAGAGCAAAGGAAACTAAAGGGCAAGGAATTAGCAGCGAATGAACAACCAATGATGATTTTGTCAAGTGGCAGAGTAGTAGGCAATATCGGGCCTCAATGGAAAGAAGTCAAGGACAATAGAATGCATAACAAGGCAATCCACAAGCATGGGAAGCAAAAAGAATTAGCTGAAAGAAACAGACATCAATTACCTGTTGCAAACAAATTTGATGCCTTAGATCAGGGCAACCCCAATGTTGCAAACAATCACAATGCTGAAGTCCAGAAAGTTGGAAATACAGTCGCCAACACAGACAGAGCAGATGATAACAATGCCAATGCTACAGGCAAGCACACAGCTGAAAGCAATGCTGCAGACACTCACAATGCTGAAGTCCAGAAAGCTGGAAATACAGTTGCCAACACAGACATAGCAAAAGAAAATAATGCTAATGCTACAGGCAAGCACACAGCTGAAAGCAATGAAACAGTAGCACTGGATCAGGACAAGGTTAATGCTAATGTTAATGTTGATGGAGACCAGAAAACTGAAGGTACAATTGCAAGTAATACAGAAACAGCAGAGGAAAGCAGTGACCAAATGGTTTTGGCAAACACATTAAACCAATTAAAACTGATAACATCAGCAGCCATGGCTACCAGACAATCACACTGGTTACAATGGAACAAGACAATACCAATGTTGCTGATCACACGGCTGAAGACCAGGCAGCTGATGATACAACAGCAAATAGCACAGGTAAAGCAGAAAGGAGCAAAGAATAAATGACCCAGGCAACGAAACAAAAACCTTTAAATACTGGAAAAATCAGCAGCCAAGGCAGCCAAGTAAACACTTTGACACCAGTCACTAGCAGGAATGAAGGCAGCTACATGACAACAGCCACAGGCAAGCAAAGTAGGACAGGGGACAGTGTTGGGATAATCAGCAACAAAGAGCTTTAAAACATAAACAATCTTTTGAGGTACAAGGAAAACAGCAACAGAAACAGGCAAGAGAGGACATCAACATTTGACAAGTCCAACAATGTGTCTAACTGTTTGATAGAAGCAAAGAAACTAGACACACCAGAAATAACTTGCAGGGATCCCACAGCAAAAGAAATCATCCGCTCGACAGTGACTGAGCAGCAAAGAATCTCGAGCCTAAATTCCAAACAAAGCGACCAAGCTAATGAAGAGTCTTTCAGAAACAAAGCTCAGGAAACTCAAACTCATAACCCCAATGATGGCAAGGAAACATTGGATGAAACAAATATTCATGCTTCAACAAACAAGAAAGTCAGTATGCATCAAGGACACACAACCACAAGCAAGAGCAGTGAGACTGGCAGGACAAATGAATCCACCACACAATGGGTCATGAAGATCTTTTACAACAAACCTGCAGAACAAACAGAAATAAGTGCAATCAGACAAGCAGGGCAAATCCCAAGGAGGTTGTGGGCAGATCAAATAGAAGAATGCTCAGAGGAAGGTGAAATTCAGGAAGAAATGCAACGTGAAAAAGAAGATATTGATGACAATGATGTAAAGAAGCCACCAAGGAAAGACAGTCAATATCAGAGAACCCCTCTCCTTACAATAATGGGAAGATCAATGAAACAAGATCCAATCAAAAGAAAAGAAACAATAAAAGCTCAACTACAGGTGATCATCAGACCCATAAACATGACAACAAAACTAACAGCCATGAATGAAGGAAAAGAAGCAATAGGCAAGGACATGGATGAGGAGAACTTAACACAGAACTTCAGGAACATAGCAAGGCAGGGAGACTTGTCACCACTTCATACAGATAGGCTAGCTGGAACAGAAAACTCCTAGAAGAAGCAGTTCAAGAGCAACAGCAGCCCTCCATCAACAAGGACCCAACCCAAAAGAGCATTAACATACCTCAACAGAACACAATGAATGCCATCATATGGAACATAAGATCAGTCAACACAATGCAAGCTTTCGAAAGACTAATCACACTCCACAATAAGCATCAACTTGAATTCATTAGCATCATGGAACCAAAATAACAACTCAGGAAATTAGAACAATACAGGAGAAGAATTGGCATGACACAAGCAATAGCAAATGTATCCAACAAAATATGGGCTTTTCTGGACAATGCTTATAATGTCACAGTACTCACAGATTCAGTCCAACACCTCACTTTGAAGCTCCACCACACAGAGACAAAGATGGAGCTAATCCTCACGCTTGTATATGCCAAGTGCACACCAGCAGAAAGAATAGAGTTATGGGACTCAATATATGACTTATCCCAGACATTCACCAATCCATGGATAGTCGGAGGAGACTTCAATGTCATATGTAATCAAGAAGAGAAATATGGAGGTCTCCCAGTTCCCTCCAATGAAGTGGATGACTTCAATCATTGCATTAACATCAGTTGTCTAGCGGACCTGGGATTTAAAGGAAGTATCTTCACCTGGTGGAATGGAAGAGCAGGTGAGGAATGCATCTTCAAAAGGCTGGATAGATGTATAGCTAACCAATTTCTACAACAAACCTTTCCAACAATAGAAGTCACACACCTCTCCAAAATTGGATCAGATCATAGTCCTCTGCTAATACATTTTGACCAAAAGCCAATAAAGATCAAGAAGCCTTTCAAATTCCTCAACTTCTGGACCAAGCAGGATACCTTTGAAACAGTGGTCAAAGAAAACTGGCAAGCTGACTTCCATGGAGATCCTTTCATCATTTTCAACTACAAGTTAAAGAAGCTAAAGAAAGCTCTATCCCTTTGGAGCAAGGCTACCTTTGGAGACATCTTTCAGACCATAGCAAGCATGGAGGAAGTGGTTCTTGTCCACGAACAACAATTTGAAGAGAGACCTACTGCCCAAAATAGAGAAAGGTTACAAAAGGTACAAGCACAAATGGTCAGGCACCTAGCTGTCGAAGAATAATTTTGGAAACAAAAAGCAGGAATGGCCTGGTTTAAAGATGGGGATAGAAACACCAAATTCTTCCACACTCAAGTCAATGGAAGAAGGAAAAGGCTTCAATTAAAAAGAATTCAAAACAATGCTGGCATCTGGTTAGAATAGCAGGAACAGATTGTGGAAGAAGCCATCTCCTACTTCAAGGACCAATTCACTAAGAAAGATACTCCCACAGACTTCAGAATTCTGGAAAAAATCCAGTAAGTGATAGACTTACAGCAAAATGCAGAGCTGACCAGGCTACCATCAATTGAAGAAACAAAACAAGCTGTCTTCAGTCTCAACAAAGACAGTGCAGGAGGTGCAGATGGTTTCACAGGAAGTTTCTATCAACCCTGTTGGGAAATCATAGGTGAAGACATAAAAAACATGGTCACAACATTTTTCTCACGCAGACACCTACCCAAAAGCATAACACACACAAATCTGGTCCTCACACCAAAGAAGAAGGAGATATAAACTTTCTCTAACTTAAGACTAATAAGCCTTAGAAACTTCATCAACAAGATTTTCTCGAGAATCATACACGAAAGATTGTTGGTCTTCTTACCTTCCCTAATCTCCCATGAACAAGCTGGTTTTGTGAGGGGTAGAACAATAGTGGAAAATATCCTTCTGGCATAGGAAATCATCACTGACATTGGAAAAAGAGTAAAAGCAGGTCCAAATGTAGTCATCAAGCTAGATATGACCAAGGCATTTGACAGATTATCCTGGTTATATATAGCAAAAGTTCTCAAGAAGATGGGCTTCAATGAAACTTTCATAGGCATGATCATTGACATAGTGGGCAACAATTGGTATTCAATTCTTATCAATGGCCAACCACATGGTTTCTTCAAATCAACAAGAGGTGTAAAACAAGGAGATCCTTTGTCCCCTACTCTCTTCATCATTGCTGCTGAAACACTCTCAAAGGGTCTAAATGCATTACATCAAAACAACTGCTTCAAAAGCTTTGGAATGCCTAGAAGAAGCCCAAGAATCAATCATCTATCATATGCAGATGATATGATCATCTTCTTATCATCAGATGCTAACTCACTGCAGTTGATAATGGAGACACTGAGTGCATATGAAGCAGCTTCAGGACAGCTAATAAACAGGAGCAAGTAAGCTATCTATATGCATCATTCAGCTGCCTCAGAGGCAGTAACAAGAACAGAAAGAATAACAAGAATTGGGAGGCAGAACTTTCCATTCACCTATTTAGGCTGACCATTTACTACTCAAGGAAAAGAATCATCTATTATCAAGACATTGTGAACAAGATACAAGATAGATTGCAATCCTGGAAAGGAAAACTACTTTTCAATAGGAGGCAGAGCCATCTTGATCAAACATGTATTGCAAAGCATGACGGTGCATCTATTATCAGCAGTGAATCCCCCCAGCCAAGTAATCAACAACATCTACAAGCTTTTTGCCCAATTCTTTTGGAGTAGTACAATAGGAGGCACCAGCAGACACTGGTCATCCTGGAACAACCTATGCCAAACCTAAGAGAAAGGAGGAGCAGGATTCAGATCCCTTCATGACATATCCAAGGCCCTGTTCTGCAAACTGTGGTGGAATTTCAGAACCAAGCCCAGTCTCTAGAGTGCATTCATGACTCAGAAATACTGCAAAAAACATAATGTAGTAACTGTACCATGGAAAAAAGGATCACAAGTCTGGAAGAAAATGATAGAAGGTAGAGAGCTCATTGAACATCAAATTGCCTAGCAACTCAAAATGGGATCCTCACTCTTCTGGTATGACAACTGGACTAGGCTAGGAGCGCTATACTTCCTAGTACCAGCAAACTTCCCAATTGAAGAAACACTTCAAAATGTGAACAATACCCTGCAGAATGGCAACTGGAATATGCAGCAGCTATCAGAACACTTGCCACAGGAAATGGTGGATCACATAACCACCACAATAAAGCCCCCAAGGATGGAAGACACTCTGGATATTCCATATTTGATGATGCAGAATAAAGGACAATTCACAGTCAAAACAACATGGGAATACTTGAGGAAAAGGGAGGATCCTAGAATAGCATATGAGAAGATCTGGGTAAAAGGACTCCCTTTCAAAATTGCTTTCTTCATGTGGAGAGTCTAGAGGGCAAAACTAGCACTGGACGACATCTTGAAAAGATGGGGGTATCAACTTCCTTCAAAATACTGGTGCTGCACTGACCCTAAGGAAGAAAGCATGGCTCACCTCTTCTACACTTCAAATACTGCAAACAAGGTGTGGAAATACTTCCTGCAAAGAGCAGGAATCTCAACTGAAGAACTAACTTTTCATCAAGCAATAACAAGATGCTGGACAGCACAAACAGTTAACAGACTGAAATCAGTAATGCCGGCACTCCCAGCATGCATTGTATGGGAACTACGGAAAAGAAGAAACAGCTACAAGCATGGGGAACCAATCACAATTGGTAGAGTAATCTATCAAATCTCCACAACACTGCAAGCACTAGTCCACACCAGAAAGCCAGGAATCAATGCCCCACACAAATGGCAAGATCTCTTACACATGCTCGAGAACTACACCCCAAGACTAAGTTATAAAAAAGTCAATTGGGAATTCCCTTTACCCGGATGGATAAAGATTAATACTGATGGGCATCAAAAGGAAACCCATGAAGAAGCTCAATAGGCTTTTGTGTGAGGAATGAAACAGGGGACCTAATATATGCACTCGGCACAGAATGCATAGAGGGAACTAGTACAGTTGCAGAAACAACAGCTATTCAGGAAGCACTAAGATACTGCAGCACACAAGGATTCACCAACATATGGCTACAAACAGACTCCATGCTCCTAAACAATATCATTAATGGCTCATGGAAGCCAACCTGGTGCATATTAGATCAAATAGAAGAAATCCTCCAACTCAAAGACTCCCTTCCCATGATAGCATCACACACATATAGAGAAGGAAACAAGCTGGCAGATCACCTTGCAAATTATGCTCTTAACTTTGGGAGGATAGAATGTCATCACTTTAGTCACTTGGACTCAGTAGGCAGGAAAATCTTAATTGCAGACAAAACTCAATGCCCATGCATAAGAGTGAAAGTGACAAAATGACAAGCTGCTCACTGCACCAACACAATACAGGATAGGACCTCAGTATAAAATCACAAAGCACACAAGAAAGGAGGAAAAGCTATACCAGTAAAATGCTGATTTCATTATCCCCTAACTTGGTTTGCTAATGTGCAGGTTGTTGGACTCAACAGAAACACAGCACAGGATGCAACAGCAGCACTTCAAATAGGAGCAACAGAGAAAGGAAGCAGCCAATTATCACAGGAGGAAAAAAGAAGCTGCATAATGATCCTAATTAACACAGGACATGACTACTTTGGAAAAGTTCATGCCAAACAAGAAATGAAGGAAATCATCCTCAACAGTCCAATTATGATCACACTAACCCCTAACTCCTTTTCCCACATGTGCAAGTTATGAACATCACAGGGAAGCAAGTCAAAACCAGGAGGAGGAAAACAATCAATGCAAAACTTGCATCAGAATAGTCGCAGGCAACCAGCAGGAAAACAACAACCAGAAAAGTTGCAGGCAGCTAACAACAGCAGAGACAGAATGGCAACAACAGTTCTCAACACACAAGCAAAGGCTACTGGACCCAACAGAAATACAGAACTGGATGCAATAGCAGCACTTCAAACAGCAGCAACAGAGGAAAGAAGCAATAATGAACTCAGCAACAATACAAGGAACAAGCTGGAGCATCAAACTGATAGGAGCAACAGATTTTTCACAAAGTAGTCTAAGGCAGCTCCACTACAGCAAAAGCAGCATAAACATGAGCAGAGCAGCAATACCAGCAGGACAAAATTTAAGCTGATGCAACAGACACATAGGACATACCAAAGGAACAAGCTGCAGCAGCAGCCAACCAAGCTCAGAAGCATCAGAGAAAGAAAGGAATGCACACTGCAAAAATCAGTGCCAAACCAGTGTTACAACCAATTATAGCAAAGGAAACATAGTGGTGTTTGCACATGGCTACAACAGATGAAATTAAAACAATTCCCTTCTCCCTGTTCTCTCAACATCTCACTGAATGGCCTGCAGGAACACTGGTCCCTGCAATGGACTACTAAAGGAGTTGCAAGCTGCAGGAATAACAAAAAGGAAAAGCTAGGTCACCAGGAGTGCAGAACAAGTTGGAGCATCAGTGAACTACTGATCACATTAACCGCTAACCATTGTCTTCTCATGTACAGGATATTGGACATCATAGCTTTGCAGAACAGACAGTGGAGGAAACAAAGTAGAAGAAATAAAAGACACAGCAGGCAAGAATAGTCTGAACCAATAGAAGCAATCAACAACATCAGACAAGAGAAAGCTGAACAAATAACCAACTTACAAGGCTCTCAAAAGCAGCAATCTCAACTGCAAGGAACAACAGTTCCAGAACACTGCAAGGGGGGCAAAATCAACATAAGCAGCAACTCTCCCAGCAGCAGTTATAAAGAATCAAGGAACAGCAGGAAATAGCAAGCCAGCAACAGTATAAGCAGCACCACAAAACAGACCAAGGCAGGAAATAACACCTTGCAGCAGAGGAATCAGCTACACAAGCAAAATTTCAGAACTAGCACAGCAGAAACTCAGCAACCAGCAGCACTCAGCAACTCCCAGCAATACCAACACCAGCAACAGAATATACTAGAACCAGCAGCTAATCACTCATTGCCAGCAACCTTGATTGATGGGCCAAACCAGCAGACACACTTCTTGGACAACCAACATGGGTCATGCAACAGGGATACAATAGCCAATCATCAGAGAACCAGCAAGCTAGAAGATTTGCAACACAGGAAAATCACACAAATAACACAGCAAGGCCAACAGCACTCACATAGCAATATACTGTAATCACCTCATTTGAGGACAGTAAGAACAGAGAAGTACATAAGAGGGAAAGCCAAGAGAGAAAGGCTACAGAAGTGCCACCAATGCCAACATCAAAAACTCAGCTACATAATATCAAAGAGAAACTGCAAAGAAAGAAACAAAAGGAAAGACAGGGAAACAACACAGCAGCAACTCATCAATAGAAGCATCAACAACAACAATTGCAACAATCACAACAGTCATAGAGGCATCAGCAACAAAGAAAGCTTCAACACTGCAGGAACTTGTTCTCATAGGTTAAGGTTATTGGCGCAGTTGCATTGTGTGGTATTAGCACCTCCGGTGCTCAATCTAATGCAATTGCATCAATCACCTTTACCAGACAAAAACAACTCCCCACACAGAAGCATCCTTTTCTTCAATCACAACAACATCCTGGACTACCTCACTTGGATTAAAACTGGAACACTTCCACTTGACATAAGGAATCTCATCAACAGCAATTGCAACCTCATCAACAAAGATCAAAATAATGAAAGCAACTCAATTAACAGCATCACAATCAGCAGAAATACTCATATGCAACCATCAAAAACACTTATCAACACCCCGCACCTTAACACAATTGCAGCAACAGGCACACAGGTATCCAACTTTCTCTGCAACTCCATTGCCTCCAGAACTGTAAACACATACACCAGCAAACATCAGGAGAACACCAGCAGCAAAAGAAACAATACACTTGCACAACCTCCATAACTGATCATAGCAAAGACAAAAGCCAGCACAGCAACAACAGAAGAAAGAAAAGGTTCAGAATCAACAACTACAAATATCACAGAAGCATAAAGGAAAACAGAAACAAATCACAGCAGCAAATACAGAAACAAAAGTCAACAACATAAGCAAGAAGACCAGGGATCAAGTCAGCCACCACATAAAGGAAAAGTAGCACACAGAGTCAAAGGAAACAAATACAATCAGAGAGACTACAGCCGCATCCATAAGAAGAAGGACATCCTAAATCAGGATTCTACATTCAGCAGAGAAGCTCACTGTCAGCTTAAATTGATCACTCTGGCAGAGTACTTTCGGCTGAGGCATAACAAAAGAGTCCAATACTTGCACAAGACACCCCTTGCAAATCTCAATCAATCCCAAGCTTTTGGAAAAGACCTTGGCAACAGAACAAGGAAAACATCTTGCACTAACTCAATAGGAGTAGGAATACATGTAATTAGAATAGTCGACCTAGACTTATTTCTCATCGTTACATATGACAATCTATCAACATTATAAGATAGAAACTCAATACATCAAATTAGGTCTGACATACTTAGACTCGTTTGATCATCAAATGAGGAGGATCAAACACACACAAGATCTAACCAACCATCACCTCTTAGGTACCTTTACAAAGACAAGGTACATGTACTTTTTTGGGGAGGTAAGGTTCATGTCCCCCTCCTTTGATGTATATTTTGAAGCTTGATAATAAATAAATCATATTTACCAAAAAAAAGGGTCCAAAACAAAACTGAAATCTTTCCGGAATAAAACTAACCCACCCAGTAAATCACAAAACCATAAACAAACATATATGAAGCATCAAAGGGGAAATAGGGAAAAATTACACAAAACAACCAGTTGGGTCATTCCAGAACCCCGACACCTCTTTTTCTTGCAACGACCTTTTATTCCGGCTATAATTCATCCTTTTATCGGAAGCTTACCTATCGGGTGACTGAAACCCTTTACTGTTAGGCCCATCGGCACTCTCCTATGGTAAAAACCAACCTTTAGAGGATCCTTGATCTGCACAAAGTCATTTTTAAACCTATCCTGATTTTTATCACAACCCCGCCCCTTGGTTGGCGCTGAAGAACCAATTTTGACGTCCTCTATCCTTATATTTGATTCATAGTGGTTATGGACATCTGCCCATGTGATTTCATGAAACTCGAGCAAACTCTCCTTCAACTTTTGGGAGGTATCAGAACGTAGTGGGTTTTAGACCCTTCGTGAATGCCTCCACTGCCCACTCATCCGGAACATCTGGTAGCAGCATCCTTTCCTTCTAGAACCGGATCACAAATTATCACAGCAGCTCGGATTCGGCCTGCAAAGTTTTTAATATGTCTGCCTTTCTGGTCTGAACCTTTCTTGCTCCAGCATGGACCTTAATGACCGAATCTGCAAGCATTTCAAAAGAATCAGTTGAATGCTCAGGTAAGAGGGAATACATTGTTAGGGCGCCCTTCGTGAGGGTTTCACCAGACATTTTCAATAGAATCGAGTCGATCTCATGTTGAGTCAAATCATGTCCTTTTACTGTCATGGTGTAGATTGTGATGTGCTCATATGGATCAGAATCCATCGTACTTTGGTATGTCTGGAATCTTGAATCTCTTTGGAATTAACTCTGGTGTTGCACTTGGCTTAAAAGGCAACTGCGTGTACTTTTTTGAGTCTGGACCATTTAACATTGGTGGCACGGCCGGAATATGAAACATCCGAGCGCGAAACTTCTTCGCATTCTGATCCATTCATTTGTTCATTTATCTCATGAACTCGATTTAAAAGGATCACTCCCGTTGTTATTGCCAAATCTTCTACCAGTCCCTCCAGCTTCATCGAAACTGACTTTGCGCCTTGGGATGTTGTTATCGATTCTCTGAGCCATTTGATTTTCGGGAATACTGGGAGGAATCGGGACCCTTCCTTTCACGTTATTGGAAGCACTTGATAATGCTTGTTTTAATTCAGTCATCACCCGATCCTGCCTTGAGAGGTGATCCATGATTGCTCTCTATTGTTCCCTCAAGAGTTTGACTGTCTCAATTACATGCTCCTCCTCCGCATCATCAGGATTTGGGTCCCACATATGCCGAGGGTACTAACCTTCGTGAACTGGGGTTGTCTCATCCCCTTCATTGCAGGTCTCACTGATTGAGTCATCACGCTGGGACAATTCTTCCCGCTCAATGCGTGCTTCAACGTTGTGTGTGTTGTTGACTTCATTAGTTTCCATATCTATTTTTAATAAGGAAATTACCAAAAATTTTTTAGTAATAAAACGAATGGATCAAAGTAATTACACAACTGTCTATGCCCCACTGTGGGCGCCAAACTATTTGCCCGTAAAACGGTACATTTGAATTTTTAACGTGGTTTATAAACAAGCGAACCAATTGGATTCGAAAAATGATAAAGAAATAGAATAAAAGTAAGATTAACAATTGAAATCAAAGAAAATAGCAAGCCTGAGTCCGAGCTCGGTCTTTCCTAAAGCAAGAACAGTAGCAATAATAAAATTATTTAGATTGAGCCTAGAAACATTATGTTGTAGCTTTTTTTATGCAGGATGTGTCGTGTCTTACAAGAGTTTCCAATTTGATATTTATAGCTATTCCTAGGGAGATGAGATCCTAAATTCAAGCCCTTCTTGAATGAGAATAAAAATGTCATTGATGATTGCATAACGGCTATCTTTGAATGCTGATATTCTCTGTAACAGCTGCCCATTAAATGTTATCCGATGTCAAGCGTTTGAGTCTTTGCCATCAGTTGTGCTTCCTATTGGGATCCATTGTGCATTGGTCACGTACTTCGTAACCAATGCCAATTAATTACTGACTCAACTTCTATATGTTCTCGGTTTCGCGTGTCACATTGCTATTTAGCCACTTGTAATCAACCAATTTTACCCCATACAGTTAGTATAACATCATGAAGGGGAGGATCCTGTTGAAACCTGTCACAGCTCTGATCCTTCTCTTCAATATGGATCTCAATCCAAGCCAAGAACACCTGGTAAACTTTACATTTATCGTCTCGCTCGTGATGCATGAGCTTCAAACTACGAGAAGCAGGTACACTCTGTGCACAACCAAACTATCACAAGATAAGCGAGGTCACATGTTGCTTCTCAATTTTCATACAATTTAGTGGGACCTTCGCCATCCACATGTCTCGACCATGTGAGCAATACTCTGGCAATCCATGAGCTCATTGTAGTAGGGAGTCCATGTGAATTGTTATAAAATAAAATAAGGAACTAAACAAAGCAACACAATAAAACTATAGTCAAAATACTAGAGTGAATATAAATATTATCTGATCCGCAGTCATGTTATCAAACTGATTCCTATACATTTGAAGGAACTGCCACGCCTTGGCATCACAGCATATTCCGTCAACCCACTTCCTCGCATGGGGTAACGATGGTGGAGGTGTTTCATTTAGCACCCATGGACGAAGATGGAAAATGTGCTAAACTGGCATAATCTCTCCCAAGCACTCGATAATGCGAGAATAAGGGGGTGGTCCTTAATAAACTCCTAAAAATCATTGATGCATCGTGGACAAAAGTTCTGATGCAAAAATTGCCCATCCCAAATTAGAAAAGCCCTATGGTCCACCTGTAGCCCAAGGACATTGTATACGGTCGAAGTCGGGCCCATCTATATATGGTCAAAATCGGGCTCGACTCTATATGGTTAACATCAAATTCAACTATTACACGACAGACCGGGTTCGGAATGCGTAGGGTCGAAGATCTAACCCGAGCTTCATCGAAGCGGAACACGAAGCCAGAATGTCCAACCTCGAGAACAACGTGCCCCTGGTTCGAAATCGAGCTTGACTCTGAAAATGTCCTAGGGAAGATCATTAAACCTAAATGACGAAAAACCGAAATATCCGTAATGGAACGAACATCACAGCAGCAATCTCGACACTAATCAATAGAACCGCTTAATTAGCAAATCTGGAGATTTTTTTACCTTGTGCAAAGATTTTTACCTTCTAAAACGTTGCACTAGATATACGACCTCCCCACTATATAAAGGGAGAGTTGAACCATTTATCAGACACCTTTTTGATGAATCATCTTGACTCTGAAAAAACAGTGATATATTGCTCTCTTGAATCATTTTGTCATCAACTTGTTTCCATTTCCATTATAACCAATTTCTGCCCAAGAAGGATCAGCAAACGGCCAAGAGTGTCTAACATGGGTGGTTTGCGTTTCTTTTTCATTTATCTCTTAATTGTAACTTTCATTGTATTATTCGTCATTTGTATCAAATTAGGCCACATATCCTTAAAACCATGTACACATTCAATTGTTATCCGAAATTTAGGGTAAAAAGTTTGGCGCCCACCGCATGGCTAAGGACAATAGTGGATATTTGATACAACTTTTTGTCACACACATTGTTTCACACTTGCTATTTGAAGTGTTTTGATTCCAGGTTGCAATACGAAAATGTCAAACTCCCAATCGACACCTCTACACATTGATAACGAGTTCGAATATCAAGGCAAAAATAATAACATAGCGCCCGATGACGAAATTCCAATCGATGCTAATTTACAAGTGGCAGTCGATGCAGATCAGCTCACTGGCCCCTCAAATAGCGTTCATAGGGAAATCCGATCGGTGACACAAAATCCCCAAAACGATGAAAGGGGCGGGATCAGCCTCAGGATGATCTTCAAAATGTTGCAAGCCCAACAGGCTGCGATAGCTCAATTACACAACCGAAGCCAAATCTCGAACAGGGTTGAGCCTGGCCCTTACCGAGAAATTACCCATAAGGATGAACTGGTTGTAGGAAGGTTGAATGAGTGTGAATCGGAGGCAAACCCCGGAATTATGAAGATGCTTGAGAACTAACTAAACGAATAGAATCTGGGAAGAATAAAATCGAGGCAAATAACAAGAAGGTGAAAACGTACAACTCCAGGGTGGATTAAATCCCAGTAGCACCCCCGGTATTAAAAGGCCTAGATTCTAAAAAGGTCGTGCAAAACCTTTTCCACCAAGCACGGCTCCGAAACCGATACCCAAAAAATTATGTATGCTAGAAATCCCCAAATACAACGAAATGACCGACCCAAACGAGCATGTAACCGCATATACATGCGCTATCAAAGGGAACGATCTGAGGATGACGAGATCGAATCTGTTCTGTTGAAAAATTTTGGGGAAACCCTATCGAAAGAAGCCATGACATGGTATCACAACTTACTCCCTCATTCTATTGACTCATTTGCTATGCTTTAAGATTCTTTTGTGAAGGCACACGCAGGCGCCATCAAGGTCGAAACGCGAAAATCGGACCTTTTCAAAGTCATGCAGAAGGATAACGAAATGCTCAGAGAGTTCCTATCCCGGTTCCAAATGGAATGGATGGATCTGCCACCGGTCACAGACGATTATTGGGCTGTTCAAGCTTTCACTCAAGGGCTCAATGGTCGAAGCTCGGTGACTTCACAACAACCAAAACAGAATTTAATAGAGGACCCTGCCGTCACATGGGCTGACGTACATAACCGGTACCGGTCAAAAACCAGAGTCGAAGATGATCAGCTCGGAGTCCCTTCGGGATCAATTTACCCTATTAGAGCTTATGACAAAATACGAAGGGAAGTTTATCCTGAACCAAGACGAATAGAGACCGACATCGGCCGTATCACGGGGACAGAAAAATTAGCGTATTCTGGCAAAACTCTCCAAGACATGAAAGGAGGAATGAACGAGGGCAACAACAACGAGGCAAAATATGAAGCCATGATTGCTGGCCTAGAACTAGACAAGAGCCTGGGAGCAGAAGCGATCAAAGCCAAGTGCGACTCCCTTCCTGTGGTAAATCAAGTCAATGGAATGTTCGAGGTCAGGGAAGGGCGAATGCGAAGATACTTAGACAAACTGCAAGTGACGTTGCATCGGTTCAAAGAATGGACCTTACAACATATACTTGGGGATCAAAACAGCAAGGCCGACGCCCTCGCCAGCTTGGGGTCGTCGATCGAAGACGACGAGGTTGATTCTGGAAAGGTCGTACAACATATGAGGTCTGTAGTAGAAGAAGGCCACGCTGAGATTAATTCGACAAGTCTAACTTGGGATTGGAGGAACAAATGCATAGAATATCTCAGTTCCGGCAAACTCCCCTCAGATCCAAAAGAGTAGAGGGCCCTGCGTAGGAAGCAGCCCCATTCAGCTTGTCCGATAATGGAACCTAGTTCAGAAGAACATTTGACGGCCCACTCGCGATATGTTTGGGACCGGGAGATACTGAGTACATTTTAAGGGAAATCCATGAAGGTACTTGCGGGAACCATTCCGGCGCCGAGCCGCTTATTCGAAAAATAAGAAGAGCCAGTTATAATTGGTCAACATGGAAAAAGACGCAAAGGAGTTCGTTCAAAAATGTAACGAATGCCAAAGGCACGCCCTGATGATCCATCAACACGGGAAGACACTCCACTCAGTCCTATCACCATGGTCGTTCATGAAATGGGGGATAGACATCGTTGGCCCTCTTCAGTGTACACCAGGTAAGGCAATATTTATACTATTTATGACTGATTATTTTTCTAAATAGGTGGAAGCATAGGCGTATGAGAGGGTTAGGGAAAAAGAAGTGATCGAATTCATTTGGGATCACATCATATGCTGATTTGGAATGTCGGCCGAGATCATATGCGACAATGGGCAGCAATTCATCAGTAGCAAAGTGACAAAATTCCTCAAAGATCACAAGATCAAAAGGATCCTATTGACACCCTACCACCCCAGTGGGAACGGACAAGCCGAATCTACCAACAAAACAATACTTCGTAATCTCAAAAAGAGATTAACCGATGCCAAAGGGAGATGGAAGGAAATATTACCCGAAGTCCTGTGGGCATATCTTACGACCGAGAAATCCAGCACCGGAGCCACCTCGTTCTCTCTAGTTTATTGCGTCGAAGCTTTGATATAGGTCGAGGTCGGGGAGCCAAGTGTTAGGTTCCGGTATGCGACATAGGAATCGAATTACGAAGCCATGAATACGAACTTGGAACTGTTAGATGAAAGACATGAAGCTGCCCTTGTTCGACTAGCTGCTCAAAAGAAAAGGATAGAAAGATATTACAACAGAAGGACCAACCTTCGATATTTCAACGTCGGGGACTTAGTATTAAGGAAGGTTACACCAAACATATGAACCCGAATGAAGGGAAGATAGGACGAAACTGGGAAGGACCTTACTGTATCATTGAAATCACCGAAAAGTGATCGTAAAAGCTCGGAACAATGGATGGTAAACAACTACCAAACAGCTGGAACATAAGTAACTTGAAACGGTATTACTACTAAGGTACGATCCTATTCTTTATATTTATTTGCATCACGAACTAACATTTGTAGGTATCAAACGAGGTACCCAGAATTGGGGGATACGAGATATTAAGTCTAAAAGCACGCGTTGCACTCTTTTTTCCTTGTGCCGATTTTGCACCAAAATGGGTTTTACGGCAAGGTTTTTAATGAGGCAACTAGTAAATCGTGCTAACTTAGATTCGAAGGCCGATAGCAAATCGGTGACGACAGTATTCGAAGCCTATCTTCAGTCGACCCCGAATAGTGGGGGGCCACTTTATCTTGGGAAGATATTTCTAGGATTGAAGGGTCAAAGATCAATAAGATTCAATGTAAGGGTCAAGCGGTCAAATAGAATAGATTGATCGAACGCTAAAACAAATTGTACACATGCATGAACGAGAATAAAGAAAAGTCTCTTGTATACAAACATCCTGCTTCCGATCAAACGATTCCATGGGCCACTTTAGTTTTAGTTTGAATAACCATTCTCTCACTCAGGGACTTGTCCGGAAAAAACACTTACTCTAGAGGGGATAAGACCTATTAAGGAAAACCCCAAACTTTAAAGGCTAAGGCCATTTCGAGTTAACAGAACTCGAGGGGGGATAAGACCTATTAAGGCACACCCCGAACTTTAAAGGCTAAGGCCACGAAATATAGAATAAAATGAAGGGTTAGGGTTCTTGCGGGAAGAAGGACAAACCGGGCCCCTAGTGGTCCTTATCTTATCACGCCACACATGGAGACGTCTCAAATAGGTAAATTGATTTGGGAAGACGGAGGAAAAACATCCATCGTTTAGGTTTCTGAGTAGCAAAAGTTAAGATAGAATAGGTCATCATATCCTGGGGTTGAAGAATGAGCAGCTTTAAAAAGGAAATGGCAAGCAGGAAGGAGAATATTAACGTCGTATTATCCATCCGAAGCAGTAATAGGCCAGGCACTGGTCTTTCTATCTTCTGGCTGTTCCCAAAAGGAATTTTCGAGCTTTTGAAATAATAGCTGTGGCACTCTCTTTCTTCCATAGAGAAGGAAGTTATCCTTAGACTTTTGGAGCTTTGGCTTTGGTTTGGACCTGTACTAGTCCGAGAAGTGAGAGCACCAGGTTGGAAGATGCTGGTTTGAGAGGACCTGGAAAAATGCTAGTAAGAAGGAGGCTAGTTTGCTAGGTTGTAGATCTTCTCCCTTATTCTTTATAGAGGAATTCCCTAAATTAAAATAAGATCTTTCTCCGCTCCGTCTAAAGCCTAATTGAGACAAATCAGCTCTTACTGTTCTCCGGTCTTTGCTCTTGAAGATCCGCTCTTGAGAACCTCTATCTCTTTCTTCAAAGCCTCATTCGAAGCCTGTCAATCTTACATACAGTATATTACCCGCAAGTTCATCTTCTTTGATAGGATATTAGATTAGTCAGCAATCCAAGTTCCAGCTGGTTCTCAAACTTCAGAGGTGGCCTTACTTCCTTTTTAAAGCAAACATGTGGACATAAAAAAGAATGAAATTGATAGAATAGAGGAAGATTAATGTGCACCTGATTCTATACCAACCGATTCAATTGTTCAGCTACTTCGAAAAAACTTACTATTATGGCTATGTAAGGGGACCGGCTTCCCCTTTTTCAATCACCTCCTACCTTAAGGTAGGCCCACTGCTGAATACCCTCAATCGAAAGATCAAGGAGATTATATAAACCCCATAGTATGAAGAGTTGCACGGGGGATCGCACCCCTTGGCCTAGGGTATACATTCAGATCTGGAGGCGTACCTAATTAATGATAAGAGCAGAGATCTCCTCTCTTCTTTGGACCCTCTACCTCTACTTCCCTTCCACTCATAAACAGCCTTCTAGCAAGGAGAAAGAGATAAAGAAGAAAATTCTCAAATTCCTAAAAATGGTTTGAATAAGCATTCCTTAGAGAGGGAATGTCGGATGAGACACTATTTGGCCTTCTTTTAGGAGTTGTAGATAGTATCACCTTTAGCTGGTAGCTAGCAAAGAAGTTATCCCTTATCAATCTATATAGTTGAGGGCAAATCGAGGTTTTACCCGCAGCTTCTGTCCATGAATCTTCTTTCGCTTGGTTACGGGACTAGAGCGAATCGTCTCTTGTGCTACGGTCTAATATATGTGTCAAAGAGCGAATTCTCTTGTAGCGGATACGGGGCATGCCCCTAAGCCTATTGATTCAGTTCCTAGCAAGTCATGTCTCTTTCCTTCACTTAAAACACAGCCTGCCTATGATGATTCTCAATTCCTTTTTACACTTCAGTAGGCTCCCCCTTCTTTGGCGATAAGGCTCATCAGTAGATTGACTACGAGGTCGAAGAGTCTTACTACAGGGGTTACCACTCCTGCAAGACTGATTTGGGTTCCAGAGTTGTTATAAGGGCGGGACGGCGAGAGGAGGAAGCTACTACTACCGAGCGAGATGTTAGTGGAAAAGAATAGGGTTCAGAGGAGAGGTCACAAGCTACCACTACTATGTAATCTACTTCTACTGCTACTTGAAATCGATTCTCTTTCATGACTCTCTTTCTCATTCTCTTTCCACCAGTAGTTAGAAATAGACAAGAGAATTACGAAGTAAGTCTCTTTTAAGACACACGACTAGAAGAAAGAGATCTTTCTCTTAATAGGAACGGAACTTCTTAGAAAAGCTGTGAAGACGGGACTAGTTTCAACCAGAATCTGAATAAAGAAAAAGGCAGGGTTTGGAGCAGACGTCAGCAAGTGAAAGAAAAAGGAAGCTTCTACAGCTATATAAAATGAAAATGAATGACATAACAGAATATTAAATAATATTGTAGAATAAGAGGGAAAGTACAAGTAGAAAGAAAGATTTTTCTCTTTTAGCGAGGAAGAGAAAGAAGAAGCAGATGCTAACTCAACCGAATAAGGAGAGGTTTTAGGCGGAAGAAAACAGCTCGGCTAACAAGGGTTGCAGTTTAACTATATACAAAAAGCTCTAGCTGGAAAGTGGGATAAGCTCGACAAAGACTTCGAAGGAAAGGAGGTAACCAGCTACTAGACAGAAAGGAAGGGGGTTTACCAACTGATCAATAAGTAGTTGAGGAGGGAACTAGTCCTACTACCGAGCTAGGATCAAACTCTTCCTTTCCGGTTACATTGGATTGGCCTTTTGGACAAGCAGATAGCACATGACCAAAAGTTTTTATACCCATGAGCTAAGACACCACCCTTCTTTCTGACCCAGATTGGAAGAATTTTCCACATACTAAGGTTTTGGGTCTTCATGAGTAGTTCTTGTCGACGATCCCTTGAAAAAAGTCCTTTGTTGAGCCCGCTTTCATCCCTGACAAAAGACTTTCCCGGGGTTGGGACTCTTTGGACAGGACTAGTTGCTTCGATTCAACTCATGTCAGCTCATAACTTCGCTCCTTGATCGCTTTATCTTTCTAGTGATCTAGTGATGTTGGAAGGGAATGATAATTAGACTCCTATAGCAGTTCGGGAGCATCAGCATTTATTTGGTAGAATATAACAACCTGACCTCTTTGCTTTTGATGGCTGCTCGGGGCTGAAACATAGTGGAAATGCGAATATGATCGATCCCGGCTCATAAGAAGTATGGAGGTTCTTGTAAGTTGGGTCAGCGGTTCCAGTGACTCAAGGAATAGGGCATTTTGGCACTGTTGAAGTGATTGGTGGAAATGCCCTTGAGACGAGAATCCCGTTGAAATGGAAAGTCCTTGGTCTACATACATTAGTAGTAGGTTACGCTCCTATTATTGAAAAGGAGTTATCCTCCTCAAAATCCTTCCCTCCTTGATCGAGTTGGCTTAAGCTCGAATCCATCCTTACAGAAGAAGGGCTGGATATCGGCTACGAGAGAGAGTCCTTGTTGTTCACCTCTGCCTCCCGACGCTGCTGACCCCTACCGGGACCTTTTTCCTTTATTCGCTACAAGACTGGTCAACAATTCTAGTTCGTTGCACTCACCCTTCATTTCTGTTAATCATTCATGACCCCTGAATGGAAGATAAAAGGCTTTACTAAGCAAGCTGTCTGTTGGTCCCCGTTGGTTAATTGTGTTAACAAAGGCAAGGAGTACCGCTGGACTATCCCACTAGCGATCCTGCTTCAACGACCTTCTCGTCATACGTAAAAAAAAGTATCCCGATCCTGTAGGAGTGACAGCCGCAGTGGAGATCGATGAAGATCATTATTCTTAAAAGAAAGGGAAAGCACCGAAACACAGGAATGATCAAAGAGAGGCCTCAGTTGACGCTAATAAAGCCAAAGAGATAGAAGGAGGTGATGATGTGATTCCTTATGTACCTGTGTCTGTGTCGCTTGACAAGTATACCTATTAATCAGTTGACCTATCTCTATTTGTGTTTTCTTCTCGGTCGGCTGACCCTGGTCTTCTTTGAGTTTATGATATTCCCCACTCGTCTGAGCTTTTGTAGGCCAAAGAAGTCAGAGCAAAAGTCAAAACAAGAAGGAAAAAGAAGTCTCTTCCACTCCTCTAGAGGTTGAAGATGAGGAAGTGATGGGGACGACGATGCTCGTGCAAGATAAGATGACGATTGACCGACTTACCGAACGAACAGACACTTTGATCTTGATCGTGCAATCTAAGTCGCAATGAAGGACTATCGTTAATGCAGCTGGAGCCGCTAGATCCCACAGCAGCGATCTTCAAACTGATAAACCAACCTTTCACTTCTCATATGGGGAATCATCCACATGAGGACCAGAAGACGGCATTCTAAGGCTATATAGAGCCCTTATCCAAGAGCTATCTTGCTTAGCATACCTCACCAAAGCTCTTCAAATCAATCTCCTCGGTACCTGAACTTGATTCTTTAAAGCTGGGAACTCCATTCAATTAGCCGGGAACTCCATTCAATCTACTTAGACTACTTCTCGATTTTTCCTTTTTTCGATTGTTTGCTTCCAAAGGCGTACGCGAGACAGCAGTTCCATTCATCATCATAAAAGAGGAACGAAGATTCCCGATTAGGTTCTTAGATTGGGAGGCCTTGCCGCATGCTTCGTTTCCATTATCGCAATTATTGTCATAATTTCTTCCTTCACCATCAGAAAGATGGATAGATACGAGAGAATAGGAAATGGAGGCCAAACATATAGTAAGGTACCAAAATGGTTGTCACTTGCGGCACAAGAATTTAGTTTAGCTTCAAGGGTGGTGCTGTGAGGGACAAGGGTAGCAATCATTTATTTCCGGAAAAGACCTGTATGCCCACAGATCAACGAACCGGAGGGAGCAAAGCACCACAGCGGATATGGAATTCTATTTCCACTTTCAGTTTCACCTCGTGACTCGGGATACGTGCAAGGAGAGCCAGGGAAGGGGCAAAGGGTTCACCCACTTTCACGAGTTTCATAGGTTCAAGAGATCCCACTATAGAGGTGTCTAGACGTTCGCCGAAGGAAGGGATTCTTTATCAAAGTCTCCGAAAGGTGCACTTAGCCTCGTTCGATGATGGGGTTGGGGCAATACAAATCCTAAGCTAAATCTAGCTCTGATGGTGTGTCCGCAGATCCCTTCCTCTCAGCGTCTGAAAGAACACTCTAATGGCAAGTCGGGCTAATTCTAATATAGGGATAGAAAAGGAATTGGCAAGGGCAAGGTCCTTAAATAATGGAAAAAGTCCCTCTCTGATAATAGGACTTGAAGGCTTTAGCTATGCGAGCCTGCCACTACGCTCCTTCGTTACAAAATTAATGGTCAGAAACTTGCCTTACTTAATCTCTTTCGAGATAAAGGTTCTTACAGAGGTGAAGGCACCCATCTCACATAAAATAGTTAGAAAGCTCGCGCTCCATTAAGTGTATGGATTGAGATCCAGTAGAAGTGGGAGTGCCGCAAGGCTCTTAAGTTAAATGATGCTCAGGATGGAGGAAGTGGTCTTATTGGCATTTGGAATAGAGTCTGTCCCGAAGGAATCTCATCTCTCTTCCAATAGAACAGGAAGTCTCAAGCCAGTAGCACGATAGCAGTCCATTCAATCCATTCAGTCAAGCCTTTCCAGGTCATCTTGAAAAAGGATGGATAAACTTTATCGACAAAGGTTAGGAAAGCAGGTGCTCTTATTGGACGTCACGGGACAAATCCTGATGGCTGAGAGGGTCATACCCTTCCGAGCTGTGGAGCGTACCAACTTCACTTTGATTAACATCGAGTTCTATGTTTCACTGCTGTCTAATGAGGCGCAGCATCGGTCTGGACTCTGGACGGTCTCTCCAAGGGACTGGAACCCAAGGCTCTTCTTAGTCTAACATGATTGCTGTAACCTCGGCGGGTTGCTCATTGGATTTTGATGGAATTCAGTGACAGCCCACTCCTTAGGTCCAAGGTGCCTTCAAATGGCAATGAGGGTTCTCATCTGGAGGAGTTCACAGTGGTGAGCTCAGTTATAGAAAGAGAGGTCGACCAGGCGTTGGGGGGGAGGATTGCAACTGGGTTGATCAGCCGGTATTGGGGGTGGGGGAAATTGACCCAGGCTCCATTTCTTAAGACCTTCCGTCTTTCTCCTAAGGGCCCTCTTTCTAATTAGGGGGTTGAACGTGGGGGCTGTTCTTATTTTATCGGAGGGGTTTAAAGAACATCTCCCACCAAAAGATGAGTCCAATAGTACCACTCATTGGTAAATAGCGCAATACTTCTTCGTGAATTCCGCTATTTGAATATGGAACATCATAACAACGAATAGGAATGAAACGGCTATAGCTCCTATATAAACTACTGGGAAGATCATAGCGAAGAAGACGAGACCTAACAGAAGAAGTAAACTTGAAGTGTTCCGAAAGACTGGGATAAGAAAAAAAATGGAATGTACCGGATTTTTAGCACGTACAACCATCAAACTAGAGACCAAAACAGGGCTCGACAAAACCAAAAGTATCATAGTACATCGTCCTCTAGCATGAAATGGAACTTTCATGCTAGAGCAGAGCAGCCGGGGCTTCTTCCTCGAGTCCTGTCATGATCGCGCACTCGACGAAAGAGCTTTACAAGCGGCATTTCCCTTCTTCACTCACGCGATATTGCTGGATCGAGCTTTCGCCCATTGTCCATAATTCCCCACTGCTGCCCCCCGTGGGAGTCCGGGCCATGTCTCAGTCCTTGTGTGGCTGATCATCCGAAAAGACTAGCTAAGTATCATTGGCTTGGTCAGCCTTTACCTGACCAACTACCTAATACTACGCAGGCTCATCAAACAGCGGTTTTTAGCTTTCTTCAGGATTTGGCCTGAACTGTTCGGCAGATTCCCACGCGTTACGCACCCGTTCGCCACTTTGTTCTCAACTATTCTCACTTCCTGGGCGAGACAAGCTACCTTTATCTAGAAGCCTCTTTTCCTTCTTCCCAGCTCCCCGAAAACAACGTTCGACTTGCATGTGTTAAGCATATAGCTAGTGTTCCTTCTGAGCCAGGATCAAACTCTTCTTTTGAGTATGATTGGGCCCTGCAGTGGTAGAACCTGGTGAACCGGGCGTACTATTTCCCAACCTTCTGTGAAATTTTATTCTCTTATGATTTTTGCTACTTTCTTTTTGATAGTATTGGTCTCGTTTAGAGTATCAGTCTAGTCACTCAACTAATCCACTCATGGAGTGCGTTTGGTATAGTAGTAGTCTGGTAGTTGAGACTTTGCCCCTTCTTCTTCAGTAAAGCTGAGCTCGACTATTATATTGATTATGCCAAACATAGCCTTAGAGGCTCTTACTAGATAGGGCGGCAGAATAGAAGTCTCACTACTAGCTTTTAGTCTTAAGTAGGCAGCGACGGTCAGGAATGAATGTTATACTAAACTATCCGCCCTTTCATTAGGACAACACTTGCCTAGTCTTTTTCTAGCTTGATTGCGAAGCATGTTTTGGAAAGGTCAGCAGAAAGACGGTATATATCAACATTCAAACCTATTCCTTTGTGGTTGGCCCTAGTGCTTAACGTCAGGTTCCCTCCACATACATATGAAAATTAAGCCAGCCGTATTAGCTCATCAACTCGCCTTAACGCGCCCTTACTATATAGGTGCGGACTTGCGTACGGTATCACTTGCCTAACAGTTGCCAAAAGCGGAAGCTTCAATGTTGACGGGCTTATTGTCTCCTTATCTTAAAAAAGGGAAAATAAGAGAGGGATCACTCCTCGGGCAGTCGCTAACCGTTGCGCCTTCCCTTCTGTTTACACTATTTCTTTGTGAATTCTCCGCTTTGCTCTTTGTCGTGCTACTTCCGCTAGCAACCAGCTTTGGTTTCTCATTAAGGCACCGTGTTGAGTAGGTATTTGAATAGAAACTCTATTTTGGGGCTCAATGTTGCTGGACTCTACTCCTCTCCCCAGGCTCGCTCCGCTCTATGCCCAAAGCTTCAACTCAATCACTTAGACAGAGGGATTTCACGTACCAACTTCGGGCTCAGGTGCGAGAACGGTATCCATTACCTGCTGCCCCCTCCCCATAATACGTGTTTATCAACCACCCGCTTACTACAAGAATGTATCATGATGAGAATCAAAGCAGTCTTGTGAATGCCCAGTTCTCCTATCTTCTTCGGGTCCTTAATAGAACTCAAATCTAGGTTTCTTAATTATATAAACTATATCTTTCTCTTCCTCAGAGATTGAATTGAAAGTCGACTGAATGTGATGAAAGGTTATATGCTTAACACATGCAAGTCGAATATAGTATGAAGGCTTTCTCTTCTAAAGGCAGGGATGAGGACTCCATTGCGGCATTAAGTAAGAAGTTGGAGGAAATCAAGGCGCATCCACTTCGTCATCTCAGTCTCTTTTTGTGCAAAGAGGTAGAAAAGATTCCGCCCTTCTAGCATTGAATAGTGGGCAGTGTATCATTGATAGTGGTGCTATTGATCACTACTCTGGTATGAGTACCATTTTTTCTTCACTTAACCCATCAACATCATTAGGTAAGCTAAAGCTTGCTGATGGCTCTACTACTCCCATTGTTGGGAGTGGTACCGTGAAAGAAAACCATCTCGTCCTTACCCTTGAATTCTCTTTTATATGTTCCATCTTTTAATCTCTTGTCTGTGAGCTCCTTAACAAAAAAAGCCTGAACTCCCGTGTAACTTTCGTCTCTGATCGGTGTCTTTTTCAGGACCCGAGGACAGGGGGATCCTTGGGAGTGGACGTGAGGACAAGGGGCTCTACAAAACATCCTTCAGACTTTGGTCTTATGTCCTCCACACAGGCCTTGAATTCTTCTTCTTATAATGAAGTCGAGTTATGGCATCGTAGATTAGGGCATCTTCATGTGTCAAATATGCGAGTCTTACTTCCTAGTTTATCTGAATCTGGTGTGTCTAAGTTGCAGTCTTATGCATGTAAGAGGGCTAAGCATATTCCAAAGTAATATTCCTATAGTGAGAGTCATTGTAGTGTACTATTTGAGTTAGTTCACTCTGATGTACGGGGGCCTGCCCCTACTCTTTCTTTATCGGGTTATAATGAGTTTGTGACTTTTTTGGATTCTTTCTCTCGTCTTACTACTGTTTATCAACAAATATCTAAGGATGAGGTTAGTTTTATCCTTCCTTTGTATCAAAAGACTATTAAAACTCCATACAATGCTTCTATAAAAAGACTTGAGTCAGATAATGGCAGAAAGTACATCTCCCAGAAACTGCTGCAGGGGTATTTGGAAAAGCAACGTATTGAGTCTCAAATGACATGCCCATACACCTCACAGCAAAATGGGGTTGCACAATGGAAAAAGAGACATTTATTGGAAGTTATTAGGGCACCTTCCTTTGAGATGAATCTTCAAAAGTCTTTATGGTCTGAAGCAGTGTTAACCTAGGTTTACCTGATTAATAGGGATGCTTTCCGTATTATTGAAAGGGACCTGTACAAGTGTGAAATCCTAATGCTAAAAACTTTATTCTTCTACCTAATCTGTAAATGTATTGAAGTCCTGGGTAGTAAAGAAAAGTGGGATGCTATATTTCCAGCATTGGGATTCGTAAATATGTTAATAGATTCTTGATCTATGTCTTTCATTTTTGGGTGTGTGTTATGTCCATGTAACCGGGACTTCTTATGAGACATTGGATCCTAGAGCTAAGATGTGTCTTCACTGGTTATCCGACATCACAAAATTCTTTGATCCCATTACAAAAAGAAAGTATGTCTCTATGGATGTTACTTGATTTTCAAATCAACCCGATTTTCATGACCCAACCAAGAAAACCTTGAGTCATCAACAAGAAGAACCTGAGTCAAGTGATCAGCCGTGTTTTATAATCCCTATGTCATCTACCCATAGAGAAAACAATGCTACTACTCCTCCAGGGGAAGATGCGGTCAAGACCAATTAGTGGAAGACATACTAACCTGACGAGGTAAGAGAGGACTAGTTGTCCCTTATGTTCCTCTGTTAACAGCGAGGATCTTTCCCTTGAATTGGGAAATGTTAATATGCCTCAAGATGAAGAGAGTGAAACTAACCCTTAAACTTCTGATCTTGATCTTATGATTGCAGTCAGGAAAGGGGAAAAAGAGCCTGTACCTAACTCCCTTTGAACTACTATATATCCTATCAAAAATTGTCATCCTCCTACAAGGCCTTTATATCCACTTCGAATTCGGTATCCATACCAAAGCCTACAAGGGAAGCCTTGTGTACCCCTCTTTGCTGCTTGTACTAAAGCAATTGTAGCAAGTAGGAGAAGAATGCCGACGGCATTCCAAGTGTGGAACTTTCGTAATAGAATAGGCTCAATGACTTTGCCTGCTTTCTTGCTTGCCCCGTTCCCCTTAGAAGCGTTAGTTGAACCGCTGGACTCTTTCTACGAATTCGTCTGCTGATGAGGATTCTGATGTTTCGAATGGAGATAGTTATGCTGATGCTGATGCCAAGGCTTATTCCACTATGGATACAAAAAGACAGAAAATGGATTATTCCTCCTTTTCGGGATTTCTAAATTCATTTTCTTCCTTCCCCGAGCCCACATTTAGCCCTTTCTTCAACTACTATTGTGGTAGGAACACATTCTTCGAGTAGGAGAACATTCTGATTTGGAAAGTAAAAGCTAGGCTAGTTGCGATGCCATCTTAATCTTCTAGTTTGTCGCGTCCTCTTGCTGCTTCCTAAGGAGATACTGAAGAAGCACGCAATGGAGATGGCAAGAACTTACGACAAGGTGCAACCTTGAAAGGAATAAGGTGGACGCAGAGTATGACAACTGTTGCTTCATGACTGCCACAGACCGTCTTTCCTCAGTTGTTGACTGTGGCGAGGCTACCCCTCTATCAAGAGAAGAAGTTTTCTTGAATCAATGAGAGGGATCAATGTGCAAATTTCCTTTCCAATCTACCTCGTGGTTGAGAGAAATGCGCCTGACTCGATCGGTACCACTCCAACTAGCTTGGCTGGAAGGGGCTATAAAAGGACCTGATTGAGATCACACTTCTTTTGTCCTGGAGAGGAGTATGACGAACTTCCAACACTCAGAGAATGCTTAAGAACTGGCTAGCAAACAAAGAGATCTGATGCTCGACTGTCTAAAACAAAGAAAGCCCGGTATGGATATTCATTCAGCTAGAGAAAAGGCATGAAGTGAAGGAGGCCGCTAAGGTTGAGCCTTACTAATTTTAAAGAGTCATATTCAATCACCCGAAAATATCCGCATCTGCGAATAGAAGCTGCGGAGGGAGATCCATGCAATGGCATTTCATCAACAGATACCACATCTTCTTCCCTGCTTGGGCATTTGGAACTGTTAGCTGTTGAGGATGAACTTCAGGCTTTCTATGAGTGGAAATCCGATTAGCGAACCCTCTTTTGTACCTTCGCCTTTCCCTTCTAGTCATGGTCACTATTTTGTTATCACCGCGTAAGACTACTTCACCAAGTGGGTTGAAGCAATACCAATAGCCTTAAGATTGGAAAGTCGCTTTTAAGCCCAAGTGCAACCAAACTAGCAGGAAATGAAAGTAGAAATGGATATGTGTCACTATCTTTATGCTTGTCTTCAAGAATCAATCAACCAAAGAAGCAATCAATAAACCAAGTTGAGGTATCAAAGTCTATCCTGTCTTCTTTTCTTTCGACCCTGATGTATGAGATGAGGAATCCCTCATAGCTAGATTCATCAGTAGCTTAGAAACTAGGAATTGGATGAGGGGAAGAGATGAGAATAGGCCTCGCCCATTCCATTACGGCATTCTCTTATTGATCACCGGATATTGATAGAAAAATAGTCGCACCAAAAGAAAGACTCAGGGGGAGCCTGCGGCAAGAGTCAGATTGAAGGCTTAATGCCCCAACGAGCACAGTCAGAAGAGAAGCCTTTGGGCAACTCGATAGGAATCAGAGGAGAAAGATAGAGTCATTGCCGTTCTAACCGCTGTCAGAAGACGTGAAGTGAGGGCGTGGTTCAAGTCACATCGTATGCTCGTCTTCATAAAAGTTTGAGTTTGATTGTTTGTAGCCAAAGAGAAGAGTTCATTATGAGGTCCTACTATGGGTCTGTAGCTGACAGCGGCAGTAATTTTCTTATCGATTATTGTAAATTAATAAGACCCAAAACCGGTAGCGAGTAGAATGAAGAAGTTGCTTCTAGAATGCCGATTACTAGGTAAATCACCCACTGTATATAGCACCTATCGGATGGGGAGACTTTATTGAATTGAGTTCGGTCTAGAAGGTTCAAGAAAGGGATGTGGATTGAGTCCATGTTCTGGAGAAAGAGGGGGCCTTTGTTTTTTCATCTTTCCTAAATTGATCGATCAAATTTTTCATATCCGAAGCGCAAGAAGGATCTAACTAGAAAGTCGTCTTGCTGATGCGATAGTCCTCTGGGTATGGCCACATTCGTCTCGACAATAGGATAGGGAAAGAAAATCCATAGAAGAGACCAACTGGGACCGAACCTTTCTATCTTCTTCTTTCTCTTTTTGTTCCCGCCTGCCGAGGACCTATGTTTCAATAACGATGAAGGGATACTAAAAGAGAAAGGGCTTCAAGAGAGATGGTTAGATTGGATGGGCGTAGTTGATCGATCGAACTACGATTATTGGAATGAAGACAGACAGACTTCCGTGCGAAAGACAGAACAGCAAAACTTTATTATTATATTATTGTATTTTTCCTAAACATCGTCAAGCCTATCCGCTCATTTGTTCCAAATCAGAGTTTCTAGTTTCAAGATCCTGCTTTTAGTATGCGTGTGCTGAGATGTTCCAAGCCCGGTATCTATTGATTTTGCCATTCCTATGATTCAAAGCATTCACTAGCTATAGGGCAGTTAGCGCAGACATCAAGTAAGGGTTCGTACGCTACTCATGCCAAATATCTGATTTTTTTCAGGGGAAAGAGAAGTGCTCTAGGTCAAGCCTCTTATTCTATTTATTCTATTGGGTCTACCCGTCGGGCAGGTAAGCGAGACAGAAGTATCATTGTTTGTGGTGTTGCAATGAATTCATTGGATGATAATAGCGTATAAAGATTTTCTTTTTACTTCCTCCTCTATCTAAGTGTCAAGTTTTAGCTCATAGGTGGTTCGTTTTGAAGTGACTTCATCTATATGTTTAACGCATGTGTGTACTACTCGTTGTGTTGTAAAATTTCCTGTCAGTCACGATTGGATTTGAATCAATATAAAGCTTAGTAGATCGTGAGTCTTGGTTCTTAGCAAAATGCTACGCGCTATCTTACATACGATGATTTAGATCACCAAAAAGGAATTCTAGTAATGTCGTACTGTGGAAAGTCAATGTCATTGAAGGGCATAATCTAATATAGGACTGCTCACCTGGGTAAAGACATTGAATTAGTTCTAAGTGAAATAGGTCTTGAGTCAAGGAAGAAAAACCAAGCTCTGTTAGTCAGACCTCCTCAGAAGTACGTGATTTTGCCTTTCCAAACAATTGATGTAGGAAGAACCCTGGACCTATTCATTCCTTCTCAGACTTGCCTAGCGGTCTTTTTCATTCGTAAAGCGGTATTTCTCCCTTTTATCATCTCTTTAAGGACATAGAGCTTCGGTTCCCCCTCTTCCTAATGGACTACGAGGACCCTAGGACTGAGGACTCTTAGAAAGAAGGATTACCGTACTGGCTTACCCTTATTAAGAACAGACTGGCTGACTTCCTGGCTTTTTTATTCAAAGAAGGCAAAGAAGGAGAGGAAAGCACAGACGGGAAAGAAAGGGAAAGCTCCTACTCAAGTCATCGAGTGACATATAAAACAAGGAGACATCTTTATGCATGCACAAAAGGCGATTAATCGAGATAGTACAGAGGTGACAAAGCATGCATGAGGTTTCCTTCAATCTGGTGGTCATAACAAAAAAAACATTAGAGCTCGCGGCCTCAGTTGGCAAAGTAAGGGTTGTTGCCCCGTTGTGAAGACAACTGAATGTTATTGTTATTTATTTCACTTGAGATGGGCCTTCTTACCACTGCTTCTGCCTATTACTATTCTTTTGTTGTGCTTCCTGGACAAAAGCTGGTTAGCCTTTTTTTTACTTACAACTCAAGTAATATTAGCTATTTGTGTAAAGCAACGATTCGTCAACCCACTCGCTTTTTTAGTTGCTTATTTTTTTTCTTCCCGGTCCAATATTTATTCTCGAAGGTCTTCATTTCTGTGTAGAAGCAAACTCTCCAAATTTATGACCAACCTTTCCTTCAGTAATCTTACACCGAACAGGACTTTTTCCATTGTAAATTCGTACGGAGCAATCAATGAATTTCGGTGAAATAGAAGATCTACATGACCAAATTTTCCTGTTTAAAATAAGATCTTTCTCTTCTTCATTCTCAAGAGGAATGCATCAACAAAGCTGCCCTTCCATATAGATCGCCGTGGCATGAACTCAGAATTTCATCGCTTCAATTCCGCCCCTAAAGCTAGCTCCTACTCCTCCTCCTTCTCCTTTAGGATAGGATCCTCCTTGGTCCTTCATCGAGTTAACGATTGTTCATCTCTGCTCTTATCCTATGTCATTTCGTTCTTTTTCCACTTTGTTTGATTGACTAATACGATTCCTAACTAATTGACGGGCAATTTCTCAAAGAGTTCCTAGTAGACAGAAAGGCGCGATTCCCCCTAGCGGAACACCAACCCAATCTGGACAAAAAAGAAAGTTAAAGCGAGTAGATCTCCTAAAAGCCCTGAGGCTTTCTTGGAACTCATTCATAGGCACTTTCCATTAGCTAGACTTCACTAACCTTTGACATCCAACAGCAGAGATAGAGAGAAAGATAGCTACTGAAGCATAGGAGAACCAATATTAATAAGAACATCACTTAAGCTATTTCTGTAGTAGAACCTCGTGAACGAGGCGTACTGCTTGACTTGATTTTCTTCTCTTATGATATTGATAAGTCGAGCCTTTGCTCTTGCCTATAATTATAATAAGAGGTCAAGGATCGAGTCGTCTGTTCATAGTTTCACTTCGCTTCTGCCATTCTGTGCTTTCCCCTCGGACTAGTAAGGGAAAGCAAGGCAAGGAAACCTTAATATGCACGAGACAGGCATATGGCACCAAGCAAAAGTACTCTTTTGGAATCAGGCGAGTCAAAGGTCAGGAGCTCAATCAAAACTAGCTAGACTTCCCTCTCAGGCTGCCTGCAATCCGGTGAAACTGTTAGACGAAGAGGACTCGTCTTTCATGTGGAAAGTGACCCACGGTAGTCTTCTCACGTGGAATAGAGCTCACCAGAAAAAATACAGGTTCAAGTACGAAGGCTATTCCGTGAGTTTAGACGGAAGCAAATAACTGATAGTTGTCTGTGCCCAAGGTCAGATTATCAACATCGGTATTGGGGTAGCAAGAAGATGCATTGGCTGATAACATATCCATCGCCCTTCCTCGGTTCGCCCCCATAGCAAGCTTCGTATTGGCTTCTCACCCCAGACTAAGACTCGCTCTTCTCGTCCAGAAGAATAGTTGGCTTCCTGGTTAACTAGTCATTGGTCTTTGGCACCAAAGAAAGTCGAGAAGGTTGGGACGCAAGGTGGTTGTCGCTCAAGCAACTGTGGAAGCAAACTCCATGAAAAAGTCGTGTGCATCAAATAAACGGAAGGGCTCTCCTTCTCTATCTTGAACCTAGCTCTGCCCAGTTTGGATGAACAAAGTGCGCAATGCGTGGAGTGAGATCACTACCATACCTTTTTGAATTTATCTAGTGAACATAGGCTTCGAGTGCATACCAGGCGAGACTATAACTGAGTCAAGCAGGCACCCGCTAATCCGCGCTTCCATTCGCGACCTGAAGCCAAGCCATTGACGAGCCTCGAAGTCTTTTCAAGCCTCCCCGCTTCGATTCGTTTGCTTTCCCTTTCTCACACTGAAAGAAAGAGTAAAGCCTTGCTTTGCCTCCTTCCTTCTTCGCTAATTCAAAGCTAGACTCACACGTCTGCTTATGAAGATTATGGCTTCCTCACTTGAACTTCTTTCTAGCCTTTGATTTTGATTTGAAATGGCATGATGCTTAACACATGTAATTTGAGTCTGTTTCGGGGCTTACAGAAGCTCGTGCGAAGAAGATTTATAGGAGAGAAGTTTCCCATCTCTCTTAGGCCTTCTGTCTCTTGAAAAATATTGTATTCTTTGAGATCGCCTCTGTGTGATTCATCCTAAGTAGCTAACCGAAAAGGAACTGACTGAAAGGACTGATAAGAGAAGAGGCTCTAACTGTTTAAAGGTAGAGGAAAGGAAGCTCATGTTGAGTGGCAACTCAAGCTATTGCTCTACCCCCTCTCCTTATGTTATGGTAGATTTTGAATCCCTATTGGATTTATTACTCCAGAAAAAAGAGAGAAATCAACAATAATGCGCACACGTTAAAAGACTTACCCCGCAGGCTGACTCTTCCAATCCAACTCTATCGAAGGAGAAAAAAAGCTGGGACTACGACTTGCTTAGTGCAAGGCTGCTTGTCGTGATTGGTTGGACACTCTCTTCGTCTAAGTTCTTAGCTTGGTCACTCTATTAAGCTTTCCCAACAAGTCTATTGAATGGAGTACGAAAGATTGCTATTCAAAGCATCGTTAAAAGTTCTGTCTTCTAAGGAGTAGTCAAGATAAGATGACTCTGATCTTTCCTTCTATGGAGCCGGATATGAGCTTATCCCCTACTGATCTTACTCAAAAAGAGTCAATGGGACTAGACACATCAATAGCAGCAGACGCAGAGGAAGAAATCTTTGCTCTTCGGGCTAAGATGCTGACTTTGCCGTGGAAAGAGTAATGAGAGGAAAGCTTTGACCTTCCCTTGTTCTACCCTTCGAACTCGGAGATTGAATAAGATCACTCTATGCAGCGACAGAGGCAAGATCTCTATATGTTGATAGATACCCGAGAGACCGAGTCCTTGGGGCAGAGAGAAAGGAGGCATTACTCCCAGAAAACGTGCAACCAACCTTTCCTTCCCGCTTCTTCCTTGAGAAGAGAAGGTATGGGCTCTGTTTCCGCATCCGTTCCATATTAGTATTCGTTGTTAAGATCTCCCGGTAGAATCGAATGGTAACTGAATCATTCCAATAGTTCCGAACAAGTCCTGCACGGGCTCTTTGTCGAATGAGTTTGCATTCCTCAATCCAATCTTTAAACTTCCGACATCTAGAATAACTCGCTGGAGCACCCCTCCATTCACCTTTAGTTCCCATATGCATCGGCTTTTTCTAAATTGACATATCTAGGTTCTCCCAACAGGTTCCCTTTCTTTCGAAATGGCATTGCCAAAAGTCGAATCAAAGGCTTGACAGGAGAGCTTTTCTTAGCCCTATAGTCTTTCTCCGTCCAAAATTTTTCCAAATCAAATGATTCAAGACCTGAACTGAAAGAGACTCTACAAACAAAGCTTTCTGACTCGTCCTTGAGAAGCTTGTATCCTTTGGATTCTTAGGACCTAACGAGCCAGGACAGCCTATACCGAAGGAGAGAAATTCATACCCTGCCGATTTCTAGGGCTTGCGTTGCTCGGATGTTATTGCCCTTGCCCCCATGCCAGCTTGCTCTCTCATCCCTCCCACTAGGCCTAGGATTCCCATTTGGTTCAGCTGTAGTTTCATAGATCTACATGGGAATCTTTATCAGATCGATCATGTAGTTACGGCCAATCAAGCAGAGATCGATTGGCCTACCAGAGAGCTGACATTAGAAGACTGACACTCACAGCACCAACAAAGCTGGACGACATACGATTAAAAGTTCGGGATGATGTGATCCAAGTCAACCTAGAGGTAAAGCAGTTCCTTGAGTTTGTCCATCGAGTTAGTAGCACGCTTGCAAAGGGTAGAAAGCGAAAAGATGCCATCGAATCAAATGTGAACAAATTCCTGAAATCCGGTCTTAGAGTTCGAGAATCCAAGTGCTGGCAAGTCAGCTAGCGAACCAAGGGGAAAAGAAAGGGTCAAAAGTAAGTTCCGTGCCTATAGTCATTCCTCTCCCTCGTAGCAATCCGGTCTCCAGTCGATGGTACTATTTAAACGAGAATGTCGTGTCATCCAGCGCACTTGACCACTTCGATCGATCCGATAAACCAAAGCATCCTGGCCAACCGACTAACCATTGAGAATGGAACAAATAGGGGAGATTGAATTCTTCTCTCTTGTCTTTCAACCCTTGCTCTTGCCTCGGCTTCGCCTTCCATCTTATTAAGCTTTGGACTTCCACCTTCACTAACCCATGGGACGGGACCGACCTTCTCTTTTGTTTGTATTTGGACTTGAGAACCCTCTAGATTAGGGAGATCCAAATAAGAGCTTGTTGCATATGCGTAGGAAACCACCCCATGCGGTGTGAGAAAAGCCCACTTGACTTTGGAATGCCAACCTCCCTTAGCTTAGCCCTTTACGACCTTTTCTTCCTTCTCACTGCCATTCATCGGATAAGACTACGTCACCTAAATCAACAAATAAAAGGAAGCCATTTCTCATTGTTGGCTAGCCTGGGCTCCACACCTGATTTTATCTAAGATGGCGAGAATTCTTTAATAAAAGGCATGGCTTAATCCAACTCAGGGCGGGAGGTTTTTCTACTACTATTACAGCTTGTACAGCCATGAGGAATCGAGACTAGTGTAATAATTACTAGCCTAGTACTACTCCTCCACAGAAGACTTGCTAGAATAACTACCACCTTTTCTCTTGAATTTCCTTTGCCAAATAAATCCCACGTATGAAGCTCTCGGGTTACATACGAATCAATTAAACAAGCCAAACCAAATGCTTTTTTCAAAAGCATCAGTAGATGTAGAAAGAGATCCTATTCCCTAAGGCCTTTGTATCGCTTTTTAAACTTCCCTGTTTCCCATAGGAAGCCCATCTTCAAAGCTACTTTCTCAACAAGCTTTAGCTCTAGGGCTTTGTAAAAACTCTCTTCTTTATCATACGATACGAGGCATCCAAATCTGCATTCCCATCCCCTTCTGAAACCGATGAGACATCCGTCTCAGTCGAACCAAACTCTCGAATCCGTCCAGAAGTTGAGGATGCAACTTACGATTTAATCGGTTAAAAAAAGGTTTAGCCATAAAGATTCCAGTTAAAGAGAGTTCTAACGTGGGGGGCGACGACATATAATTACCTTAAACGGGGGTGCCCTCCCGGAGACTTCCTCAGTCATAGTTTTCTGCTTGATAGACTAACTAATTACTAAACAGAATTGCCAGATCAACCATCAATTGTTCCATATGATTCTAGGGGATTAGGATAGGAAGAGGGCTAAGCTCAACTCGAAGATGCTAAATAAGGGCATTCATTAGAATTTCAATGCGCATTGAGCGAGTAGTTAGTTCAGGTCTTTTTGTATAAGAGATCTCGTTCCAACAGTTTTTCCATGAAGGCTCTCTTTTATTTTCAGGATGGAACCTTCGTTCAGGACCACAGGACGGGATAGGGTCCCGTTGAATTATACCTACCAGGTAAACCCCGCCACAGCGGTCGTTTTCTACCTCTCGAACACATGGATGCCAAGCTCCTTTTCATTAAGATTGTAGGACTCCTAGTTCTAACTTCAATCTTGGAGAAAGGTGAGTGGGCTATGATCGGGCTATTGGATCGAGCAAGGTTAGGAAGGGAGGCGAAAGGCATGCACTGGGTACCGCCGAAATGAATAGCTAACATAGTAATCCAAGTGATTTTGCTCGAAGAGTTTAGGGCAGAGTTTGATTATGCTCCTCCAACAGTTCACGCCAAACATTGTACTTCACAAAAGGTAGAAAACAAAGAACCAAATCCTGAGACTAGGGTGCCCACTCTCCAAAAAAAAGAAGAGGTGGCTTATGCCGGTGAAAGAAGCAATAAAAGAAAAGTCTGATTCATGATCCAAAACCGGTTCTTTGAATGAAGTTAGAAAGAAGTTCTATTGCTTCGGAAGGAAGGCGGTAGGTGGGCTTAGATAAGAAATATAGGAATTTCTTCTCTATATCAATCATTTGATAAAGCAAGAGACGACTATAAAAAAACTAACTTTTCCATTACCAGAAGAAAGGTCGTCAAACTGAGCGTCTGAATAAAAGGACTCAGTCCCCGTGAACAGCCTAATGTCTGCCGCCTCTAGCCGATGCGCACTATAATGAGTTCAAATGCTTTCCTTTCTCCATACCTCCTACCCTCTGAACTTCCTGGATTGAGCTGGTCCAAAGTGTTTCCGGCAAAGCTAGGAACGCGCGTCAAACATTTTGGCCTCGTGCTAACCACATAAAAAAGACAATTCATTCTATTCCCTATGTTATATTTGTCTAAGACCCAGAGGATATCCCAAAGTAGGCATTCGGGCTCATCCCTCCCTTCACGGTCACAGTCCTCTTAGCCATAGGGTCTTCTTGCTCGCCCGTAACTCCTCTGTTGGCATTGGTTCATTTTCGGTATGGCTACTGAGGATTTGATTCAATACAGCAGATGAGGAAAATCCAGCAAGCTTAGACAAGATAGAAAGTAAGGAAGACAGAAGGTGGGTAGGAGGAAGAAATCCAATAGCCTGCTCACGATTCAACTTCCTATTCAAGTGAATCCGCCTGGAGTGAGCCAGGTCTGGGATCTTTCCCCATAGCTTTATTTCTTTCTTCTTTTTCGCCTGATCTTTCTTTTCGTTGTTGAATCTCTCTTTGATTAATCAATGTGTGATATTCCGAATCCTCATTACTAATGGAATCCAAATGATCTCTGGATTGATCAGAAGATCCTTTCAGTTGGCTAGAATCCGTTACTTGAACAAAACTAGGTCTTGTGGAATCATATTGAATATTTGATGATATATTGCTAAAAAACTGATCCTTGTTTACTAACCACACATTGTCTAACCAACTCCAATTCTGTCTCGATACGTTCCTCAAAAAATCTGATTCGGGCGGATTCTTCCCCCAACTAACAAAGAGATCTTGGCGGAATTGCCACATATGAAATTGAGCACGGTTTGCAAAGAAATAGCCCTCTTCTTTCTCGAGAAGAGATGGGAAAGATGCTCAATATCATTTGCTTGAATAGTTGATCCAGCCCCTTGTTGTTTGAAGAAACCCTCCACTTCAATTGGAATTTTTTCACGAAAAGCAGACATGATATAAGAAATCCAGTCTTTCACTAAGATTTTGAATAGCGGTCCCGAATTCAAGTTGATTCTATTTCGACTCTTCCTCAGAGAAAGACGATCAAACAATTCCCAATCATGGTCCTTGCGGATTGGATCATCCATATAATATACAAAAAGAAACTCCAGATATTTGAGATCTTTCTCTTTGAATCATTCCAAAGTAGAAAGGGGTTAAGATCCTTGCCGAATCGAAGTTATTCATTTCATTCACTATTGAAGCCCCTACTATTACTATTCAAGACGAAAAGAGGATTGAATCGAATACGAAAAGGTCATGGGGCTAGAACCCATAGGGACCGGACTGAGGTATGAAATGAAGGACGAGTTTCACTCGCTTCGGGCTCAAGCTTAGATAGAAGAGTCCAATGAGTCCACTAGCCCCGTTGAATAGGAGGGCGAAGGCTTTCTGAAAAAGTCTTTTTTGTCTTATAAATGCATTTTTTCTATTTAGAGAGAGGGGGCTTCAAGTTCTTAGGAAGAGCTGTACGAGATAGCTCACGTACGGTTCGGGAGCCGAGCCCCTACGCAGGGACTTAGATCAACACTTATATAATAGCCAGTCATCAATTGGAAACGGGCAAGATGGTAATGAATTGCGATTGGTCTAAACCTTCGACTAGCGACTTACTGCGACCTGCCCAAAATGCCCATATAGACTAAGACCTTATTCACACAGCGAAGAAAGGCCGAGTGGAAGGAGGCAGTCGGCTGGCTGCTTCTTTTCCATACGCTTTGCTTCGCTTTATTTTATAGAAGAAAGAGACCAAATGAGAGTGAAAGGCAAGGGCAAGTGATTGAAAGGAGAGTCCCTCACGTGAACTACTACTACTAGAAAATGGTGAGACCATTAGTAAAAGAAGGACCAAGGAGGATCCTATCCTAAAGGAGAAGGAGGAGTAGGAGGAGTCAGTTTTCTTTGAAGATCGAGTAACGTAGAGTCGGACAATTATGCCATTCGAAAGAAGTCTTCTACAGAAGAAAAACTTGTTACGAGTAAGTGAAGAGGAAAGATCTCCAAGGATTCTTATCTCATTCCATTCTAGTGGCTCAACCAGTAACCAATTGCGAAAACTCAAAAATCCATGGTTTCCCGGTAGAACCCTATTTCGCCCAAGTTGTTTCGGAACCGGAAAAAAGAAGCGGTTTTTCGCACAGCTTGCTCATCGTGCAGGTCCCACTTGTATATCGTATTTGGCCGAAGAAGCATCGGACAGGTTGGAGTTGTTACCTTCTTGGGACTCCATGGACCAAGATCTGCTTTTATTATATGGTCAATACCGATCTACTTTAGTAGATCATATGGATGTAGAAAAAGCTTCTAATTTGGATGAAATAGAAACATCTCTTTTCCATTTTTATATACCCATTTCATATCTTTGTTTCGTGTGTTCCTGGGAGGAATTCAATCTCAGAATACCACCTAAATAACTACGGCCAAAGAGTCAAATAGGTCGGGAAGAAAGAGTCTGAGGTTGGGTCGGACGACACAGATCTTGGTTGGTTCCACCACCATTAGAGATTGGACATATATATAATCTTTCTTCTAAAAAATGGATTCTTATATATATATTTTTAAAATAGCTGCAAGACCAAAACGGGGTGCAAAAAATCGAAAGCCCTTATTTTATTTAAGTTCCTCCCAGATACATGGCTTACATACCCGGCTCAACATTCTTGGAAAACAATCGAATTGAGGGTTCGGAGGAGAATTGGCAATTCAATCTTGTGAACTAATCAAGACCGAAATTAAAAAAAGAGATACGAACGGAGAGGAATAACCAATCAATGAAAGAACATGAAACCATTTTGTTTCAATAGAGGTACGAGAAACGGTTGGGGGCAATGAAGTAGGTTAAGTGGTTGGATTTTGCGAGCTGTTCCAACCACTGCTGGATGTGATTCCAAGAGCCGAACGAGAATGAATACCACACAGAAGAGTCAAGATCAGCCTCCCTAATGGAATGCTTAACCGATCCATTCCGGATCGACCGAATTGGTACGGAAGTTGTAACATGCGAAAACCGCGAAAAACACGACTTATTTGAATAACCCGGTGACCTATAAATTGTAGAAGTAGGATTTTTGGCAAGCAATAAGCACTTAAATAATACAATTCAAGTGTACCATCTTCTTTCTCATTTTGAGGAAAAGGTGCGGAAGGAAAAGGAAACAACGGAGGGATCCGAATCGGACCTAAATGGGAATGACATGAAAAGTCTTTTTCAAAACCTAGCATTAAGGGCGTTGCAACGATATACAAGAGGAATAGAGAAAAACTCGTGATTGGTGTGGAGGGGAAGATCTGTTTATGATATAGTTCAAGAAAGAGTCGTCTCATTTCCTTACTTCTTTCTAATTCATTCACTTCAAGACTGGTTCTGAACGTCGCGTAACATCATCTTCAACCAACCTCCACCATACTTACGGTGCAACCACTAAAGAATTGCTTAAACACTAAACAGCTTCTTATATACGTTTACTAAAAGACTAACTTTCATTCATTATCATTAGTCCAGCGTGAAACTAAGAAAGAGAGATGTGCCTAAGGCGGCATGTAAGCAAACTGTGCACGCTAAGAGAAGAGGAGAGATGTTCGCAATTACTACCACAAGAAAGCCGCCCCCTATCTTCTAAAGAGGCCCGTCACTTCGTTCCTACCTTCTTGGCTTAGGCTTCCAACCGAACAACATGGCCTTGCCGCCCCGCCACTAGCAGAAGCTAAGCACTTGAAAAGCGCGCTAAGAAAGGTTGCTTCTGTCGCCCTTTCTGTGCAACAGTTCACCAGTAGCGGAAGAGAGGGTTACCGTACATACAAGAGTCTTCCAGTTCTTACGGAAGCTCTTTCTTACCAGTCAATCAAGTAGTACAAGAACTGTATCTCATCTTATAGCCCGGCGCGATGGGTCCCCCTTTAATTAAGTAGATAGAAGAAAGTGTTAAATAGATAAGGAGTAGGTGAGTGAGTGATTCCTCACTGACCTGAGCGATTTCGATCACCTAGCAGACCTTTTATTTGGTAGGTGACATCGCCAAAGCATATCATCAGATTTGACTACGAAGGAAGGAACTCGAAGTGAAAGGGCACCGTCTTGTGCAAGGCAACGATAGTTGGCCCTCTATCATCTTCTATCTGGTAGACTTGGTAAAAGGGCCCTGACTTATTTCCAGAATAAGAGTTCGACCACGGCTTCCCCCTATTTTCGGGGGGGATCAAATTCCTTGCCAACTGCCACCCATCGACCCCGACTTCTCTTCATTTATTTTGGATATTACCAAACCTAGCCTAACCTTCGTAAATCACACTAAGGCGGACACCAAACTATGGAAAAGCCTCCTTATGGGTGGGTTAGGTTAGTCAATCCGGCCCGAGACGCGTTCGTTGACAAAACCACCGTAGGAATTCCTACTTTTCAATAGAGCGCAGGCGAACTGATCAACGAGAAAGAGGCCCTACTCACTAAAAATGAATACACCACAAGTTGACTGCCCCCCCACGTAGTGATTCTATCAATCATGTACGTAGGTAGGACCCTCCATTCTAATTGGTATATCAAGAAAAAAGAAAGCCATTTGCACCAGGCGCACTGCGGTATCCCTTGTGCAGATGTTCGCCTTTCTAAGTCAAGTAATGGTGACCCACCAAAGACTGGAGCTTCGTAACATGTTGACGAAGGCCCCCGAATTGAGAGTTCGGTCAGTAGAAGGGACGACTTTGTTTCCCCGGAAGAATAATAGCCCTGCTCTCTAGCCGACTGATCCCGTTGATCATATAACTGGGAGGGAACGTGTCACATTAGAGGTGAACAATCAGAGGTGTCCTGTAATCACCACGATGAGGCTGGTCCCTCTTTTAGTACACCCAGCTATGAATATTCATGAAGAAATGAATGCCGGGCTCTTTCTTTCACTGCTAACCCCAAGAAGTTTCAACATGCTGAAACTTTCTGTTTCGTCGAGCCCCGAGCTTGTGGTCCTCCTTTGGGTGTGGGTTCAATTGAATGAATCTGTTAAGTCAAGGAAAACGTACATAGTGGCAAGGATGGTGCATCGCCTATTTATGGTTCTCACTCGGGAGACAAAACGAACACGCCTGCTACCTAGTGTATTGGTCCTTCGACCAGGCATTCTACCTTTGTCGAATCAGAACCAACACCACTGCATTGTGCTCGCACGAATATAGATTCATTCCTCGTACCTGGTCTAGCCTCACAACCCTTCGCGGGTTGGTAAGAAGTCAGCCTTGTTGGTAAGACAGAATTGGACAAAGAAAAGAGAGTGCTCGACCGGAACAATGGCCAACAACGTAATTACATAGATAACTACTCCTCCCCTGATCCTGAAGGCTTTAATGCGAAGCGTATGGCGGCTGGAAAGAAAGACCACCTCACCTTCTCTGGTGTCAGTGAGATCTATTTGAGTATCCCTCATTGACCTTCATTTGTAGATAGAATCTTCAATGAGTGGAAACAAGCAACCTTACTAAGAAAGGTGCTTGTTGAGTAAGGCCGGGTTTCGAGCCCAAGCCCTTTTAGTAGGTTGGGCGCTTCAGCGCATCTTTCTCATATCGATCAAATCTTTCCTTGAGTTTGAAATAAGGGGCAAGAAGCAAGGGCGTAGCAGCTGCACGAAGTTGCGCCTTAGCTCATCCATTTTCTTGTAGGAGTGCTAACGCGCGACCTTACGTTTTCTTCTGCTTGCTCTACAGCACGAGCCTCATACATAGCCGCGCACCATTAATATGATGAGAAGAAGGGGGGCCGGCCTCTTTTCCGTACCAATCCTTATTTACTACTACATCTTTTTTGGGTGTATAGCTCAGTTGGTAGAGCATTGGGCTTTTAACCTAATGGTCGCAGGTTCAAGTCCTGCTATACCCAAACCTACCTTATACTCTACTATGAATAAGGATGCATAGTAGCCTTCAAAGATGACTCTTTCGCCTTTAGACTCGCTTCGGCGACTTCGCCCATTATGTGACAAGGGGGTGAGCCGCTCCAAGCGGAAAGCGATAGTGAATCCCGAACTTGCCCACGCTCATCCAAACTGGCCTCGAAAAGCGAAGCCCTTCCTTCCAATCCAAGCCGGCGAAGCCGCCGCTATATCTAACCACCGCTCACCCCGATCACATATTGGCACGTTCATGATGCATCATAATCAAAAGGCCGTAAAGTAAAGAAGACATATGCATCAGTGTACTGTCATGATCACATATTAGCTCGATTTTATTTATGGCTTGAAGGAGAAGCCGCCTATTTCGTAGGGCAAAGGGCACTGCATCCTCCTAACTCCTTCCACTTCTCCCAGGGACAGAAACTACGGCTTGACCTTCGGGGAAGAAGTCCGTGGGACCCCTCCTTCGAGGGCGCCTAGATAGTGAAAGGTTATCCCTTTGCAACACTGGAAGATAAGCAAAGTCACGAAGCTGGCTGACTACGCTCGAGCAGAGCTCAGACCCGGAGGTGGTGGCTGAACTCGCCGCAGAGTTCAAGAGCAAGCAAGACTATCTTGGTGAATGCAATAAGAACCGGCTGCTCGCCGCAACAGAGTGCTTTGCCCATGCTGCTATCCACCGCCGAAGCACTTAAGCGATTCGTGCTTGAATGTCGAGATCAAGGGACTCTATCCAATCCATGCAGCAAAATTCGTTTGTGGTGGAAAAAACTCAACAATAAAAAGAAATAAATAGAATATAGAAAATCATTGAATTTCTTTGCTCCAATACAAGAGATCGGCCCCGAAGCAAGATATGGTAGGTGCCAGCAACTTTCACTAGTTAGGAGTAGGGGCTAAAAAGAGCTCTTTGTATAGGTTGGGTTTTCTGGGCTTTGATGCTTACCTTCTGATTATTAAAAGGGGAAGGTTTAATAAAGGAGCTTTTCAGCCCTTTTGCTGGATTGTTGGTCCGCAGCCCCGCCCTATAGAATGAATAAGGAGAGGCTTATCGATGACCGAACCACTCTTATACTATTCCTTACCTCACCCCCTTGTCACTGAAAGGACAAGCCAGAGAAGGGGGCCTGCTGGAAACCCTCGCCTTCGGCTCCATACTGAAAAGGCCGGCCATGAAGGGACATCACGACTATCCTTTATGGGAATACCGGGATTTATATGATCCTGATCACTGATCAGTATATTTTAATATTCTGGATTGTTATGTGCTTTTATTTGTTATACTAGCGGCGGCAGATCTATTAGTAAACAGGAGCCACTATCGCTCACCTGGTTGGATGTCAATATGAAAGATGGATAGGTGTAGCAGAAAAGAAAGGGTCAATTACAAGAGGAAAGCAAAGGAAAAAAGACGAGAGAGAAAGACCCAGAAGGCTCGCAGCTACCACAGCCGTAAGCACTCCGCTCGTTCGTAAGCCCCTTTAGAGATAGGGGCGAGCCAGGAGCTTACTTCGAGTATTTATGACTCTGGTGGCAACACGTGACAGGCGAATGACATGATTCTCGAGGAGTTACACGACGGCCATGTGATGATGCATCAAATAGATGCAAGGGTGCATGACTGAGTAGGTCCTTGTATGGACTGATTGTGTTCCCCACTGGGAGAGCTTTAGAGGAAATAGGAGTGGACATATATGGGCTTCATGTGATTCGAAGCCAACCACTATATATTGCAAGAAATTCCTATTTCTACGTATGTATACCTAATGAAAGCCAACAAGAGCCTCGTAACACTTACCTGCCTAAACCAAGCAAGATTCAAGAATCAATCCATTACCAGCAAGATACGATACGGCTTAGCCAAAAAAGGTGAGCGCCTAGCGCAAGCCTTATTGAAAATGGCCTAGCTAACGAGTAATCTTCCTAAAGCAAGAAGCAAGGCTCAGCAGCTACACGAAGTTTCTTCTTCAGGCATATCCGTTTTCTTGCTCGTTAGCGCTTGACTAATAAGATAGAAGGAGCCTTTCTTGCTTGTTTAGTAAAGTCAAGCTTTGGCGGTAGGGTTAGGGTGGCTTGCTGGGGCATGAGTGCCCTTACTAGTTTTGCGGCATTGATTGGCAAAAGCTGTTTTCGCCTTCTAGCCATCAGTAGCTGGATTAGCCTTCGGACTTTCCTTACCCGCCTTTATTGAGAAAGAAGAGATCTAAAGGTTGGACATCCATCGCTGCCGTGATGACGCGGTTGAATGTTCATTCGATCCAACACCCGGCCGATCAAACCTATCCTTGGGTTCGATCCAGCAAGTGATTCCCTCCCCGAAAGAGGGATAGTCGTTAGGTCATGAATGGAATGCGAGGAAGAGAGATAAGCAGTTGGCGGGGACCATCCGTTATCTGTCCATATTGGGTAGATCTACCTCTCTCATCCTTTGATCCTTTATCTACCGTTAAATCTATTGATTTAATTTCTTCTCGACTGTCCTATTACGCACTCGGGCCAATCTACTACACGCTAATAATGATCTTTTGGATTTCATCTCCTACAAAAATAGCAAGTGGTTGGCCATTCGATCGAGTCCATCCCTTGAAGTCGTACCCTCCCAGTATGCGTGAGTCTTCCGCCGATTGACAGAAATGCCGGTCGGAATTCTAGAATGGTCCATCCCACCATAATGGATCTCTCCTACCGCTACCTACTAGTGGATCGATTTAGGGAAGGAAAGAAATGCCGATGTTGCAATTCTTACCATCCCGATAAAGTGAGTCACCCGTGATTCGATAGTTCCATTTTCCGCTGATGCAGGCCGATTAGGATCCCAGCAGTCAAAACACTGTGTTCGTTCCTCACCCTCCTTCCAATCAAATATATTCTAAGGTGTCCGGAGGCAGGGGAAAGAAAGAAGGGATTGATCGACCAACTTGAACAGATCCATAACCTGCTTCCATCTGTCCTGAATGAGGGAATTAAGGCAGGTATAGTCAAACTAAACTGCTTGATTCTAAGGTGGGTGATAAGCAGCTGTATCCGTATCAAGCCTACCATCTCTTCTCACGAAGGACTTTCCATCCCGTCTCTGAAAGTTTTGCAATATAAGTGGCCCTGCTTCAAAGCCTCAAAAAAACCCCTTTACTCTCTCTCTATAAAAAAAAGCCCTTTGCCCTTTCTTTAATAATATAAGGTAACCTTTGAAAAGTAACACGCTTCCGACAGGCAATTAATCCATAATATCATCCATCGTTGGCATTATTGGAAATAAATCACCCAACTCTTATTCAAAGCCCATCTACACACTCCAGCTGCTTCCTTTTGAGCTAGTCAAGCAGGCGTTGAACACGAACTAAGACTCTCCCGCCCCTTTGACAGCAATTCCTGCACTTGACGTCGGATCTCCTCATTTGAAAATAGGGATAAGTGAGAAGCCGCTTTGCAGGGTAGACTCTCTCCTACCTGCAACTAAATCTGCTTCTATATCCTCCTCTTATCTTAGGGGGTAATCAAGCTGGTACTTGTGGATTCAGGGGCGGCATCAAGTCGGAAGAGTGTAGCAGAAAGATAAAGAGTTGCACTTCCCTTTTACAATATAGGAGGGTGGGGGCCTCGTTCCTAAAAAGCCTTTCCGATTGCCTCCGCCCCTATCGCTTAAAGCTACGGCATCCCACCGATCCCCAAACCGGCTCTGCTAGTTGACTTTGTTGCTATCAATGCATAGCATTCTATGGACTCTTTCCCACGTCCAGAAATGATATGCCAACAAACACCCTTTCTCCTTAGCCAACCAAAGTCTTCTGATGGCAATAACCGTGTTTCCCGTTAAAAGTAAAGCGGTGTTTTCTCTACGCAGGTAGAACCCTACTCGTATTACCAAGGTCTTCCGAGTAGGATATGTAATACGTCCATAAGGATGACGTCACACCAGACGTCCTGCTTTAACTTCCCTAGCCCCAACTGATCTACCATCTCCGTGGATGCTATCTTATCCAAACTCCCAGCATCATGATTATCTTTGCACTGGCCAATTTCGACATAGATTTTGAATACAGCCTTCCGTCTTCTCCTCCTTTCTGCTGACGTTGCCACACAATCTAACGACAGCGAAAATGTCTCCTCTCCTGAGCTTGAGAACCCCCGCTATATTTTCGGCTTGAACTTACCTTTAGAGCTTCCCGGGCTCTATGCTCGACAACGTTCACTCTTCCATATTCAACTGGTCTATTCTGCACTCCCCTAGCAGCATTCGTCCGTCTGAACATTAGAACAGTAATGAGAAAAATGCCTCACTCCTCCACATTCATAACAGTTACCAGATCCCCCCTACTGAGCCTTTTCTTATCTGCTCTACAGCAAGCTCTGCTGGCCTTGCGCTCCAAACTGATGGCGTCTCGACGTTCTCCTGGCGCTCTCCCCCTTTAAGAAGTATGTAAAAAGGCTCACGTTTTTTGGCTTCCTATAAACCCCTCCTAGGTTGTGGCAACTTTCTACTCCTCCTAAGCTATCTTGCTGTATCTAAAATGACTTCGAGCATCCAGCTTCACCACTGCTGCCTGCTCTCTCCTTCTTCGGCACTTCCCAGTCCACAACAGACCTGGTCTTCTCTTGATCCATCTGAATCACACCCTTGCTGATCCAATAGCCAAGAAATAGCACTTTTGTTTGAGTACTCTTTCACGTATAGCCTCTTTTCCTGCTACACCCGGAACACTGTACTCAGGGTTCCAAACCTCCAGTGAGTGACTATAAATGATTATGTCATTGAGGTTTTCCACTACAAACTTGTCAAGGTAAGGGTTTGAGTTATCCAATTAAGTGCGGAACAAGACGTGAATTGGGATGATATTCATAGATCGCTTACTCTTTGTGTACGTTATGGAGTCTCCACTCCATGTTCAAAGCTCTTTCAAATAGCATGAGCGTTGAAAATCTTCAATTCGACTTGAGCGTTAGATTCTTTTTTTTATTTTGACTTCCTTCAAAGGGCAATGAATGGGAGGAAAGGGGTTCACTAGAGTTTGTCTCTTGAAAATGGTTTTATTGATTTATTCTCTTGAAGGTATTTTTCTCTATTTTATTTCATGGTATCAAAGCCAACAAGAGAATTAGGGTGCTAAAAAAGAAGCCAAAACCTGCTTGTTTCAAGAATCAAACTGTTCCTGTCTACTTTTTCTTTTTTTATTTTATGATCGAGGAAACCCTTTTTGTTATATGCCCTATACCCACCCAATTTCTTATGTACACAAGAAGTATCATAATTCTTTATGTTTGGATATCAAGCTATCTTATCAATATATTTACAAAAAAGCCTTCAATGTAGTGATGAAATTGTGATACGTAATCAATCCTATTTGTTTTGTTCATTACTAAAATGAATCAAATCCTATCAAATATTTATATTTATCCTTTGAATTACTCATATATATCCTATGAATTTCATTTCGCACCGGAAACTATTCTAGGAGAAGTTCGAATCCGTTCCATTCGGATATTGATTGGTCTTGGTTTGACATGGTTTACGCGTTACTGTTCCCGGAAGAGTTAATATCTCCATTAGCTAAACCCTTTCTTACCCTGCCTTTGGATTCGTATTTTGTTCATACCAATCAACGGAGGCCTTCCCGACATATGTTGCAACATCTCCAATAGCCTGCTCTTACTTCGTCTTTCCCTTAATAAGTCATCAAATTTGGTGCTTTTTGATCCCCAATTGCTATGGGGAACAAAGGACCAAATACAATCGATTCCTCCATTTAAGTGGTTCTCGCTTCTCCTTGTTCCTCTTCCTAACTCCTCCCCCGGTAGTTCCCAATGTTTGGCACTTTCCATACTTCATGGGTGCAACATCAGCAAATTCGCTCATGATCAAGTTACAACCTAAGATCTATGACCATATTATGTTAACTGTTCGTATTTCGTTCATTCCATCGGTATGCTCCCAGGTACCTGTAATTGTGATCCGTTTTCCAGAACCAAGGGGTCTTTCTGTAGAAACCTCCACGAACAATCGTCGTTTTTTGATGGTTTTTCCACTTCTCACGGCTGCTCTTTCCACACCTCCGGATATCTAGTGCCAAATTGTCTCCCCTTTCCTTATTTCTTTGATAATAGAGTTGGCTATCTTTGTGGCATCGATTGTACAAGTTCGTGAAGAGGGCTGGACGAGTGGAATGAGGGAAAGCGGCTCGATCGACAAAAAAGAAGAGTAGCCTCCCTAGAACCTGGCAAAGTCATTATCAATGAATTCCCGAGCAATTCTCAACCAACATATGCGATTCATTCCCGTAAAGATTATAACACACAAGAAGGCTCCGTACCACTCCGTGGGAGCGGATGAGTGATACATCCGGCGAGCGCAGGTGAAGAACGCAAGCAAAGCTGGAGCGCAGGTATTGATATATTTCATCAAGAGAAAGGAGGCAGACTGGTAAGAAGGCCGACCACATAGGGTTGGCGAACCGAAAAACTCAGCTTTTCGGAGCGGACCAATCTTCCGTCCGC
>MCJB01008212.1:99479-159909 GCA_002018475.1 Nicotiana obtusifolia | reverse complement strand
GATATGAGATATAACGCCTTGCTCGGGAGGCCTTGGATACATGATATCAAAGCCGTACCTTCAACCCTACATCAAATGTTGAAGTTTCCATTGACCGAGGGGGTCGTCACCGTCTATGGGGAACAACATGCTGCAAGGGAAATGTTCGCAGTGGAAGAAGCAGCACCGAAACCTACTGTTCCTCCGCAAAAGGCTAAATAGCAATCAGAGAAGCCGCCTTCAACAAATGAGGGCGAACAAGATCAGCCCGACGAATATAGTTACGGGGTACCCCGATCGTTTATTGCTCCGGATGAGTCCGATGCAACCAAGTCGACGGTCGAAGAGCTCGAACAAGTCTCAATCCGCAGCGACGCACCCGATCGAAAGGTATACCTAGGCTCGGGTCTAAACTCCGAGCTCAGGGCCAAATTACTTACTTTCCTTTCAGCTAATGAAAATTCCTTTGCTTGGTCCCATTTAGATATGACAGGCATACCACCGGAAATTGCAACGCACAAGCTGAGTGTTGATCTGAAATTCCGGCCGATCAAACAAAAAAGGAGACCTCAATCCGAAGCTAAGCAGGCCTTCATCAAGGATGAGGTAACTAAACTCTTAAACATAGGGTCCATTCGGGAGGTTAAGTACCCAAAATGGTTAGCTGATGTAGTTGTAGTCCCTAAGAAGGGAAACAAACTTAGGATGTGTATAGATTATAAAGACCTAAATAAAGCATGCCCCAAAGACTCATTCCCCTTGCCCAACATCGATCGCATGATCGATGCTACTGCTGGCCATGAGACTCTTAGTTTTCTCGACGCCTATTCTGGATATAACCAGATACAAATGGATAAGGATGATCAAGAAAAAACATCCTTCATCACTAAGTATGGCACTTATTGCTATAATGTGATGCCTTTCGGGCTTAAAAATGCAGGGGCGACATATCAACGCTTGGTAAATAAAATGTTTGAAAAACAACTAGGTAAAACGATGGAAGTTTATATCGATGACATGTTGGTTAAGTCCCTGCGAGCAGAGGACCATTTAAGTCATTTTCAGGAAACGTTTGACGTTCTGAAGAAATACAACATGAAATTGAATCCGGAGAAATGCGCGTTCGGAGTGGGCTCTAGGAAGTTCCTCAGGTTTATGGTCTCGAACCGGGGAATAGAAATCAACTCAGACAAAATTAAGGCCATCGAGGACATAACGGTCGTCGACAGCGTCAAGGCCGTACAGAAATTGACAGGCCGGATTGCAGCATTGGGCCGATTTATATCGAGATCATCAGACAGGAGTCATCGATTCTTCAATTTGCTAAAAAAGAAGAAACGAATTCTCATGGGGACCAGAATGCCAACATGCATTGGAGGAACTAAAAAGTATCTTTCTAGCCCGCTTTTACTACATACACCAAAAATAGGCGAGCAGTTATACCTTTACCTCGCTGTATCGGAGATAGCAGTGAGCGGGGTCCTGGTCCGAGAAGAACAAGGTACGCAATTTCCCATTTATTACGTTAGTAGGACATTAGGAGAAGCCGAAACCAGGTACCCACACTTAGAAAAACTAGCACTCGCTTTACTGATTGCCTCTAGGAAATTGAAACCATACTTTCAATGTCACCCAATATGCGTGGTGACAACTTACCCCCTTAGAAATGTTATGCATAAACCTGAGTTGTCGGGTCGATTGGCTAAGTGGGCCATCGAGATTAGTGGGCACGATATCGAATATCGACCTCGAACCTCGATAAAGTCTCAGGTACTGGCCGATTTTGTCGCCGACTTCACACGGTCGCTCATCCCCGAAGTCGATAAAGAACTCATGGCTAAATCGGGGACTCCTTCGGGAGTGTGGACTCTGTTCACAGACGGTGCCTCAAATTCAAAGGGGTCGGGGCTAGGCATCGTACTCAAGCCCCCGACCGGGAACACAATTAGACAATCTATTAAGACTATAAAACTAACTAACAATGAGGCCGAATATGAGGCTATGATCGCAGGTCTAGAGCTGGCCAAAAACCTCAGAGCAGAAGTAATCGAGGCCAAGTGCGACTCCCTCCTTGTTGTCAACCAAGTGAATAGAACATTCGAAGTAAGGGAAGGATGTATGCAAAGGTATGTGGATAAACTTCAGGTCACATTACACAAGTTTAAGGAATGGACCCTACAGCACATACCTCGAGAACAAAACAGCGAAGCCGATGCCCTCGCCAACTTAGGCTCATCGGTGGAAGACGAAGAAATTGACTCTGAAAAAGTCGTGCAGTTGTTAAGGTCGGTGGTGGAGGAAGGTCATGCCGAGGTCAACTCAACAAGCTTGACCTGAGATTGGAGAAATAAGTACATAGAGTATCTCAGCTCTGGTAAATTGCCATCCGATACCAAAGAATCGAGAGCGTTGCGGACGAAGGCGACCCGATTTTATCTGGCCGGTGATGGAACTCTGTACAGAAGGACCTTCGGAGGACCTCTAGCTATATGTCTCGGACCGGGAGACACTGAGTACATCTTGAAAGAAATACACGAAGGAGCTTGTGGCAACCATTCCGGCTCCGACTCATTAGTTCGAAAGGTGATTCGGGCCGGCTATTACTGGAGCAACATGGAAAAGGATGCAAAGGAATTTGTACGCAAATGCAGTGGATGTCAACGGCATGCACCGATAATCCGCCAACCTGCAGAGACATTACATTCAATAATATCGCCATGGACATTTATGAAGTGGGGGATGGACATTGTAGGTCCCCTCCTTCGAGCACCAGGTAAAGCTCAATTTATCCTTTTTATGACTGACTATTTTTCTAAGTGGGTAGAAGCACAGGCTTACGAGAAGGTCAGGGAAAAAGAGGTGATCGACTTCATATGGGACCATATCATCTGCCGATTCGGGATGCCTTCAGAAGTCGTATGCGATAATGGCAAACAATTCATTGGCAGTAAGATAACCAAGTTCTTCGAAGATAACAAAATCAAGAGGATACTGTCAACTCCATATCACCCCAGCGGCAACGGTCAAGCGGAATCGACCAACAAAACCATAATCCAAAACCTGAAGAAAAGGTTAGCCGACGCTAAAGGAAAATAGAGCGAAATGCTGCCCGAAGTCTTATGGGCGTATCGAACGACCGAAAAAACTACTACCGAAGCCACCCCGTTTTCCTTAGTATATGGCACCGAAGCATTGATACCGGTCGAGGTAGGCGAACCAAGCATCAGGTTTCGACACGCAACCGAAGAGTCTAACCGGGAGGCTATGAATGTTAGTATGGAACTCTTAGATGAAAAAAGAGAAGTCGCTCTAGTTCGAATGGCAGCTCAGAAACAAAAAATCGAGAGGTACTATAATTGGAGAACTCGTCTCCGATACTTTAGTATGGGGGACTTGGTACTCAGAAGAGTCACGCCCAATGCCCGAGACCCCAACGAAGGAAAGTTGGGACCGAACTGGGAAGGTCCCTATGTTGTGTTGAAGGTCACCGGGAAGGGATCTTACAAGCTCGGGACTATGGACGGTAAGCAGCTACCGAATAATTGGAATGTGAGCCACTTGAAGCGGTATTATTGTTAAGGTAATTTACTTCGTCTTTTTATTTCCTTTTTATTTCGTTTATTGTTACTGACACATGCAGGATGGATCGATATCAAGCGAGTAAGCACAAGGCATTAGGAGTGAAAGAACGCGTTGCACTCTTTTTCCCTTTGACCTGTTTTGTCCCAAATCGGGTTTTACGGTAAAGTTTTTAATGAGGCAACCATATGTCGTGCTAACATAGATCAATCATTCATCGAAACTCACAAGTCTTGTATTCAACTCTAGTGATGTTTCATCTACTTACTTCGATTTCGAGGGGGCTACATAAAGATCGCTAGGAATTAATGTAAGGGTCAAACGGCCAGGAGAGCCGTACCCGAATAGATCGATCTGTTCCCCCCTCCGTCAAACGAAGATGTACAAGCACATGAATATTAACAAAGTCATTTGGCACCTACATTATATTCTTAAGCCCAAGGGCTTTTTCAATTATCTTCGCATTATCAATAATTAGCAAAGGATGCATATTGGATCCAAAGGGGGATAAGACCTAACAAGGCAAGCCCCGGAATCGATTGACCAGGCCAAGGCCTTGTTGAGTCAACAAAACACAAAGGGAAGTGAGACCGAGCTAGGCAACCCCCGGTTTATGAAAGGCCAAGGCCGAATTAAACTAAAAATTCAGAACTGATCGAAGTTCGCCAAGGCAAGACTTCGACTATCCGAAATAAGGCTAAGGCCGAATCAGATTGAAAGGGATCTAAATTTTGCTAAGGCATGACCCCGATCCATTCATAGACCAAAAGGCGTAGCTTAATGGTCAAAAGCGGAACAAATAAAGCTCGTTCTGAATATACAATAAGGCTAAGGCGGAACTAATGATTAACCAATTCAGTTTACTAACCGGATAGGGTTATCTCAAGGAATGGATTTTAGTCAGTCGGTCACAACTTATAATCCTAGCTAAGGCAGGAAATGACGAAACATGAAAGTTATGAAACAAAGTCAAAATGGAATAAAAGATGTTTATATATATGATGAAATTCTTATACATATCCGGGCTACAAAATATCGAAACAACATCAGTCCGAGTCATCTTCATCCTCTTCGGGAAAGGTTTGCTTCCTTATATCGGCCTTAATCTTTGTTGCCTCAGCAATCTCGGGAGACAGATCGAAACCCCGGGCTTGAAGCTCCTCGATAACGGAGAGGCGAGTCTGGCATTTAGTGTATTCGACCAGTGTCTTCGATTGCTCTTGGGCGACCTCGGCATCGGCTCTGTATTGAGCTATCAAGTCTTCAGCGTCAGCCTTGGTGGTAGCAATCTCCGATTTCGCTTCTTGGAGCTGGTTGACCAGAACCACCCGATCTTGGGTAAGTGACTCAACTTGGAGTTGTTGGGATTCGTTGTTCTTGATCAAAACTCCAATCCTCCTGTGCCTCCGAGGCCTGCTCTTTTAAGCGAGTTTGGAGAACCTCTTTTTCCGAAGTTAGAGTCACGATCGTGGCTTTCCACCCGCTTGTTTCAGCTCTAGCCTCATGCAATTCAAACCGGAGTCGGTCTAATCGATCGGCCATGTGCTCCAGTTGGTCAACCTCTTTGCTGCGCTCTCTCCTTATAAAATCCATCTCGGCCCGGAGGCTCGATATCTCACTTTCGAGCCGCTGACGTTGAGCCCGTTCTTGTGACATTCCTTCTTTGATTCGAAGGAACATTTCATGGTGAAGCACCAAAGACTATAAGGTGTATGAATTAAAACAATCAGTATAAACTTAGAATCAAGACATCGAACATAAGATAAAACAAACAAGGGAGCATACCCTATTCGATGCCTGCTGGGATTCATTGAACAAGCATGTCCAGTCCACTGCATTCATTGCGGCTTGGTCTTCATCAGTCACCAAGCAGTGGAGATAGCTAGCCACGCCTACCGGTGCGCCTAATGCTCGGACATCCTGGGGGACGGTGAAGGTTATCACCCTTTTCCGATCGGGGTTCGAGCTCGGAGCAGGAAATTTGTCTGTCAATTTGGAACCGACTGACACCCCACTCGTCTCGGCCGGGGAACTCCTTCTTGGGACTTCAAGCCCGAAGGTATCAGCCGATGGCACCCCGTCGAAGAACATTTCAAAGGCCCCAGCTGCAACCAGCCCCTTGCTCGGTGTGTGCATTCTTGCAGCTTGGGCTTCATTCAGAGTCGCCTCTGAAAAAGAAGGTGAATGCACCATCTCCGGAATATCTGAGACCCCTTGTGCTGCCGCTCTATGTCGGCCCGGTTCCCGGTCCCTGCTCCCGCTTCGAGATCCTCTTCTTGGGGAACGCAAGTCTCTTCCACACTCGGCTCGGGGACTGCCCGAGGGGATCTGTCGTTTAAAGTTTCGGGGCTCTTTTCCCCCTCAAAATCGTCACTCAATTGAATGGAAGGGTCGGTGACTGTGACCTTGCGAGCCCTCATTTTTTTCCTGCCTTTCTTCTTTTCGGGCTCAGCATGACCGGGAGTCTCTTTTCTCTTCTTTCCTCCTTCTTTCCCCGATATGGAAAGGGGGCGAGGAACTGCCCCACCGGTGAGTGCCGACCTCAACTCGGCATCCTTCGAGAGACCTGCAAAATGAATTTTCAAAAAGCTAAGTGATGACACCGATTATCTCAAATAATATAAACAAACATTACTGAAGCTCACCATGATTCTTGGCCTCCCAAAGGCCTTTCGATATCTCCCGCCAGGCCCGTTCCGAGTAGGATCTTTGGGCCACGACCTTCCGGACCCACTCCTCTAAGTGTTGAATCGCGCCTGGCGCCTGGGAAACAGCTGCATCTCACAGGATGTACCGGTTAAGCATTAGAAGGAAAACAATAGGCGATTTTAAGTAAAGGGACGCTTATGTTTCATGTTCCACTTTTTAGGGAAAGGCATGCCATCAGCAGGGATCAGATCAGAGGTCTTGATTCGGACAAATCGGCTCATCCAACCCCGGTCCCTATCTTCATCGATGCTCGAGAACGGAGCCTTGCTGGCCCCGCGAGCGAGTTTTATCAGTCCCCCTCGGAACATCCGGGGACTGTATAATCGGAGTAGATGGTCGATGGTAAAAGGGTGCCCCCTTCGACCTTACTCACAAAAAAGCGAAAAAGATAAATTATACGCCATACGGAGGGGTGGACCTGGCCCAAAGTTACGTTATATCTCCTAAAAAATTCAATGATTATAGGGTCCAAGTGTCCTAATGTGAATGGGTAAGTATAAACGCTGAGATAACCCTCCACATGAGTGGTAATATCTTCGTTCGAGGAAGGGACTATCACGTCTTTATCGGTCCATTGGCATTCAGCCTTTACCCTGTCGAGGTGTTTTTGAGTGATCGAGCTGATATACAGCGAGATCGGCTCACCTCGGCCAGGTACCGAGGAAGGCTTCTCGACTTTGAAGTCGGAGCCTATAAAGCACCCAACCGGTATAAAGGACTTCAAGGGAGGTTCCGTAGAGGGTTCCTCAACATGGACGGGATCAGCCTCTTCAACGGACTGAGCAGGTGAAAGTTGTTATTTCTGAGGAACTGATTTAGAGGTTTTGGCCATGGCGATTAAAATAGCAGAAGCAAGAAGCAAAGGAAAAGAGAGTTTTTGTGGTGAAGAAAGCTAGAAGAAGCAGATTGTTAAGCAATGTAAAAGTAAAGATGGGAATTCATAGATGGGAGGAAGTATTTATACTTTCACAAAAAGCGACGGTTCAGAACACGATGCAAATAAACATTAAATGCTGCACGCAGAAGTTGTAGAGTTCTGCAGACAGACGGGACAGGCAATGATTTCCTGTGTCAATGGTCACATACATCACGGCGCTGTCATCACACGCCAACAAAGAGTCCTTTAGTGTTTAGTGACTTGATGCCTCTAACTTCGTGTCACGCTTAGTGAAGGTGTTGATTATTTAACCGAAGATCTCAAAGAACGACGATTCATATCGTTTTTTGTCCTTACTCTCCAATAAACGAGGGGACTATCTGTATTGGGTCGGATATAATTGACCGCGTAAAGAGGATCGGGCCCAGGCACAATGCAAGACCGGACTACTTCAGTCCGGGATCAGCAAGTCGGATACGGGGCTGGAGCGACCGAGATAAGGCAATCGACGCCGGTCAAGGAAGGCATATTGTAAAAGGATCAGTTTCGACCGGATATCTCGTGGATTCCTGATATCTCGGCGGGAGTCATGATCTCAACCGTCATAGACGTTAAACCATTATTTTAGGAATATTTCACCCCATAATTGGGGGGATTCTATCTTGTAATCAGGTTTTTACCATATGTAGAGCTTTTCTTTTACCTATAAGGGGGGCATTTATCTCCATTGTAACACAGGAGATAGAGGACAAAAAATACTAAGTACTTCAGCTATCTCTTATCAGAACTGATTATCTTTTATTTGTATTTCATTTCATTATCAGCAATTCATTCAACTACAACGGTTTGATCATTCTTTTACTTATTCTATTTCAATTACTTGTCATTATATTTTATATTGTATTGAATTAATTCATATATCCTTAACACTGTGAACAAATTCAATTGTTACTCGGATTTAAGGGTAAACACGCATGTCAGTTTACATGTTAGCACTACACAACTTAATCAAATTTTAGTTCTCAACTTGACAATTCCTTTCAAGTTATTCGAGATTAAATTATAGAAAATAAAACTCATACAAGATTTTATAGACACCACAAAGATTACAAATTGAAGGTGCAATATGCATACTCTATGTCAAATGGACCTTAAAAACCTGGCAAATCATGGAGCGTTAAACACACTAGCAGACCAAATTAAGCTCAGGGGCCGGTACATTAAGAGCCGATTTGAATTGGCTTATTTTAAGTGCTTTTAAGTTAAAATCGCTTTTAAGTCATTTTGTAGTATTTGAATAAAGTAAAAAAGTACTTTTAAACACTTATTTTTAAACTAAAATGACAAAAATAAGCCAAAAGCTAAAAAATAAAACTCCTAACTTATAGCTTTCAGCTTAAAAGTCACTAACAACAAGCTCATCCAAATGGACTCTAACAGTAACTAACAATCATATTAATTAGTAGTATTAGTCTATCCATGCACCCATATACTAGGCGGAAGTAGTCTTTATTTTTAACTGCTTTTATAGTTCTTCATGTGGAAACTACCTCCTGCATCCCTGTTTTTATTATGACACTTTTTCTATATGATAAGAGAATAACATAACAACAACTATTACTATTATGTAAGTTAGGGGCGGTCGTTTGCAGTTGTATCATTTACGACAACCCTTCTCTAGAAGAAGTAGTAGGATCGATTATAATGAGTTGGATAGAATTCATCCACTCTTAATAAGAAATTTTGAATTTAAAACTGTAAAAATAAAAAATATTTTGGTACAGAACGCTTCCTCTTTAATGAACCCGACGGTGCCAATGAGAAACTAAAAAAAAGTTGGAAGAAAATCATTTTTTCAGCCCATGATGAGTCATTGATTTATATTGATGAGTTTGAAGGCGACAATACAATAGGAATATTGGAGCTCCTATTCAGCTGGTGTTATTTCAGAAGTGATTGTTGACAATGACGTCCTCATTATATTAGGTTCTGACCCAGCTCTTGTTGCTCATGTTAGGATATACTATTAACCATGTGGTTAGATTATAGTATTATGTTTTATTTATTGGAACAATTGTTTATTTATTTATTCAATTCAATGAAATCTTAATTCAAATAGATCATTTGTTCATATGTGTGCCCTTTACTTATATAGTAGACGATTTAGTGTATGGAGCTTTAGCTCATGCGCGGAAGATTAAATTGTCGGTTCTTGTAAGTTATAAAGTTAATGTTCACAATCAAAGATGAAACTGGGTAAAGCATCTTGATGATTGTAGCATAAGATTAAATTATAATCTATCTTGATTATGGGAATGGTTTAGTTCCGACTTCTTATGCTAGTACATTTTTGTGTATTGAACGGACCAAGTAGAGATAAGTGTTTTGTACTGAATATATAAAACTACATCTCTAGCTCATTGAATGTTCTTATACTCTTAATCTTGATATAATTATTATGATCAATGTGCTTCGTTCATTATTTTGATTTATTAAAAGGTACGACTCAACTGCGAGTTAATGTATTCCTGGTAAATTGAATAATGACAAAGTGCATTTGTGAAATAATAATTAGTTGATAGAATCCGTTTCTTGACCATTGAGATTGATGATACCCCTTTATGGATGCTTGAAAGTTTTCATGTGAAAACCCTGCAGGTGGATTTTGTATCCGTCACATGAAATAAGTTAAGCGGAAGTATAAAGGATTAAATTAGTCAATAAATTAAATTGTCAGTAATTTAATTTATCTGATTGGTATTTGTAATCTTAACACGGGGAGTTAAATAAGTTTTAATGAATGATTTCGAAATTAAACTGAGGAGTGCAATTATAATTTTCTAGTGGAATAAATTGTAATTTATTGTGGTAGGATTAATTCATTCATATTCCGAATTAATACCACAATAGGAAGCCTCGTTATTAAATCTGTGGTCCCTACTGTACTTGAATATTCTAGAACGAGGAAATTAAATAAGAAAATAGTATCCTTGGTGGGTTAGGAGACTGCTACACATTTTTGGTACGTAGTAGACTCCTACACGTTTTGACTACTAAGACTTCAAATATGTTTTGGTCTTATGAAACCAAAAAGCAGAAGAAGTAGAAAACGTGGAAACCAATTACCAAAAAGAAAAACGAAAAGAAAGCTTTCACTTTCTTCTGTGAACGTGAAAAAAAGAAGAAAAAATAACAGAGAAGAGCTTCGTTTTTTTTGGCCGAATTTTGATAAAAAGGATACTATTTTTCTTGAATAAAAATACTTGCCACTCAAGTATCACGTTCGGTAGAAATTCAGGATACACAGTAGAAGACCGTGGACCTGGATAGCGCGAATATTATTGAAGATTTGTGCAGTAACTTCAAGAGGTTAGTGTTTCTATCTCGTTAGTGATTATATTTATCTAGTTTACATGTAAGATTATTTGGTCTTGGGTGATTGCTTCCGTTGCGTATATGCCTATTTTCTATCAGCTCAATTCCAGAATGTCAACATATATATATCCCTTGGTCTTTATTTCACGCTTAGCTTGAGAATCAATTCTTGAGCTTCGCTAATCCTCTTTGACCACGTGTGGAGTTGAGAGTTATACGGTCCATTAATTAACCAAAATGATGAAACAAATATTATAATAGATTTTGCTTCCCGTATAATTTTGAAGACCCGAATCACTAACAAAACTCAAGATTAGAGTTTAAAAAATCTTAATTATTTATTCTTGATAGGAAATCGAATCATATTGAATTTTCGACCCTTATAAATATATTATTCATTATCTTCACAAACGGATCACTAGGTGTGAATATTACATTTTAAGAATCAATCAACAATTACACTTCACAATTAAAAATCAAATAAAACGACCTATTAAATAATAATAATAATAATAATAGTAATAATCCATATTTCCCCCCTGTAATATCTACTTCCTCCAAGGGTAAACTGGGATGCCTTGTTCATTCCTGAAGAAATTATCAGGATCAACCTTTGTCTTGATCTTCACCAACCTATTGAAGTTTCCCTTAAAATACTTGATTCCATACACTTGACCTTCCAAATAACTCAACTTCCCATTGTGCGTAACACCCAAATCAATATCCCTATAATTAAAAAATGCTGCCCTTGGAAATTTTGACACAAAAGGAGTCATATAATCGTAAAGTACTCTTGTCAAGTTGAGATAATAGTTTGCAGCCTCAACTCCACCTTCATTCCAATTTGTTGAATATTGAATCTTGGCTATATTCCCAGCTCTATGTGGAAATGGCTTAGCAGAAGGTGAGATTTCACTCATTTTGCCACCATATGGATTAAATGTCAAAATTGTTGGCGTTTGTAGTTCTATCATTTTCTTGAATATGTATTTCAACCCTTCCTTTGACATTGGTTTTTTCAAGTAATCAGATTTCCTTTTCAAATATGTAACTGATGGAGGTTGCCTACGTAGCAAAGCGTCAATTGGGGCAATAGGAAAACTTGTATAGTAAAGGACAGATTCTACCCAAGTCATTTCTGTGATGTCCTTTAGTTGTAACCCTAATTCTGGAAAACTTTGGTTCATAAATGAGAGAAGTTGCTTCGAGTCACCAAGAAATAAAGTAAAAAAAGACACCCTTATAGTTTTTTCTGTAGGACGTGTAGTGCTATTTACTACATCGATAATCATTCTCATAAACATGTCCTCGTCCCACTTATCTGCACGACGTTGCCATAGGTAAGCAAGTTCGAGAGCATTTTGGTCATAAAGTCTTGGGACTCGAAAAACTGTCAACTTTGGTGGGACTCGAACCAACTTTATTTTATATGACAGGAGAACTCCATAACTAGCTCCTCCACCCCCTGTAACAGCCCAAAATAAGTCCTCTCCCATCGATTTTCGGTCGAGGATTCGGCCTTGAACATCGATTAATTTAGCATCAACGATGTTATCAACAGTAAGGCCGTATTTCCTCATCATGTTACCGTACCCACCTCCACTGATGTGGCCGCCGACGCCGACGGTGGGACAAACTCCAGCGGGGAAGCCATGAACTTTGCTTTTTTCGGCAATTCTATAGTAAACTTCGCCAAGAGTTGCACCCACTTCAACCCAAGCAGATTCATCGTCGATGCTAACGTTTATAGACCGGAAATTGAACATGTCAAGGATGAAAAAGGGAACATCGGAGATATAAGATAGACCCTCATAATCATGTCCACCACTCCGGATTTTCATCTGTAGACCTTGTGCTTTAGCACATACAATCGCTGCCTGAATGTGGGATTCATGCAAAGCAGTGAGTATGAATAGAGGTTTCGTTGTTGTGGACTCGTTAAACCTTAGGTTTCTTATATAAGCTTGTAAAACGCTTGGAAATGAAGAGTTGTTGGGAGAATATACTAGTGAGGAGATTGGATAAGAAGGGTTTGAATTGGTTTTGAGACATTCAAGAAAAGTTTGATTTCCCTGGGAAGGACTAATTGAAGCTGCAAGAAGAAGAAGAATAACAAGGAACGAGCAGAATAGTGGAATTTTCCTCATTGGAATTTCCTTTTTTTTTTGGGGGGTGGATTGGTTGGATGAGTTTGATGCGATAAAAATGATTTGCTCTGTGGTATTTTATAGGGAAACGTTAGGCTAATAAGTCAATGAAACAGGTATAAGAAAAAATTTAGACAGATATAATATATTATGTTAGATCAAATTTGCTTCCATTTTGACCAAAGAAAATTCAAAGTAAGATTGAAGAATCGTATTGTTTTTGTCTTTGACATTCTTGTAGATACATTGTTTACTTTCTCATCATCATCTTTCTAATATTCGCTTGTGTTATTAATTATATTGCTGACCTTGGACACGTTTCTATACTACTACTATATAAGATAGAGTATTGTAGGAAAAATTCAAAATGATAGCAACGGGAATCAGGTGACAGCACGATCATGTCATGACGAAGCTCAATATTCTAGTTTATTTAAATGAGCAACGTAAAGTTTAGTTATTTATCTGGGAAATATTAGTGCAAATCTCGACTGTACTTGTATACACAAATGCCAACTTGCTGATGTTATAACGTATCGTGCACAAACGCTTCCATTCGATCCGTGTCCCACTTTCTTGTCAACTTATCTTATTAGTGAAAATTCAATTATTTAAATGAGCAAAAATGGTCTTATTATTCAATTACACTACAATAAATTTGATTATCAATGACGAACAATTTTTTCATTTATAAGTCATATTTTTTGTGACAAAAAATAATTCATCAATCTTTCGTCCCAAAAACACCGTCACTAAAAACATACAAAGACAATTTTGTGGTTCGTCAATAAATCAAGTTATATTAGGGACGGAATTTTTTTCGTTCCCAAATGCCTAGTATTTGTGACGAATTTGTTGGTTGGAAAAAGTATAAAATATTCGTCGTTAATAGCATGCTTTTGTAATTAAAAATATTATCAATGCCAACGAAACTACTTAGTCACTAACTATTTAGTTTAATTAGTGACGATATCAAATGTCTCTAAAGTTATATATATTTCGTAGTTAAATCGACGTTATTGCATCACTAAAGACTATCTTTTATGTAAAAAGTTATTCCGTCTCCAAATATTTAAAATGGTGGCAGCTTTGCTATTACAAAAATAATATACAATTTGTAGTTGAAAACTATTATGTCGTTGCTAAAAGTAATATTTTTTTACAAAATTATCATAAAATTCAAATTACTAAAAAGATGATTATATTTTTGTCAGTAAATGTGGTTAATTTATGATGAACGTTTGATGACACTAAATTCGTAGTGCTACTATTTATAAGTAGTATTTATCTAATTTCCCATTAATTTCAGAATTTATCATTTACTAAATGGAAATAACATAGTAAAAATGGAAGGTAACAACAAAAACTCTCACCCATGATCACATAATTAAGAATGTATATGGGTAAAAACTGGGCTCATGATACACTCCGACCTCCATTAGGGTAAAACGAGCTCAAAGAAGATCGCGAAGGATCAGGGTCGAAGTAAAGGTCTCATCGAGTCAGAATCTGGGGGCACCTTGCCTGCCTTCGGTCATAATCGATCCAAATCCTGGAAGACTTCAGGTAATCGAACACGACCAACGGAAGGCCGTAATATCCGCGACCGGCCGAATATCACGGCGTGGATCTCGGCACGTATCGATAAAGAACTGGCAATCAATTAAACAGAAGATTTTTTAACTTTCATAGAGTAGTACTTAGAGTAGGATTTCACTACTATATAAAGGGGGATCTACTAATTCATTAGAGATAGGGTAACATGCATTCCAAAGCGAGATACTTTTATTTTTATTGTTATTGTGAGCTTTTGCTCCAGTTCATCAAAATTGTCCATTGTGAGCCCGGATCGAGGATGAATGCTTCACCAAAGCTAGAATCATCCTCCTCGCGCGGTTTGAATTTATTGTATCTTTACTTATCCATTTTAACTCAATTTATCGTTTTGTATCAAATTAATCCGCATATCCTTAAAAGTACTTAAATTTAATTGTTATCCGATTTTGAGGGTAAACATTTTGGCGCCCACCGTGGAGCTAAGGATAATAATGGTAATTTGATACAAATTTCCACAATACACCCCATTTCACACTTGTTCTTTGAAGTGTCTTTGATTTCAAGTCTAAGTTTAAAATATCGAACTCCCAATCTGCCCCTCTAAACATAGATGCCGAGTCTGGCCACCATGGCGAGAACAACAAAATGGTACCCGGTAAAGAGGTGCCTCATGCCGACCCCAATGGAATTCCGGCCGCTGACCCGATTGACGCCAACTCACATGTGGCCATTAACACGAATTTGCCTACCGATCCTAAGAGCAGCATCCGCGGGGGAGTTCGATCGGTAGCCCGAAATACTCGTGACAGTGAAGGAGATGGGATCAATTTATGGGTGATTTTCGAAATGTTGCAGGATCAGCAGGCAGCGATAGCCCAACTGCAGAACCAAAGCCGCTCCCCATATAGTTGAGCTCGAACCATCCCGGAAAAACACTTGCAGAAATGAACCAGACACAGATAGGCCAAATGAAGCGATAGCCCAACTGCAGAACCAAAGCCGCTCCCTGTAGAGTTGAGTCCGAACCATCACGGAAAACACTCGCAGAAATAAATAAGCCACAGATAGGCCAAATAAAGCTGAACCCAGGACCAACCATGAGATAATAAAGAAGCTCGAGGAATTGACAAAACGGATAAAAACGGGAGAAAAGAAGGTCGAAGCCAACAACAAGAAGGTGGAGACCTACAACTCCAGGGTCGACCAAATCCCCGGAGCACCACCGATATTGAAAGGCCTAGACACCAAAAAGTTTGTTCAAACTCTCTGAGCGCAGCTCTGAAGTTGATCCTGAAGAAGTTCCGCATGCCTGAAATTCTTAAGTACAATGGAACAACTGATCCAAATGAACACGTGACCTTGTACACGTGCGCCATCAAGGAGAACGACTTGGAAGATGATGAGATCGAATATGTCCTGCAGAAAAAGTTTGGAGAGACCTTGTCAAAAGGAGCTATGATATGGTATCACAACTTGCCTCCTAATTCTATTGACTCATTTGATATGCTTGCAGATGCTTTTGTAAAAGTGTATGCTGGAGCCATCAAGGTCAAGACCAGGAAGTCGGACCTTTTCAAAGTAAAGCAAAGAGATAACGAGATGCTCAGGAAGTTCGTGTCAAGGTTTCAAATGGAACGGTTGGACATGCCGCCTGTGGCAGACGATTGGGCTATTCAGGCCTTCACCCAAGGACTTAATACTCGAAGCTCATTGGCTTCGCAGTAGTTGAAGCTAAATTTGGTAGAATATCCGGCTGTAACTTGAGCTGATGTGCACAACCGGTACCAATCAAAAATTAGGGTTGAAGACGATCAGCTTGGGCCCCCTTTCGGGTTTATTTATCCCGTTCGAGCTAGTGACAGATCCAAAAGAGACATTGGTCATGAACCAAGTAGAGATCGGTATCAACCGTACAACGGTGATCGTAGGGGTAACGGGTATGGACGGAACCTCGCGAGAAGTGAAAGGAGAAGCGACTGAGGTCAAAATAATCGGGGACTCATGAGCAAAAATAGTTTCTACAAGCCTATCGGGCTTAAGGAAGCATCGAGGTTATCGGAGTATAACTTCAACGTCAATGATGCTGCCATCGTATCTGCCATTGGACGCATAAAATACACCAAGTGGCCTCGACCTCTACAGTCTCATCCAGCCTAAAGAGATCCCAACTTAATGTACAAATATCATGGCAGTCACAGGACAGAAGATTGCCGACAATTGAGAGAAGAAGTAGCCCAATTGTTCAACAATGGATATCTCCAGAAGTTCCTGAGCGACCGAGCCAAAAACCATTTCAAGAATAGAGATTCTAGTAAGCAGATCAAGCAGGAGGAGCCTCAACACGTCATTAACATGATCATCAGTAAGGTCGACGTCCCCAAGGGCCGATGTTAAAGCGTACCAAAGTATCCATCATGAGGGAAAAACGGACTCGAGATTACGTACAAGAAGGAACCTTGTCTTTCTACGACGAGGACGCTGAAGGCATCGTGCAGCCCCACAATGATGCACTGGTAATATCTATACTCATAAATAAATCTCGAGTTAAGCGTGTGCTAATTGATCCAGGTAGCTCAGCCAATATCATTAGATCGAGGGTCGTGGAACAACTAGGTCTCCAAGATCGTGCCTACAGTCAGAGTTCTGAATGGATTCAACATGGCATGTGAGACCACTAAAGAGGAAATAACATTACCGATGAACACCACCGGAACCATCCAGGAAACAAAGTTCTACGTGATCGAAGGAGACATGAGGTACAATACTTTGCTCGAGAGACCGTGGATTCACAACATGAGGGCAGTACCATCGACGCTGCACCGGGTGCTGAAATTCCCGACGCCAAGAGGGATTAAAACAGTCTATGGAGAACAACAGGCCGCAAAGGAGATGTTTGCGGTAGACGAGGTGATCCCGGTATCCGCACTTTCGACATCGAAGGGTCTAAGTCCTGTGACCAAAGAAGAAACCAAATAGCAATTACCGACACTAGCCTCTATTGAACCGGAGAAGCAAGGGACAAGTGAGAACGACGACTACGAAGTTCCCAGGTCTTTCATAGTCCCTGATGATTCCGACGCCACCAAATCAGCGGTGGAAGAACTAGAACAAGTCATATTGATCGAGCACCTTCCCGATCGTAAGGTATACCTGGGCACGGGGTTAAGTCTTGAGCTTAGAGAAAAACTCATTCAATTCCTTATAGCTAACATAGATTGTTTCGCTTAGTCCCACCTCGATATGACAGGGATTTCGCCGGAGATAACTACTCACAAGCTGAGCCTAGATCCGAAGTTCCATTCGGTCAAGCAGAAAAGGAGGCCTCAGTCGGAAGTCAAGCATGCATTCATCAAGGACAAGGTATCTAAACTCCTTAAAATAGGGTCCATCTTGGAGGTTAACTACCCGGATTGGTTAGCAAACATAGTAGTAGTCCCTAAAAAGGGGAATAAATTAAGAACGTGTGTAAACTATAGAGACTTAAACAAGGCATGCCCCGAGGACTCTTTCACTCTGCTAAACATCGATCGCATGATCGATGTAACGACCGGTCACGAGATCCTCAATTTTCTCGACGGCTATTCCGGATACAACCAAATTTGTATGGACCCGGACAACCAGGAAAAAACATCCTTCATCACTAAATGTGGTACCTACTGCTATAACGTAATGCCGTTCGGACTAAAAAACATCGGTGCCACTTACCAACACCTAGTAAATTGGATGTTCGAAGAGCAAATAGGAAAAATCAATGGACGTTTACATTGACAATTTGTTGGTTAAGTCCCTGTGAGCAGATGACCATTCGAAACATTTGCAAGAAACCTACAATATATTGAAGAAATACAACATGAAGTTGAACCCGGAGAAATGCACATTTATAGTTGGGTCCGAAAAATTCCTCGGATTCATGGTGTGCAACCGAGGAATCGAGATTAATCCCGATAAAATCAAGGCCATCGAGGACATCATTGTTGTGGATAATGTCAAGGTCGTTCAAAGGTTAACCAGATGCATAGCCGCTTTGGGTCGATTCATCTCGAGGTCTTCCGACAAGATCCACCAGTTCTTCCTACTACTGAAGAAGAAGAATAACTTCTCATGGACCCCGCAGTGCCAACAAGCCATGGAGGGACTTAAGCGGTACCTTTCGAGCCCACCTTTGCTTCATACTCCGAAGGCAGACGAACAGTTGTACCAGTACTTAGCGGTATCCGAAGTAGCGGTAAGTGGAGTCCTGGTCCGGGAAGAGGAAGGTATGCAATTTCCTATCTATTATATTAGTAGAACTCTAGGCGAGGCCGAAACTAGGTATCTCACCTAGAAAAATTGGCGCTCGCTTTGCTAAGCGCCTCTAGGAAGCTAAAACCGTATTTTCAATGCCATCCTATATGTGTTGTGACTACTTACCCATTGAGAAACATAATGCATAAACCCGAGCTCTCGGGATGATTGGGCAAATGGGCCATGAAGATTAGCGGCTATGATATCGAATAGCGACCTCGTGTTGAAACCACTTACGCCGGGCTTGGCATCATGTTGAAACCACCAAGGGGTAATGTTGTTAGGCAATCTATTAGAACTATAAAATTGACTAACAATGAGGCTGAGTATCAGGCCATGATTGCAGGTCTTGAACTGGCTAAAAGCTTGGGGGCTAAGATGATCTAAGCTAAGTGCGATTCCCTCCTCGTAATGAACCAAGTCAATGGACATTCGAAGTCAAAGAGGAACAGATGCGAATATACCTGGATAAGCTACAAGTGACATTACATCGGTTCAGGGAATAGACTTTACAACATTGTGCCTCGGGATTAAAACAGTGAGGCCGATGCTCTTGCTAACATGGGATCGTCAGTCGACGATGATGAATTCAACTCAAGGACGGTCGTACAATTCATAAAGTCGGTAGTGGAGGAAGGCCATGCCGAAATAAACTCTACAAGCTTAACCTGAGACTGGAGAAACAAATACATAGACTACCTGAAAACCAAAAAACTTCCCTCGGATCCTAAAGAATCAAGAGCTCTGCGTACGAAGGCAGCCCGATTCAGCTTGTCTGAAGACGATACCCTATTTAGAAGAACATTTGATGGCCAACTCACTATATGTCTAGGACGGGGGGACACCGAGTATGTTTTGAGGGAAGTCCACGAGGGCACCTGTGGGAATCATTCGGGCGCTGAGTCGTTGGTTCGGAAGATAATCAGAGCCGGCTACTACTGGATCGACATGGAAAAAGACACAAAGCAGTTCGTGAAAAAATACGACGAATTTCATAAGCATGCTCCGATGATCAATCAGCCCAGGGAATTACTGCATTCGGTCTTGTCACCCTGGTTGTTCATGAAATGGGGAAAGGACATCGTTGGTCCCCTACCTTGGGCGCCCCGTAAGGCTCAATTTATCTTATTTATGACTGATTACTTTTCTAAGTGGGTTGAAGCCCAGGCATTTGAGAAAGTCAGGGAGAAGGAAGCTATTGATTTCATATGGGACCACAAAATATGCCAATTCCGAATGCCGGCCGAGATCGTGTGCGACAATGGGAAGCAGTTCATCGGCAGCAAAGTGAGCAAGTTTTTCAAGGACCATAAGATCAAAAAGGTCCTATCAACGCCCTATAACCCTAGTGGAAACGGGCAAGCAGAGTCAACGAACAAAACCATACTCCAAAACCTCAAAAAGAAGTTGACCAACGCCAAAGGGAAATGGAAGGAAATCTTTCCCGAAGTCCTGGGCATATCGTACGACCTCAAAATCCAATATCGGGGCCAACCGTTCTCGTTGGTCTATGGTGCCGAAGATCTTATACCGGTCGAAGTAGGAGAACCGAGTCCCAGGTTCCGATATGACCGAAGAATCAAACAATGAGGCCATGCGTACGAACCTGGAACTATTAGACGAAAGACGCGAGGCTGCCCTCGCCCGGTTGGCCACCTAAAAACAACGGACCGAAAAATATTACAATCGGAGAGCCAACCTTCGACACTTCAATATCGGGGACTTGGTGTTAAGAAAGGTGACACTGAGCACCCGGAACCAGAATGAAGGGGAGCTGGGACCGAATTGTGAAGGTCCATATCGAATTACAGAGATCACCGGCAAAGGATCGTACAAACTTGAAACGGTGAACGGTTACCGAACAACTAGAACATAACCCATTTAAAACGATACTACTGCTAGGGTATGACCCCATTCATTACCTTTCTTTAAATATATTACGGATGGGACTAACGCTTGTAGGTAACAACCAAGGAATGATGCAACTATTAGGCCTGAAAGTACGCGTTGCACTCTTTTTTCCTAAACCGATTTTTGTCCCAAATGGGTTTTTCGGCAAGGTTTTTAATGAGGCAACAGTGGATCGTGCTAACCGACTACGAACCGGAGTTAAGGTTCGCATCAACAGTATCCGAGCCCTCTCTAAGATAAACCCCAAATACTAGGGGCCTTCACCATCGGGTAATGATTTTAGCAATGAAGGAAACTTCATGCTCAGACAAGTCTGAGCTTGGTGGATAGGATTTGTTGTGAGGGCCAAACAGTCAAATGAACCGTGCCCACATAGACCACTTAAGCCATAACATGAAGCTTCTACACATTTGCAATCTTAGATGTTAAATATAAATAAAAGAAAGTTTCTACCTTGCAGATACATATTTTGTCTCTTAAAAAAATTACTGTATTTTGTTCCTTAAAGACATCGGGCCCAAGGGCCACCTCTGTCCGAATACAAGAGATCACCCCCGCTCGGAGACTGCCGTCATGGACAAGCTCGGACGGCTCGGGCTACGAAGCCTGGAGGCACAAAACCTGTTAGGCAGTGCCCGAACTTCAAAGGCTACGGCCATCCCCATTTGGGGACTGTTGTCTTGGGCGAGCGGGCGAACCCGGACGACTCGGGGTAATAAGCCCATTGGGAAACACCCGAACTTAAGAGGCTACAGCCGTCCTAAAATGGCTCGGAGACGTCCGAGATTCGTAACCAAAATATTAGGCCTTCAAAATTTCTAAGTCGGTTCAAAGGCTGCCCTCGGCAAAATTATAATCTAAAAATTCTAAGTAAACACTTCGGGGGAAAGCTTCCGGCCATACCGAGCCCCCATGAGTCTTAAGCAAAAATGAAACATTGTTCGAACCTCCAATTATTACGTGCTAAGGCATTCAAAATCTCTGCGATCGTAAAAAAAGAAGCAAAAAGAAACAAGCTTAAAATTTTTTGAAGGGAAAAAGCCTTGTATATATACATAAATATTTACAAAGGCCAAACGGCCTCAACAAAATACAAAAGTACAAAAGAAAGAAAAATCTACAAGGCACCTAAGAAGCCCTATATTTGCCGGAGCCCCCCTCGTCACCAGAACCATCAGGGTCTTCCCCGTCCTTTGATCCGCCCAAACCCTCGGAATCTTCCTCTTCCTGGGGGTACGCCAACTTCTTGACCTCGGCCTCAAACTTCTTAACATTTTTAATCTCGGCTGATAAATCGAACCCCCGAGCATGAACTTCCTCGAGAGCCTCCCTCCGGGACTGCCACCTCACATATTTAACAATGGCCTTCAGGCGTTCCTGAGTTGCCTCAACATCAGCTTTATACTTGCTGACTTGGCCGCTTCAAGCTCCTTGGAAAGGGTATCCCGTGCGGCGACGACTGAGCCCAACTGAGACTAGATGTCTTCGATTTTTGGGACCGGGTTTCAGCCTTCTCCTTCATCGATCGAAGTTGAGCCTCCGCCGAGGCCAGCTGCTCCCAGACGGTCTCCTTTTTCAAAGCCAATCAGTCCATCTTGCCCTTCCACTTCTCGGTAATGGCCTTGAATTCATCCATCTCAGCCCGGAGCTGATCGACCCGATCAACCTTCTGCCGGACCTGTGGATTTTGACCGTTAGACACCATGCCTAGCTCATCATCACTAACTTCAAAGATTTTTACCTGTTCCAATAGGTCGGCATGCTCCTTCTGAGCCGCATTAAACTCGGCACGGAGGCTCTTGACTTCTCCTTCACGTTGCTCGCTGAGAAGCTTATACATGTCTCTTTTCTCAGCAAGCTCTTTGACTTCAGCCTCGAGTTGGCTCAGGTCATCCCGGTACCGGAGAACGGTCTCGTGGTAGAGCACTGAGGCCTGCAAATACGAGAAAAGATGTTAGAATTATCAAAAATTAGTTCAAATATTAGAAGAGATATTAGAATCATTGATTATTATCGAGAATTACCCGGTTCAGCGCCTATTGTGCTTCGTTGAACAAGCATGGCGCATCTACCTCGTTCATTTTAGCTCGGTCTTCTTCGGTTACCAGACACCGGAGGTAACTGGCTATCCCTATGGGGGCGGAAAGGATTCGGGCATCCTCGAAAAGGGTAATAATGACAGTCCGCTTCCGGCCAGGATCCGTGCTCGGAGTAGGGAACCGATTGGTTAATCTCGGGCTCCAGCAACCGAAGGTGGAATTTTCTTCGGCACCTCTAAGTCACCCAACTCGATAAAATCCTCCAGGGCGGATGAGTCTATACCGTCAAAAAAGCCTCGGAGGGGATCACCGGCTCCATGGACTTTTCATGGGATTGCTCCTTCGCTGTTCGGGCTTCATCGAACATTGATTCTGTGAATGGAGGCGATCCTGAAATATCTATAATGCCAGGCAGGTCAGGACCGGCATCTCGCGAGTCATCAGTCCTTACCTCGGCATCAGTCTCGCGAACTTGAGGGGGATTAGCTTCAGTCGTTTCCCCCTCGCCCGCTCCTCGAGGCCAGATGCTCATGGGCCATAAAGATGTCATCTTTCTCGGGCTCGTCTCTGAGCTGGAGGAATGATTCTAAGTCAAGCACTCGGGAGCTGGAGGTTTCTTTTGGCTTACGAACCAGCCTCCTTTTTGTTTTCTTTTTCTCCGAGCTCGGTGAACTCGGAGCCCTTTTTCTTCTCTTCTCCCTTGTTGTGGCACCAGGATGTCCCGAATCAGAAGAATCGACAGGTAAGTCCTCGTCCCCAACCGGGGGCCGAAGCTCAACAGTCTTAGACAAACCTGCAAGAACTAAAGAGAAAATAATAAGAACGTAAGGAGAAGAAGCCTAACATAACCTACTCGGGAAAGAAATCTTACCATGGGAACGGGCCTCCCAATGGCTCTTCGAGAGTTTGCGCCATGAGCACTCGGAGTAGGGCATCTATAAGACAATACCTTCGACCCACTCCTTGAGTCGAGGGACAGCATTTGGGACTCGAGCGACAACTGCACCACCACGAAAACCAATGAGAAAAAGAGAGATGAACACAAAATCACATTCGAGGGAAAGTTTTACTTACGTGATACATTTCACTTCTCGGAGAATGGTCTAAATTAGGCCGGGATCAAATTTGAGTTCCTCACCTGGACAAACGACCCTGCCAGCCTCGATCCGGGTCCTCGTCGATGCTCGAAAATGGGGATTTGCTAGCCCGGCGCACAAGCTTTATGAGTACCCTCGGAAGATTTAGGGACTGTATAAACAGAGCTGATGATCGATGGTGAAGGTGCACGAACCGATTTTATTCACAAAAAATCGGAGGAGGATAACTGATCTCATCCAATTTCACTCCTTTATTCGAGCTTATGAAAATGGTCGATGCAATAGTAATACCCAATAAGAGTCGGGGTCAAATTCCGCAGGGATATATGTATGGGAGTTAGTAGTATATATCTTAGCGTATGAGTTTGAATATCTAAATTTGCACTTCCGAAAAAATTAGTTGTTTTAAATTTTAATCTAAACTACAACTGCAATTGAAGAAATAAAACTAGAAGATTATTTTTGTTGTTTTTCAAATGTTGTAAAAGGCCTAGGGATAGGACCTTCGCCTAGGTGTTTGCCTAACAGGTTGTAAACTTTAAAGCTTATTTTATTGGTCGGGGTGTATTATAGCTATCAACACTCGGTTACCCACTCAATACCTCTCGGTCAGAGAGTGATTTTTCCTAATTTAGCTTTCTCAAGTCCAAATATATACTGAACAAAATGGTTAATAAAAAGCTCAAGTCGGGTTTTACTATCTCTAGGTTCAACCCTTTAATTGGGTTTATCAATCTCTCGATTGAACCAATTTCTTACTAGCCAAATTTTCCTGGACTATGTTTCTCTTTCTCAAGTAGAGACCAAGTCAAATAGGCATGAACTAATGTTTGCAACTATTAATTCTTCAAATAAAAGCAAGAACAAGGCTAAATAATAAACATCGAACCATAAACAAGCAATAAATTTAAACACCTATTAAGTTTGCACACTAGGGTTGGGTTACAACCCTAGTGAAAATCTAGCTACTCATACTTAAAATGGAAGAAATAGGAGACGAAATGATAATTAAACCTATATTGCTAATTAAAATGATAAACTCTATGTTCAAAAAGCTCAAAATAGCAAAAACTACTAAAAAGGGTAAAAGGAAACGGCTACTATAGCAGCTGATGTTCCAAGATTGACCTAAAAATATAAAACTTGTCTATTTAGACAGGACTGGAAATTTCGGACAAAAATGCCCTTTCGGAGGTTCTGCGGCCGCACAATTCCATGTGTGGTCCGTACTTTTCTTCAGCTTGACAGGATTGGAAGTCTGCAGCCGTATAATTCTGAACTGCGGCCGTAATGCACTTTTTCTGCGGTCCGCACTTTTACATGTGCGGCCGCACCTTGCTCTTCTGAGGTCCGCACTTTTACATTGGCGGCCGCACAACTCTTTTTCTGCGGCCGCACAATTATTGTGCGGTCCGCATTTCTGATGGTCTTGAAATGCAGACTCTCTGAACTTTACTCTGACCCAGCTTATGCGGCCGTACAATTCATGTGCGGACCGCACTTTGCACCAGTCTCTGATGGATTTTCCTTCATCACCTGCTGCCGTAGATGATATTCTGTGGTCCACACTTCTAAGTTTTTGTGCCTTTTTTTTTTCCTTGAATTCAGATTACTCCTTCTTGAGTTGTATTTTATCTCGGGAGTTCATCTTCCAATATTCCTGCAATTAAGCACATTTCATCAGTTTTCGGGAACACAATTAAATGCTTTTGGACTAAAACAAACCCCACTTATCAATCACGATCCTCCACAGTGAAGGGTGAATTTGGCCGAGGCATACGTTATATCTCTTGCAGAAGTCCAAGATGACCGGATCCACCGAGCCCAATGTAAAGGGATAAGTGTAAACACTCAGATATCCCTCAACATGGGTAGTAATGGCCTCTTCGGAGTCGAGGAGCACAATGCCTTTGTCGGCCCAGTTGCAGTCTTTCGACCCGTGAGGAGGTCCTCTTAGGTGATTGAGCAAATGTATCTCGAGGCATCCTTACGCCAACCTTGTACCGAATAAGGCTTCTCGACCTTGAAGTCGTCAGTGATCGAACAACCTCAGGGAATGAACATCTTCAAGGGAGGTTCAGGAGCCGGTTCATCGACAGCCACGTTAGCAGCAGGTCTCCCGAGGTCGACCACATCAGAAGTAGCTTCGGCAGTAGTTTAGGAAGTAGAAGCGACCTTTTGGGGAATAGATTTTTGAGGTAGTTGCCATTATTATAGGGAAAAGCTTGAAAGAGATAGAGAAAGGTTGAAAGCTGGAAGCTCATATGTGTTGACTAGAATGGAAAATGAGTAAAAATTTCAAAGGAATCTCGAATAACGGAGGTAAAAATGCTAAAACGTGAAAAAGAGTAGTGAAATCCTGAGGGTATGAGAGTAGACGGTTCAATGTAAAGTAAAAAATAAACGAAAGAGGGGCTTTATAGTGGTTGTGCGACGCTTCGCCTCCAGGGACAGCCGACCAGCGGCTGACATGCATTTAATGCCACTATAACATGACTGACGAGACGTTTCGGGCTTTTTGTCGTTTATGACACAATGTGTTGGAGAAGGAATCGATATGCTCATGTAGTTTCTCGTCAGCTTGCTTTCTAAGAAACGAGGGGACTATCTGTATACGGGTAAAAACTGGGCTCATGATACACTCCGGACTCCATTAGGGTAAAACGGGCTCAAAGATGATCGCGAAAGATCGGGGTCGAAATAGGTCTCATCGAGTCAGAATCTAGGGGCACGTTGCCTCCCTTCGGTTGTATCAGGGTCATGAGTCGAGATCGATCCAAATCCTGAAAGATTTCGAGTAATCGAACACGACCAACGGAAGGCCGTAATATCCGCGACCGGCCGAATATCACAGCGTGGATCTCGTCACGTATCGAAAAAGAACCAGCAATTATTTAACTGAAGATTTTTTACTTTTCATAGAGTAGTACTTAGAGTAGGATTCCCTTACTATATAAAGGGAGATCTAATAATTCATTAGAGAAAGGGTAACACGCATTCCAAAGCAAGATACTATTATTTTCATTGTTATTGTAAGCTTTTTCTCTCGTTCATTAAAATTGTCCATTGTGAGCCTGGATCGAGGTGCATGCTTCGTCAAAACTGGAATCATCATCTTCGCGTAGTTTGAATTTACTATATCGTTACTTGTGCATTTTAACTCAATTTATTGTTTTGTATCAAATTAATCCGCATATCCTTAAAATCACTTACAAATTTAATCATTATCCGGTTTTGATGGTAAACAAAGAACTAATACTATATTGAGATAATATCTCATTACAAATAACTTTAGTAATAAATTAAGATAGATGAAAAGTGTGCGGCTTCCTCAAACGCATTAGTAACCACTTTGTCTGGTAACGTTGCTCTTGAATAAATTTACACTTACATGTACCTGTTGAAGAAAAAAATAATTTTAGTACATACTTTTTGATAAACAAGATTTAGCAAAAAGATATTTTCAGACTTTACATATCATATTTTAATTAGTGAAGCAAATAATAGAATGACAAATTTGTACTGTTAGAAAGATACTTACTCGAAGTTAGACAACAAATATTAATTCTTCTTTGACTGCAAATAACCACAAGAACTAAGAAGAAGAGAATATAAAATTAAGAGTACTTAATCTCTCAAAAATTAAAGAATAATCGACAAATTTCTTCATACCTCTACAATAGAATTAAATGAATAAGAAGCCACAAATACATACACATAATAATCATCTGGAGAAACCTAAATTTTTATTGGCCTATAATAGAAAGAAAAAGAATAATTTATGTGTGAGAGACGTAACAGAAAAGAATTGAAGTAGAAATAATATTAACTTAGCTTGAGGATTTGTATCAAAGCAAAGGAGGCGCCATAAGTGGCTTTGCTTCTTAAAACACCCATCACGCGAATTTAATCTTTTATGCTATTAATTAAATCAATAAAAGATAATTAATCATTATCCAATACGAGGATTTGTGTGTGTGAAAGAGAAAGAAATAAAATATTAATGGAAGCAATATAGCAAATCTCACTGCTGCAATAATTTGATGAAGAAATGAATGTCACGTAAAGAGTTACTACAGCTATGCTAATTTTATCTTGATTTCATATTTATAATATCATCATTGGCGCTTGAATTCTAATTTAATTATATGAAGTGGTGGAGCTAAACGTATCGAAGAGCAGTTCAAGTGAATCTCATTTGTTAAAATAATTTTTTTATACATACGTATATGTATGTGTGTGGGTGAATTGTCAAATGCCCTTGATAGCTTAGTGTATTCAATCACTATGCTAGTTTACCTTTTTCTAAATTCATTTGTTAAATTTTCTGATTTAGCCACTACTTATAATTGAGTTCTATTAGTTACGATATTTATTGTTTTTAATTTAATTTGAAAACTTATAATAAAGAACTTGAAAACTTTTAAGAAAATTTAATTCTTTTCAAATACTATTAAGAACAATAATAATAACGTACCCTTGTTCCCACAAGTAAGGTTTAGAGAAGGTGGGGGTGTATGTAGACCTTATGTGAGTTAGAGAGACTATTTCCAATACCATCGTACAAGGAAATTATAAAATTTATAAATTAACTAAAAAATCAAATAATAATACAAGGAAAAAATGAGGCTTTTAAAAAATTGATTGTAAATACAACTTTATCCAGCTTAGAATGTATTGGTGAAAGATTAAAAGAATTAATTAGCATTTGAGCTTTTATAATAATACTAGTTTTTATGTGCATACATTATGCGTGTATTATTTATATTTGAATTAAATAAACTTTATACTTTTCGATAAGGAATTAAATTATGTTCAAAGTTTTTTAAAGATCCTCAAAATTCTAAATATAAATAAATAAAAAATAAATAAAAGAAACATTCTTAAAATTAACTTAAGTAATTCTTCAAAAGGGAATTAGATTGTTCCAATTCCTAAAATGTAACAATAACAGAAAAGGAAAATACATTTCCGAGAAGGAATCAGATTATTTTCAAAAATTACAGAGAAAGAATCTTTCAAGAAGCAATCATTTTGTCCTCTAGTCGCAAAAAGACACCTACACTTAAAGAAAAAATGAAAATAATATTGCCTTGAAAGAACTTATATTTATACTATATTAATAGCACGATGGCGTTTAGTCAATTGTCATTTGTCTTTTTTATCTTTTAAAAATAGAGTTCACATAAGATAAAATAGTCATTTAATTATTTTTTCAATTTTTAGATATATAAAATCTACTAAGTTTTATTTACCAAATCTTTGCTTATTTGCACTATGTACAAAATCCTAATATTTAAAACTATTAAGTCAATTCAGATTTCACCATTTCAATTAAACACAAACGTATAATAAACACATAAAATTAAACATTAACCTAAACATCTCAACTTTTATGCAAATTGCCTTACACAGATAAAGTAGACGACGGAATAATCATTAAAAGATAATGAATACTTATGTAGGCCTACTTATATAATTAAATAAGGAAACATATATAAATATTATAGCTATATATATCATAGAGGAATGCTGAAATAAAAATATGCTCATGCACAAATTGAAAATAGGGAAATAGCGCACATATATAAGAAAATATCAAACTTTTGTAGGGCAGAGTGTCTTCCTTTATTGAGTAATTAAATTATTAAGATCAGTAATTATTATTTTCAAAAACTTATGTATTTTTCTTTCATAATAATTGGAACATAATTTTTAATATAAAAAATATAATTTGATGCAGTATTGCAGGCATATGTTTTAAATTGATATATCATGTACAATTTTCCAAAATAAAAATTGTATTCCCTTCTAATCAAGCAAACAACAATCATCTTGCAATATTAAAGTTTAAGTAAGACAAAGTAAAAAGAAAAACACATTAATTTGAAACTTAAGGCAAATTCACGGCATAAATTTTTTACTAAGAACCAAATTGAATGATTCATGTCCTACTTGAAATTAAATAAATTTGATACTTCCCAATGAGAAATTGAATTGTGCTAGAACGAAAAATACTCCTAAAATTTCTAACATACGTAAAAATGGAGTTTTGGTTTTTCGAACTTGATAATTTTCAAAGATGGTTATTTTAATTTCAAATTCCATTAGTCTTAAAGTAATTATATGTATGTTGCACAAACAAAACTTTAGAATCATAGTTATCTACGAAGTATGATCTTTTAGTTTTTACAAAAAAAAATTTCGTAGCCAATTATCTCTCAATTCACCTACAAAAGTAGTAGCAAATTAAAAATGGTATATTTTTGTGACAAAAAAATTTTGTGACAAAATTGTATGTTCAATAGCTTGCACTATCAGCGATAAAAATTAAGGTCACAAAAAAATATAAAATTTTGTGGCTAAAGTTTACCTTGTTTAGCTACAAATTATAATTCGTCACTATTGTAATAATATATTTTTTGTGACGAAACTTTTTCGTATCCAAAATTTAATTATTTTTAAGACAAATAATGCTTCGTCACTAATTGGGTGCATCATTAGTGACAAAATAATGTATCGCTGATAACTTCAAATTCGTAGCTAATATTACTTAATAATTGGCGCCAACTCAAATTTTGGGGGAAACTTTAGTGGACAACTTTGCTATAAAATTTTGTATTTCGTCACTAAAAGTATGTGGCTCATGTATTTAAAGACGAAATATAATTTTTATCACGAAAACTAAATAATTAATAACGAATTTTATATCGTAGCTAATAATTTCGTTGCTAAATATTACTTTTGTTCATATAGTACTCTTTAGTGTAAGCTTTCTGAAGGCTTATTACTTCTAATTTTTAGCAAAGAATTACGACATCCTGTAGTCACATTTGCTCAAAACCCGAAACATGGTTTCCCTAGAGAAACCTATGTTCGCTTTAAGATTTCTAAAAATTAAAAACACCAAAGTTTGGCTAAGATTAATCAATCTATATCTATCTATATTATTATAAAAGTATGAATACAATATCGATTTACAAAAATAACCTTGTATATTAAGCATGATAGCTCATAATAAAAGGATATAACCGAAATTCTAGATATTAGCCTTATAATCCTTAGTTTTAGGACATAATACTGATAGATTTCATTAAATGGCTCAACAAATAGAGAGCCCATATTACTTATATTTATATATATGGATACATACATAATGACAAGTATATCACCTACAAAGATAAGTATTAAGAGTTCATCACATACATGGAATAATTACAAATATTAGATAAATTCTTAGAGTCCTAATACGCCCCCTCAATCTGGACTGGCAGACATGACAGACAAACTGTCACGTAAGAAGTTGTACAGAGATGATGGTAAACCCTTTGTGAAAATATCAGCAAATTGTAACCGAGTTGGCACATATCGAAGAACAAGATCCCCTTGAGCAACTTTTTCACGAACATAATGAAAATCAACATCAATGTGTTTGGAGCGGTCATGAAACACAGGGTTACGAGACATATATGTAGATCTCACATTATCACAAAGAATATGAATCAGGTTACGAAGATAGAGCCCGTTGTCCCGAAGAATATTACGAATCCAAGATGTCTCAGCCACAGTATAGGTGATAGCTCTATACTCAGCCTCTGTAGAAGATTTACAGATTGTTGGTTTCTTCTTTGCACGCCATGAGATAAGATTAGAGCCCAAAAATACCGTAAACCCTGTGGTAGAGCGTCGACTATCAAGACAACCAGCCCAATCAGCATCAGAATAGGCTAAAATAAAATAGGTGGATGAGGAGGCACATAAGAACAATCCATGTGTGATGGTACCCTGTAAATACCTGAAAATGCACTTCACACAATGCAGATGAGTAGTACGTGGAACATGCATAAATTGTGAAACAATGTTAACAGCATAGCTAATATCTAGACGAGTCATAGTTAAGTATTGAAGAGCGCCAATCATACTCCTATATTCACTAGGATCTGAAAGTAATTCACCATCCATAATAGAAAGAGAAGTGCGAGAAGCAATAGGGGTACGAACCAGTTTGCATATATGCATGTGAAATTTAAGAAGCAAATCAGAAATATACTTTTGTTGTGACAGATGAAGACCATTAGAAGAACGAACTACCTGAACACCAAGAAAGTAATGAAGATCACCTAAGTCTTTCATGGCAAATTTTCTAGAGAGACGACTAATGAAGTGATCAAGAAGAGAAGAATGACTACCAGTAAGAATAATGTCATCAACATAAAGTAATAAAATAAGAATACCAGATGATGAACGGTGAATGAACATGGACATATCTGATTTGCTACAAATAAAATCACGAGCCAGGAGAAATTAACTAAAGCGATTAAACCAAGCACGTGGTGCCTGCTTCAAACCATAGAGCGCTTTGGTTAGATTACAAACATGACGAGGATAATCAGGATGAGCAAAACCTGGAGGTTGTTTCATAAAGACTTCCTCATTAAGAACACCATGCAGAAAAGCATTTTTAACATCAAGTTGATGAATAGGCCAAGAAAAAGAAACAGCAAGAGAGAGGACAATACGAATAGTGGTAGCACGAACAACAGGACTAAAAGTTTCATGATAATCAACAGGCTTCTGATGAAATCCCTGTGCTACAAGTCGTGCCTTGTATCGCTCAACTGACCTATCCGAATTATATTTAATACGATAAACCCCTTTACAACCAACTAAGTTCATGTGAGGTTGAAAAGGAACAAGAACCCAAGTATTATTTGCTAAAAGTGCATTAAACTTATCTGCCAAGGCCTGCTGCCACTTTGGACTTTTTACTGCCTGAAAAAAACAAGAGGGTTCAATTTGTTGAATAATAGTGTTCAAAGAAAATATTTATTTTGGTTTCGAAATACCTGACTTTGAGCGAGTGTGTATTGAATGAGAAGGAAGCATAGAAGTAGGAGGAGAAGCAATGCTAGTTGGCAGTGAGGTAGGTGCAGACGAAGAAAGAACGATAGGTGCAGAAGAAGAGAGAACATTAGATCAACAATCAGTAGAAGAACATGAGATGGACACGTGATCCGTAGAGCTGGATGTAGAGCACGAGGAAGAAACTCTTGAGGGAGGTGGAAAAGATGACTTAGAAGGAAACATACTTGACTTAGATTGGGTATCGGGCTGCAAAGGGGATAAAGGAGCAGTAACTACAAGAATCTCAAAAGAGCCATTGGATGAAGGGACAGTAGAGGGACGGGACAATTTAGGATATGGAAAAACTAATTCACGAAAGACAATATGTCGTCTGACATAAACACGACTAGATGTAGGATATAGGCAACGATATCCTTTATAATTAAAAGCATAACCTAGGAAAATACATTGGACAAAACGTGGCTGAAGCTTATGAGAAACTTGAGCAGATATATTTGGAAAACATTCACAACCAAAAATTCGAAGAAAATTATAGTCAGGAGGTGTATGAAAAAGCTTTTCAAATGGAGAAAGTCCATTCAAAATGGGAGTAGGCAATCTATTAATAGTATAAACAGCGTAAAAAGCAGCATCAATCAAAAATTGAGATGGCAAATGAACATCTGTAAGGATGGTATGCACCATTTCAATTATATGGCCATGTTTTCGTTCAACCACCCATTTTGTTGAGGAGTATCTAGGCATGATTTACGAAAAAAAATACCCGAGTTAGATAAGTGTTGAAGCATAGTCTTGTTATCAAATCACCACCTCCATCACTTTGAAAAGTTTTAATTTTAGTGTTAAAGTGTTCTCCATAAGTTTTTGAAATGCACAAAGTGCTGAATTTTTTTTGATTTTCTCATCATATGATAAAGCCATGTAAATCGAGAAAAATCATCAACAAATATAACATAATATCGAAAACCCAAGTTTGATAAAATAGGCGATTGCCAAATATCGAAATGAATAATATCTAAAGGAAAAGAACTACGATGAGGAACTAAACTAAAGGACAAACGTTGAGACTTCCCTAACTTGCACGAAACACAATTATTACTAAAAGAATTTAGTAACATAATAAGATTATGGTTCCAAAGACTTGACAAAACACGACTACTATTATGACCTAAACAACGATGCCAGATGTCTTCGGATTGACGCAAAGCAACAAATGCTTGAGGAGGAGAAGTCACATACGAGGACGACAACGGATAAACATCGCCTTTACTGGAAGCTTGAAGGAGAGGTTGCCCTATTAGCTTGTCCTTCACAGAAACAGAAGAACCATCAAAGTCAACTTTACGATTATTATCCCTACATACCTTTTTAATAGAAATCAGATTATGATGAAGTTGAGGAACATGAAATATAGACTGTAAGTGTAGAGGACGAGATGTAGAAGGCAACTGAGCATAGCCAATAGTTTCAATGTTAAGCAATGTACCATTTCCTACCAAAACGCGACCAGAGCCAGTGTAGGGTTCTTTCGTATAAAATTACCTTCAGATGGAGTCATATGAGCAGACGCGGCAGTGTCAAAATACCAAGTAGCGTCATTTGTTTCACCAACAGACATAACAGCAAAAGACTTAGGAAGATCATTAGCAACGAAAGCATGATTGAAACGATTTTGACATTGTAAGGAAATATGACCAGGATGCCCGCAAATTTGACAAACAATGGGTGAGGGTGAGGGACCTAAGATCCAACTGGATGGTGAGAATGTAATACCAGATTGTGAATTATAAGGAGTGAGAGAAGCACCACGAATACCTGACGGACGCTAACCAGTAGGACCATTACGAGTAATATTATTGGGAGTAGACTGTTGTGAGGGACCTCGACCAGAGAAACCACGGCCCCTTCTACCACGACCTCGACCTCGAAAAGGCGAAGCTCTTCCTCATCCACGATTACTTGAAGAAGGCACTGCATTGCTGGACATATTAGAAGAATTTAATTGAACATTCTAGGTAGCAAATGCATGATGAGAGATGATGGAATCGGATTCTTGAAAGCGTTGCAACTGTTGTTCATGCAAAAGGAGCTTAGAACGCAAATCTTCAAGTGATACATGTCTAGGAAGTGAACGAGGATCGTATTCTTTTCCTAATCCAAGAAGGACATGATCAATGAAATCCTGGGGGGAAACCGGAGAATTTATGGCTGCAAGTGAATCAGCCAATTGTTTTGCCTCTCTCAAATATTGATACAATTGACATAGATGTCATCTTCTTCAAAGTAGTGAGTTGTCTCTTAAGTTCAATTGCTTTAGCTTCGCTAGCATCCATATCTATGGTGTAAGGAAAGCCAAATATCACGTGAATATGGTAAAGATTAACGTCGACAAAAACTTCACGCGACAAGGTTGCAAAGATCCAAGAACGGATGCTTTGATCAATTCGAACCAACGAGCGATAGCTTGGATTCGGTTGTTGCGAACCAGTATTGTTGCAAAGAAGCGGGGGTGGAGTAGGGATAGAACCATCAACAAAACCAAGCAAATCATGAGATATGAGAAGGGAAGTGAATTGAGTACATGTGAGATAATCTTCAACCGACTGTAGCTTAATTGTTACCAGATTGGTGATATTAGGCGCTGATAGTGCAGCAACAGAGTGAAAATTTGAGGCAGTAGTTGAGTCCCACGAACCAGCACATGGGAATATAGGTGGCACAATAGCAGTAGTAGGACATGGCAGCAAGCTAGGAGCTGAGAAATTGCTTGGTACTGATGAGGCCATGGAAGAAAGTGACGACATAAGAGGAGGAAACGATAAAGGGGGAGGTGAGAAAGCAGTAAGGCTTGAGGATGGAATAGTGTCATCAGGTTTGGATAGAACAATAGAAATATAGGGTGAAGATGATGCCATAATAAAGAAAAATGGTGTGGGAAAGCACTTGATGTGTGGGAAAGGTTTACAATAAAATTCCAACAATGTTGATTATGGTGTATGATGAGTTCCGTAACTGCTTAGAAGAAGGAATTAGAGAGGATTTTGCTGGCTAATCTGATACCATGATAGATTTCATCAAATGGCTCAACAAATAGAGAGCCCGTATTACTTGTATTTATATGATATGGATACATACATAATGATAAGTATATCACCTACAAAGATAAGTATTAAAAGTCCATTACATACATGGGATAATTACAAATATTAGATAAATTTTTATAGTCCTAATAAAAGCTACACGTTAGGAATCCTACATGATTAACTTTAGGAATCCTATTAGTATAATTACTTTCGGGCTGTCTAATTCATATAAAATTAAAAAAGTAAATATCTTTAGTCATATAATCCTAGTACTTTTAGGATATACTTCTTAAAGGTTCCTATTACTAATTTAATTCGAAAACGTATTATAGTGTCCTATTACTAATTTAATTTGAGAATGTATTATGTTGTCCAAATTCATTTAGAAAAAGGAGCGCCTATATCATTATAAAAGCATAAATACAATATTAATATACCAAAATAACCCTAAAATATTAAGCGGAAGAACTCATAGGGAAAGGACATAACTGCAATAACTTATTTTTTGGACTACAATACCTTCTTTGCTAATTTGTAATATTTAAGATTCTAAAATTAATAAAATTTTGTCTGTTATATTTTTAAAAATATGTAGGAAGGTTTAATAAAGTTAATTTCATACGAATCCTCTGTATTGGCAATACATTACCACTACATAATGTCCAATACCAACCAAAAAAAAATATTAAATGGACTACACTGAGAGTTCAAATTAAGAAAAAATACCCCCACGATAATATATTTTTATATTATATTTGAACTATTTTCCTACTCAAATAATATTTTTTTCATCAATTTTTCGTGTAATATTAAAAAATACCCAATTATTAAATAACAACTAAGAAAATATTTAAGAATATAAATGTGTGAGAAAGAGAAAAAAAAATTGGTTGGCAAGAGCCAATATCACTAATGATTTTACAAACAAAAAGATCTAAAAGTGAAATGTCATATCAATCTTTTACTCTTTGAAAATAAAATTTATAATGTATAAAATTATAATTAAAATTAAATATTCAAAACAAGAGATGAACTAATATTAAGATCTGAATCAACATAGAATAAACTATTTTTTATGTTAAAACTAAATAATTAAATATTTTAATTAAGTATTTAACAAGAGAATCCAATTCAATTATTTTTTAAATTCACCATATGAGTAAAAATTTTATTCAAGTTAAAAAAAATCTTATGATACATAAATTTATTCCATAAAAAGAGCGTTAGAACACAAAGTAAAAATATTAGTATATTATTAGGAATCAAAATGTTATACAAGTGTCTAGGAAGCACAATCAAAGCTAAATCTTAATCAAGGACAAGCTTTCAAGACTATATTTTAAAGAGTCGACTCTGGTATATCGGCATTATTCTTTGTAGATGCCTCCGGCGTAATCGAAATAATATTTCTATGTCATATATTACTTGCAAATATAATATCAAGAGGCATGACAGTGTTAGCAATAATAGCACGTGGTGTACCAACAACGATTTCACTGTGAGGCCACCCACTTTAGATTTGATATACCTCTTCAAAGAACTTAGATAACCATCACAAATATATCAAAGTAGAGCAATTGCGCTGAATTATAAGGAAAGCAAAATTGATAATATGGGATGAAACACTTATGAACAAAGTGTCAAACGATCGAAATAATTGTCCAGAGTTCCTGTTAATGAACCGTTTGGTGGGAAATTAATGATTTTGGGGAGGTGATTTCTGCCAAGTACTACCAGTAGTTCCAAAATCGATAAAAGCAGAACTGTAAAAGCTAGCTTGCCAAAGCTATACTTCTAGCCCCAAATAAAAAAAATTCAACTGACAAGAAATATAAAGTAAGAACAGATCTAGTATTCAGTGTCTTCTTGCTTCGTGTCGGAAACGAATAAGAGCATCCAATAAAAGATGATTTGGTTTTTCCTGAACACTTAGTTATCAATCCCAATGGTAATAGTAGTGCATTTAATAAGAGAAGTATTTCTATTATTAGATTAAAATGTAATTTGTGCAAATCGCATGATATAATTAAAAAGATATATTAGCTAGCAGAAATGAATATGTTGATCAACTAAATAAAAGGTTGATTGCAAAATTTTATAATAAAAAATAAAATATTTTTCAGTTTTTGACTCAGCAGAAAATGATATAAATAATTACTACCAAGAAGAATGCTTAAATAATTTAATACCAAATGGCCTTCTACCATACATATTTGTTGTCAAGTTTATTATTTCTTACGTAAGTTAGTATCATCGTATATATAATAGACTAAGTTAAAATTGATCTTCCATTGTATATAAAAAAATATGTTTGTCATGCTACTGAAAAACTTAGATACGCCGAATAGCTTATGTAACAGCATATGCATGGTATATAGAAGTTTTGACCATAACGCCATACATGCAAAAATTATGATACTGGTCAGTGTGCTTCTAAATATATTCTTATCCCTGAATTCAACTTTCTTCTTCCTAAATTAAGAAATATCCTTTTAAATTTGTGTGAAAATAATCTTTAGTATGTTTATGTTTTGCAAATATAACAAATAAAGCATAAGGATAAATATCCTAAATATTGGACTATATTTATCACGATATATTTTCTTGCAGAACAACTGTGTGTTGCACTTTCAAGAGGGATATCAAGATCGGCAACAAGAGTTTTGGTTAAGGCAGAGCAACCAAAGTATTAGGAGGAAAAATACACAAAAAAATATTATCCACAGAGAAGTGTTCGTTAAGATACCATCACATTAAATAGTTTTAAACTATAATACATAATTATCTAACTAACATGATTGATCATTCGTATAAGTTTTGATGATGTCTTTTTATTTTAAATTCATGTATTATGCTAATGTAATAATGTTTTTCGGCATTTAGATGATTGTTATATTATTATAGATAAAATTTCTCTCACTAATTAAATTTTATTGTTCCTTTCATATAAACAAATGTTTAAATCATCACGTGCTATTATTAACGTGCAACGCACGTTCATAAATACTAGTAAGAAAAAATGTAACATGGTAAAAGAAGAAAATTTCATTCATGTTATAAAACATTAGGGCGTAAAAATGAATGGCTTATGAAACGACACAAGGATGGATTAACCTCAACCAAATAGCACCAGAACATATCCTTTATACGTCAAAGGAGGAAAAAAGCTTGTCCTATGAAAAGTTGGATCGATTTTAGAAGTAGTCTACTTAATTATGGCCGAAGTTTTACCCCTATTGACGGCAGGATCTATTAAAGTTTTGTGGTGGATGGCGTACTTTGTTGACCTCCAACTCAAATTTCGACTTAGATTTTGATGTTATCACTTGCGTATTTAGAACTTTAAACTAAGATAGAAGACTCAATGGCTAGTCAAAGTAAAACAAGCCATGCACGCTCGCTCCATAAGCTCTCTGTCACCGCAAATCAAAGGTTGAAGTCATCTGGAGGCACTTCCACATTTTCGTACACAGTGTTGCGAGAAAAAAACTCGATCATCTTAAGAGTGTGCTTGGTATGAAGGAAATATTTTTTAATATTTTTTATATTTGGTTGGCTTAAATTTTTTTTCAACATTCTCCACCCTATTCCTCAAAACATTCCCCGTGAAAAATAATTTCCTTCGTACCAGACACATCCTAAATAATTAATTTTATAACATTATCTCTCTCATTAGAATTCATGATGGACGGATTTGAATTGGTTTTTGAGTTATGCTGTTATACATTTATGATTCCTTTAGTCATGGACTAAAAGTGATTCAATTTTATATATTTAGAGGACTGTTAATGTATAGGGTGATATATCACGGACCAAAATAGACCTACCTACTAACTTAAGGATTTCTTTTTACTAATATTTATTTTGAATTAGTCTAGTAGGGTTTGGTTGCAAAGTTGATTGAAATTTATTTGAAAAATTAGCCTAAATAGTCACTACTCAATCGCGACGAATGTATAATGTGTATAATTATATTTAATCAGTAAATAAATATGGGCAAGAGAAAGTAAATATTTGTATAAAAGATTCCATCATTTTGCAATTTAGTTAGAAGCCGAAATAGCCAGTTTTGATATAGAAGCCCACAGCAGTAGGTCTTTATCGCCCAGCCCTAAATCTTTCCTCCCTTTTTCCTTGCAAAAACGAGTTCAGTGTCTTCTGCGCAAAAACAAGTTCAGAATCTTCAGCCAGTTAACTCCCAAAGCTAAAACCCAACCAAAACCCTCGCCTCTTTCCACCATCGTGCCAGCCGAATTCCTCAACCCTTCATTTACCTTCTCCTCTGTTTCCACCTTCACCAAAGTTATCAGAAAATATGAACAAAGTAGAAGAAAGAGCAGACGAGGAAGAAGAGGAGCAGAGCTTCGAGCAATTAGGAGTTGATCCTCGTCTTATCCGTGCCTTAACAAAGAAATCTATCCTAAAACCTACCCCTATTCAGCGTGTTGCTATTCCCCTTATCCTCGTAAGTTTACTACTCCTATAATACTAACATTTTCTCATAATTTTACTGATTTCTTTGGCTCCTTTTCTTAGGAAGGCAAAGATGTGGTTGCCCGAGCAAAGACTGGTTCCGGAAAGACCTTTGCTTATCTCCTTCCTTTACTTCAGAAGCTCTTTACTACTCAGTCACCTTCAAACAAGAATCTTGCACCCACTGCTTTAATTCTTGTACCCACTAGGGAACTGTGCCAACAGGTGAAGTCTTTTTCTTCTTTTATTTTAGGATTTCAGATTTTTTTTTTTTGAAGTTTGTGTGTATGTTTTATTTGTGTTTATTGGTTCAGGTTTGTTCAGAGGCCAATTCGTTGATTGAATTATGTAGAGTGCAATTGAGGCTTGTCCAATTGACTAGCTCCATGTCTGTTTCTGAATTGGTTGGTTCTTTTACTCACTATTGTTTTGCTGATTATTACTATTAGTTTCTGATCTTTTTATGTATACGTGATAAAATGGTGTGGAGATGGTAAATTTATGAACTTTTTGTTTCAGAGAACTACGTTGGCGGGGCCTCCTGAAATTGTTGTATCTACTCCTGCTTGTATACAGACATGCTTGAAGAATGGAATTATTCAAGCAAAAGCTGTTCAGGATTCTCTCTCCATTCTCATTCTCGATGAGGTGGGTTAGTTTACATAATAAACTTTGTCCCTTGGAACTTCCTCTAGTTGCAAAAGGACTTTTTACTGTTGTTATGAGATAGCATATAATGAGTTGCATTGCTCAAAATCTCAAAAATTCCACTGTAAAGGTTGGACAGTAATAATGCGATAAGTCTTTTAAGTGTAACCACACATTGTCTGTATTTGTTTGAAATGACATGAGGTTAATAATTATGTTTTCTGTATCAGGCAGACCTTCTTTTGTCATACGGATATGAAGATGATCTGAAAGCTCTTACATCTCACGTACCAAGACGTTGCCAGTGCCTTCTGATGTCTGCAACCTCAAGGTATACTCGCCTTACTTGCGCATATATGTTAAGCAAATTCTTGCATTCCTTAAATGCTGCATATATTGATTTTATCCATCACAAAGTTTTTGACTTCTTTTGTCTCCTTCACTTTTACCATCTCACTTCCCATTTGCCCCCTGTCTCAAGGTTTCGGTATGAAATTATTTAATCATGTTAACTTTGCAGTTCTGACGTTGAAAAGCTGAAAAAGCTTATTTTACACAATCCCTACATCTTAACTTTGCCTGAAGTCGGTGACACAAAGGATGACATTATACCAAAAAATGTTCAGCAATTTTATGTAAGTATACGACTTCAATAGTTCTATTAACTGACTTAGTGTTCTGTCCTTTGTTCAGCATTTTTACATTAAGAATTTTGATGGGAAAGCTTTTGAAGGTGCAAATGAATTATGCACAGTTGAGGAGTAGCCTCTTATCCCTTATTTCCTTTTGGTGCACACATGAGATCCCTGTATGTGTAGAAGACTGTGTGGCTTTTGTAGAAAATCATTTTTTTTTGTAAGGTTTTCCATTTACTGATTTCGTAATCTGTCCTTTCTTCAACAGTTTACATTAAGAATTTAGGTGCCTTTAATTGTTATTTATCATCTGATAGATTTGTTTAAATTCGGTACTGAGATCCTCATACTTTTGGCTTCTGTAATACTGACTAAGAAGCCGCAGCTTCTGTTGTAATGCGTGGATTTAGGATACATCTACAATGGTAAATTATCATATATGTTCAATCATCACACACTTTTCAGCCACTTGTGGTGGATAAGTGCCACATTTTGACACTAATTTCCAGTAGGCAGTGGCACTGTCCTCTACAGGACTTTATTGTGTTCTAGACATCTTATTAAAACAAATACACAACAACTGTGTGTTTTTTGTTGTTGTAATGTTGTTATTTTCTTTTATAGCTTTATTATCTCTGACAAACTTTTACTGTTTGTTCAGATTTCTTGTGCTGCTCGTGATAAGCTTGTCCATATCCTAGCCCTCTTGAAGCTAGAGTTGGTTCAGAAAAAAGTGCTGATATTTACAAATTCAATTGACATGAGTTTTAGACTCAAACTATTCTTTGAGCAGGTATATTCGTGTACAAGGTGCCAGTACTTATCTTAGGACATGTGATCAATATATAAATGCTTTACTAAGTAAAATATCACTTTTATTTTCTTATACCTCTTTTAGAAAGCACCAAAACTTCTTTATTGCTTGAAACTTATTTTCTTCTCTATTATTATTATATTAACATTTTTTCAAAAGCACCTCTCTTTAGGAATTATGAAGTTAGTTCTATTATACCTCCCAGTCTGTGGATGGTGCACCAGAGAGGGGAGTGCTTTTCGTTAGTTTGTGCTCAGTCATACACTCATAGTTGAAAGTTTTAGGGAATCGTGGGTGCGCTGGATATGCAAAAGTGTAGCTTTTGCTTGTACAAAACTCAATAGGTTAACTATTTCCTATGAGGCTACATCTTACGACCTGTAATCTTCTGCTTGTATGTTATTAACTTATTGGTCTATGTCTCAGATGCTATACTTACTGCTGGCCTGAGGTGTTCCTGATAGTATTTTTAACATCGGTGTTTATTTTTGGCAGTTTGGGATCAAGTCTGCAGTATTAAATGCGGAGCTGCCTCAGAGTTCTCGTCTACACATCCTTGAGGTCTGTCATATGAGTGTCAAATGCCAAGAAATGCACACCCTTTGTATGGTTTTTGTTATTGTTCACTCCTTCTCTCTGAAGTCTAATGTTGCATCTAATTTTCTTCTTTTATATCAGGAATTCAATGCTGGGTTATTTGATTACTTGATTGCGACTGATGAAAGTCAATCAGATGGAAAGGAACAGGTCGATGATCGAAATGGCAGTGAGCGGAAGAAGTCGAAAAAACACCGAAAACATAAATTGGATGCAGAGTTTGGCGTGGTTAGAGGGATAGACTTCAAAAATGTGTATACTGTAAGTTTGTTGTGTTCTTTGTGGAATCTTGTCCTCTTTTTGGCAGCTGATGTTCTTTTTCTGTTATCTTTCCCCTTGAGCCATTTAGTGATAGAGGATATACTCCCAGTATCTGCTCTTTCATAGACCTAATACTCCACATTCTCTCTGTGGCTTATTTTGAACAGGTGATAAATTTTGAGATGCCTCAAACAGCTGCAGGCTATGTACATCGAATTGGACGCACTGGAAGAGCATATAATACTGGAGCATCTGTCTCTCTTGTGAGTACCTTGATGGCATAGCTGAGATTATTGATGTGCAATTGTGATTTTTTTTTTGATGAAATAAATTGTTGTATTAAAAGGCATCAAGAAGATGCAAGAGTACAAGGAGCTACTTACAAGAAGCAGATATACACAAAAAAAAACAAAAGTGAGTTGCTAGCCCCTATAGAATGTCTCAATCTAGGACAAGAGAGCTAATAAACTCCAACAAGTGTTCAGTGCTAACTATTGGGGACAACTTTGTCTAGCAAAAAAGATTGGTTAAACATTTGGCTTTAATGGAGTGGTTTGGAGTTGAGATGCCATCAAAACATCTTTTGTTTCTCTCATTCCATAGACACCAAAAAGTATCTGCAGGGATCATAATCCAGATCTTTTTGATGGACTTATCAACTGGCCAAAGAATCCAACTCAAGTACGCGTCTCTCAGATTCTGTGGCATGACCCAACTTATCCCAAAAATACAATAGAACATGTTCGATATGTCAATGGCTACTGGACTGTGCAGGAATATGTGACAGATTCCTGGTTCCTCCTGCATAGATAACATCTATTAACCAGTTGACACCCTCTTCTGTTGAGATTATCTTGAGTTAGACAAGCTTCATGTAAGGCTGTCCAGTTGAAACAAATGACCTTCACTGGTAATTTGGTCCTCCATATCAGCTTCCAAGGCCATACATCAAGAACTTGATTCCGAGAATTGAGCTGCCTATAACATTCTTTGACAGTGAAACTACCCTTACTGCCCCATCTCATCATGTCTGAAGCATTCCCATCAATATTGTAAGCCTCCACTTTGGCTATCATTTCCATCAAGCTTTCAATTTCCCAGTCTTGAGCTGCTCTTCTAAAGCGCACATCCCAGGTATTGCTAGTTCTGTTTTGAGCAATTGAGGAGTTCTTGTCCAGAGCAAAGTGGAATAGATTAGGATAGTCCTCCATAAGTGTTGTATTGTTGAGCCACTTATCTTTCCAGAATTTGATGTGTGCTCCATTGCCCGGCTTGAAACGGACATTCTGGAAAAATTCATTCCCTAACTTGCTAATATACTTCCAAGGTCCTACTCCATAAGGGGCATTGACAATTTTAGTGCTCCAATTGTCTTTTTCCCCATGTTTAGCATTGATCACCTTCTTCCAAAGACTTGTTTCATCTGTACCATACCTCCATAACCACTTCATTAGCAGACACTTATTTTGCATGGCAAGATCTCTGACCCCCGACCCACCATTGCACTTGGGCTGCACAACTTTGTCCTATGAAATTTGTGAGAACTGCTATTCCCCTCCCATAAAAAGTCTCTCCTTAATTTGTCCAGCCTTTTTAGCACTTTTATAGGGATGGGAAACAAGGACATGAAGTAAGTAGGAATACTGTCAAGTACACTAATAATAAGAGTTATTCTTCCCCCCATAGATAGGTATTGCAACTTCCAGGAAGCCAACCTCTTCTCAAATATTTCCACAACTCCATTCCAAATCTCATAGCTTTTGAATTTAACTCCCAATGGTAGGCCCAAGTAGGTAGTAGGTAGTGTTCCAATGCGGCACCCCATGATTTCTGCCAGCTCCTCAATGTTAAGTACATTATTGATAGGGTAGATATACTTTTCAGTTTGTTGACATGTAGACCTGATAAGGCTTCGAAGAGAAGTAGTGTAAGATTCAAGTACATGATTTGAGTTCTATTTGCCTCACATAAGATCAGTGTATCATCTGCATACAGTAAATGTGATATAGTAGCAGTGTTCCTAATGTTTGTACCTACGTTGAATCCCTGAATCCACTGCATTTGCCTGACCTTTTTTCAATCATTTTACTTAAGCCCTCCATGGCTAGTATGAACAGGAATGGAGAGAGTGGATCCCCTTGCCTTATTCCTTTTTGAGGAGAGAAGCCCACCAAGATCTCTGTTCACTAAGACTGAGTACTTGACGGTAGAGATGCAATACTTGATCCACTTCAACCTTTGTCCCCAACCCCTATTTCCTCAAAATAGAAAGCAAGTAGGACCAATTAAGTTGATCAAATGCCTTCTCTATGTCCAATTTACACATCACACCAGGTTTCCCATTTTTAATCCTCCAATCCAAGACTTCATTAGCAATTAGAACTGCATCAGTTATCCGCCTTTGCTTGATGAATGCATTATGGTGAGCAGACACTAGCTTTTCTACAACTTTCTTCAATTTTTCTGCTAGCAGCTTGGCCACAATCTTGTATACACTACCAATGAGGCTAATTGGTCTATAGTCCCTAAGTTCAATAGCATCATTCTTTTTTGGAATCAGAGCAATAAATGAAGCAATTGCATGATTTCACCATGTAACCTTGCTGATGGAAATGATTAAGTGCAGGCCTGATCTCTGGTTTGATGAAATCCCATGACTTTTGAAAAAAAGCTATAGTGAGGCCATCAGGTCCTGGGGCCTTGTTAGGGGAACGTGACTGAGTGATGGCATGAACTTTTTCTTCCTCAAAGCATTGCTCTAGCATCTCTCTCTCTTCTTCTGATAGGCTGGCAACATCATTAAAGCTGGAAGTTGGTCTCCACTCTTCATTTTCTTTGTAGAGATTCTGGTAGTAGTTCAAGATCTCCCTCTTGATCAATTCTTTATCATCTGTAATATCATCGCCTATCTTGAGCTTGTCAATAGAATTGTACCTCCTGTGTGAATTGGCCATTGTATGGAAATATCTAGTATTCCTATTCCCTTCTTTTAACCACAAACATCTAGATTTCTGCCTCCATGAGGTTTCTTCTGCTTTAGCAATCTTTTCCAGCTCTATTTTCAGAGCTATGAACCTTTGCTTTTCAAGCTGGTTAGGAGCTCTGTTTTCTGTTGCCTGCTCTAAAAACTGGCAGCTCATCTAGCGCTCTGCTTCTCTTTGTGTCTAGCTTACCAAAGACTTCCCTGTTCCAGTTGGTAATATCTTTTTTCAAGCTCCTCAGCTTCTGGATGAGTACAAAATCTGGACTGCCACCTATTATATAGTTCTGCCACCACCCCTTAACCATATCAATGAATCGTGCTTGTTGCAGCCACATATTTTCAAACTTGGAATAGGATGGTGTTGTGTCCCATTCTCCACTTTCTAACAATAAAGGTTTGTGGTCTAAAATAACTCTTGGAAGAGCCAATTGTTTGACAACATTGAAGCTTTCATTCCATTCTAGAGAAACTAGGAATCTGTCAATCTGTGAGGCTTGGGAAATTTACTCCCCTCTTGACCAGGTATATTGAGCCCCTTGTAAAGGCAAACCCATTAGCTGCAGGTCCACAATTGTTTCTGAGAAGCTCTTCATAGTTTTAGTCCTTCTAGTTTAATTCACCTCTCAGATTCGAACTTACAAACGTTGAAATCCCCTCCAACGACCCACTCATCACCCCAAATCCCTCTTATTGAATCTAGTTCTTGCCAAAAGACCTCCCTCTCTGTATTGTTGTGAGGTCCATAGACACCTGTAAAACCCCATCTAAAATCTTCATATAAACTCTCAAGGAAGCAAGTCATTGTGAAACATCCTTGAAGAGAATCAATAAACCTCTTCATTCTCTTATCCCACAAGATAAGAATACCACACCTAGTGCCGCTAGCCATCAATTCTGCCCAATCTACCCACCTATTCCTCCAAATTTGGCAAATCATAGAAGTTGGAATGTGGTCCATTTTGGTTTCTTGGAGACACAAGATGTCGGCTTTCCATTTTCTAACTAGAGATGCGATAGTACTCCTTATAGTTTTTTTGTTCAAACTGCAAGTGTTCCCGCTGGGAATTTTTAGTTTCATGTGGACATATTCTTGCCATACCTGCCCCTATCCCTTTTGTTTCTTCCCTCATAGTTGATATTGCAAATTAAATTTTGAACCTCTGTACCACCTTTCTTCCTCCTTTTCCCCTTTCTACTAGCTGAAGATGGGGAACCCTTGTCTTGCAATTGAACCTGTCTTTTTTGATCCATTCTGGTACTTAAATTGAAAATTCATGCTCAAACCCCACTGTATTGACCCCAAATGCCTTGCAAACTTTTCCCATAACCAATTTGGTCCACTTGGAGGGTTCTATTATTGTAGGTTGCTGAATACCCTGCTGGACTCCATGAACTTCCAATTGCTCTCCTTCATGCCATGGTAAAGAAAGTGCCTCCGTGTAGGAATCAGACTCTGAGCACATTAAGGCGGTAGAAGCAACTTCTGACTAACCCAGTTGTTGAGAAAGATCCTTAGAGGTTGGCCAAAAGAGTTTCTGCTTCATCAATTGGTTCCAGATATGTTTCAACAATTGCATGCGACAGGGATTCATCAATTGACTTCGTGGCTTGAAGCTGCTGAGAGAAAATAGAAGAAAAAGGTGCAGCAACGATGACTTCAGGACGAGGGTCATCAATAAACCTTTAGCACGCCACTCCTGAATAAAATTGGGTTTGATTAGCTTGGCCTTATGCTAGGCCTTCTTTTTTGGGTCTTTGTAGTAATTAAGATTTTGGCCCACCACAGGTACTTTAATAACTCCTGAACTGCTAGCAATATTGGGCTTGTTCTGACTATAATTATTTGTGGCCCGTGAGTTGAGAAGGTTGGGAAATGGGCCCAAGAGATTTGAATTAAAGTTGCCCTTGGACAGCTGTCCCTCCACGTGCCCAGAATTCACATAACCCTCATTAGCTTTCCCCAAACTCATCGCCGGTGATGACCCAATCCCTGCTGCGGCTCCTGCTACTCTAACTGGCTTTGGTGGTGCAGCAACGTCCTTCAGAATTGAGATTTCGTAACCCAGTTCTCTAGGTCAAGTGCTATCTTCTTTGGGCATTTTTTGTTGCAGTTGCTAACACAGATTTTTGCCCAAATATAATGGTTCCGGTACTTCGTATCTAAATCAATGCCAATGAAGCCGCCGCAAATGTCACCAATGGTTCTGAATGTCTCAGGCTTCTACGCATTAATAGAGATCCCAAAAGCCTTGATCTATTTCTGTTAAGATATCTGGGAGGCAAAATCAGTGCCGGTCACCGGAGACCACCACTTCAATGAAGGATGACGGCCATTCCAGAACCAGTCTCCAGCATGAACTCTTACCGCTTCCTGCCTCGATGGAAATTCAAAAAGAAATTGGTGGTGGGACATAGGGGTGACACCCTTGCTGGAATCTCCGGCCATTGGGAAATCTTTGCAGTGTCAACATAAGACTTTTTACTATGTGTATAAGCTTGCCTGGATCTGGTTGAAGCTTGTTTTCCCAAAAAGTGTAAAATTTTATCAGCTATATCTCCCCAACCCAAGTTGTAATCAATTTCCGGAATAATTACTACTTTCTTCCTGCCCCCAGCCATGTTTCAATATGAATAAATCAACCATAGCAGTTGAAGTTGACAAAAGTTCTGTAATAGTAAGCTTGTGATTTCCACCCCCAACGTCTATTATAATTCCCTTTCCTTTTAGATGCTTGCCTCAGTGCGTCGCAAACTCGCCGGAGACTTTCCTCATCTAGGTTTATTTTGCATGAGAGTCTTTTACCCCTTTCAATCAGAACAAACCACCCTTCGCCGAAATCAATGATCTCAAAATATATTTCACCTGAAATAAAGAAGATCTTGTCTTCCATGGTTAATTAAACAGATTAAAAGAAGTTATATATACAAGTGTTATTAACAAAAACACCTTTAATTGAATAGGCTTGATGCCGCATATAGAAGGATATACAAGTAACCCTTAGCATGTAAAAAGATGTACTAAGTTTGTCACTGACTGTTTAGAGTCCGTCAACCCAACAAGAGAAGCTATGTGCAATTGTGATTTCTAGCATATACTCTAGTTGACAACTTCTCAATATCAGATTATAGATTATGTGTTTAAATGTTGTTTAGTTTTAAGTGTTAAACTGCTGATTTATATATAATTTAGCTCTTGGCATTAACAAATAAGCCGAAGTTCTTATTTTGTGCTATCGTTGAATTTACTTTTCATTGGAGGGAGCCATGAGTTTGTAGAATTAATTATCTATTTTCGTACATTTTCTCTAACATTACTTAATTCTTCTTTTCCTACTAATTCTCATATGAGGAATACAGTAGAGAACTATATGTTTTCTACCTTAGCAACCATATCTTTATTCTGCTACAGGTTTCTGCTGAAGAGACAGAAATATTTGAAGAGATTAAATCTTTACTTGGGGAAAATGATAAGGTGTCACAATTTATTGCCCCATTCCCGTTGCTGAGTAAGAACGCAGTGGAGTCTTTGCGTTACCGAGCCGAGGTAAAAGTTTCATCAATTATACTTGTATTAGAAGACGGTTCAGTAGTTATTGTGTGATGAGTATCAATTGGGAGCCTTGCAGAGTTAGGAGAGTGTCACCTAGTCCCAGTTGCAGTGAGCTTCGTGGAACTGAGGTTATTAAGAGGGGAGTGTCTTACGAGATATATGTGGCTTCCTGCTTTAGTTATCTTGAGTACGCTTTTGGGAAAAGAAACAAACAAATATTGTGATGTTTCATTCAGTTTTAGAACTGCTTAACTAGTGAAGTTTAATAGTTAAAAGCATAAACGATTTGGAGTTATTGTCTTGACGTCATGCAGCCAGATGCTCCAAGCTGTAAGTCAATAGATTATTAATAAGTCCATATTTTGTCAACTTCTTGATGCACAAGCATGCAAAGACTACACAGAAGATCCATGCAAGTAAAACTAGCTCGCATGACTACTGAAAGCTTTTAGGAAGTTGGTTATTGCTGCAGGTCCCTCACCCTTCCCACATCGCCAGGATAATATGAAGTTAAGAAAAGAACATTCAAAAGTTAGAAAGGAGTATACTTCGAATTCTATACTGGTGCAGTCCTGCCGATATCCTTGTTTCAAAAGTCTAGATAGCTTGACTGGCATCTTTTATGTAGGATGTTGCAAGGAGTGTCACAAAAATTGCTGTAAGAGAATCACGGGCTCAGGATCTGAGGAATGAAATTCTTAATTCTGAAAAGTAAGCGACTCTTTTTTCCATTTTCTCCTCAGAATAGCTTATTTTCCTTTGCTTCTTGGTCACAGATATTCTTGCTTATTGGGGTTATTCTGACTAGTACTGAAAATATGGCCCTGATTCTTTTATTTAATTACCATGTTTTTCTGTCAAATTGTTATGTTTCCGTCCAAAATAGGTGTTACTCTCCTACTCATCCCATTCTTTTTTGATAAGGACCTCCTTATCCCATTCTTCATCACCTTAAGATGTTCTAAAATGTGATGAAATCTGATTGTACTGATTAAGACATCACTTGAATTGAAGTTCTTCCAGTTAAAAAAGGGATAGTTTGATGCTACAAAAGGTTACGTGACTCTTGATTGTATGATGCATATCTGCTGAAAATTTTGTCAGATTTCTTTGCCAGGAATTTCAAGATTTGAATACTTATACTTTATGAAATGAACTTGAATGGCTTATACTTTATCAACAGGTTTCAATGACTCATAATATGTAGAAGCTGCAGTAAAATATACTTGCGGGAAGAAGTTAAAATATTTGTCATCTGGTATTTGGCTGTATAGGCCCCTACTAGACTTGTTATAGTGTGAGGATTAAAGGGTGCTAGAAAATAGTTGTTTGTTTGTTTGTTTGTTATTATTCTTCTCCTACATTGTTAGGAGGCACTTCCCAAGTCTCTTCTTACTGTTGTATGATTTCTCCTGATTATATTTTACTGTGCTTGACTTGAAATCTTGATTGACTTAAGTGTTTTTTCCACTGGTCTTAATCAGGTTGAAGGCGCATTTTCAAGATAATCCAAAAGACTTAGGTAATTAAGCTGTAGTTGTGGAATATACTGTGAGTGAACACAATCATAGGACTCATTATATTCAAATGTTGTGGGCAGATCTCTTGAAGCATGATAAGATGTTAAGTAAGAAGGCTCCTGCCCCGCACCTACGTGACGTACCTGACTACCTAGTGGATCCAACAACACAGGAAGCTAGCAAGATTGTGAAACTTGCCAGAGCTGCAATGGGCAATACTAATGCATCTCGCGGCAAAGGATCAAAGGGAAGGTTCAAAAAAAGCAGAGACCCTCTTAAAACATTTTCAGCTGAGGTATACCTTCCCAACCTTTACTTGCACTACCTGCAAGTGTTGCTGATTTACATTCATGTCTTATCTGTGTACCAGTAGAAATTTAGCTTAACATTTGGTCATCGTACTTCTACCATTATTGTAGTCATCAAACTATGGTCTTAAGATGGTGTAAACAATCATACTGATTGTAGATGGGTAAAAAACCCGTACATACTCTGATGTTTCAGTTCCTGATAGTTCCATTCATGTTTCTAGAAATAGGAATAGTTGTAGTCACAAACTAAAGATTCTACTGATCGTGTCTTGTCAACACGATGATATAGTCTAATGGGTTCCTTGCTATGTCAAGGAACGTAAAACTTGTGGAATGCGGATAATCTATCATGTATCTTGATACTCTGTCCGAGTTATCAATGAAGTTTATTTCTTTCCCACTAATAATAATTATAAAATAACTTTATGAGTGTTTTGCAAAGTTATGTTTATTCATACAGATATGATCAGAGATTTACTTGGATCTTCTTCATCCTTTTGCTGTGTTTTCTATTTACTTGTATTTATTATGTTTCTCATGATCAAAAATTAAGAAAAGAATAAATAGATCTAATCACGATATCAGGTTCCGAAGGAAATGATTGTATAATGTTTTACTTTATAAAAAAGAAGAATTTTGCTTCTACATAATTTCTGTTATTTTAGTTTTGGTATTCTTGAGAACCAACATTTGCTACGAAGATGTGGACTTGTACATCGGCTTTATTATGGGGATGTTGGCCGGCGTTTGATTTGCTATTTTATGAAAATCTGTTGAGGTTTTTAATAAAATAAAATAAAAAATGTCTTTGACTGCAGGCACCGAAGCGAGCAGGAAAAGGTGGGATGAAGAGAAAGGCAAAAGATACTGATAATGGCCACAAATACAAAAAGAAACACTCTTCTTAAGTTTTTTAGTATAGGGAATTTTGTAGTTTATTAGTATAATATTTGAATGAATTATTAATCAATATTTTTTTGAATGCTTTCTCTGAGATACTATCAACTCTCGAGCTATTTTTGGTGCTTGCTCTCCCTCTGGCCTTGCCTCTCCAAGTTCTCGCCATACGCCCGTTCACAAATTTCAATATGAAGAACATTTAATAGAAAGTATATTACTTGAAAAAATAATTTATAAATCAGAAAACATCTTACACCTTTTTCCTGGATACACCATGCCTCCATTTATTTTTCACTAGTAGTACACATGCATAAGAGAACAGTATCAAAATAGAAAACTGGTGATGGCTTAGCAGACTGCATAAATTAAATTACCATGATAGAGGAGGAATACTTTGTTCATTCCTAAAGAAATTTGTTGGATCAACTTTAGTCTTCACTTGCACCAATCTATCAAAGTTGTTCTTGAAGTATTTCTCTCCCCAGATTTTTGCTTGTGCATAGCTTGTGTTTCCTTTGTTGTTCACTCCCAAGTCAAGATCTCTGTAGTTGAAATAAGCAGCTCTTGGAGAGTTTGAAACATACTTAGCCATGTATCCATATAGCTTCTGAATCCAAGCTATATGCTTTCTAGAACTTCCTTTTTTTTCCCAAATCACCTCATAATGGATTGAGAATATATTTCCAGCTCTATGTGGGAAAGGGGTTTCAGATTCTGAGAAGTCTTTCAACTTTCCTCCGTAAGGACTGAATTGCATTTCTGCTGAGTTCTCATCTACTTGGTTGAATAGTTTCCATATACCTTTGAGACCATTTATTGAAATAGGATGTCCGACATAGTCTGATTTTCGTTTGAAGTATCCCTTTTTATCTGTGATATTTCTGTTTAGTAACACGTCAAGTGATGTGCCCCTTGGGAAACCAAAAAAATAGAGTATAGATTCGATCCAACTCACCTCAATGCAATCTTCTTTTGCCAACCCTAGTTCGGGGAAGCTCTTTTGCATTTCGTGGAGGAGTTCATCGACTCCTCCAACGAACATGGTAGTGAAAGAGGCGTGGACAGTTCTTTGCCCACGCCGAAATGGAGATTCACTGCTCCTCAGGAAGAGTCTTAGGAGGAGATTGTCATCAACTTTGTCCGCAATATGTTGCCATTTGTAGACAAGTTGAGTTGCATTTTGTTCTAACGTCCGTGTCACGTTGAAGACCGTCACCTTTTGTGGAATATCAAGTAATTTCACCTTCCATGAAATAATGAGGCCAAAGCTAGTCCCTCCACCTCCTCTAATAGCCCAAAAGAGATCTTCCCCCATTGATTTTTTGTCCAATATTCGTCCATTGGCATCGATTAATTTAGCATCAATAATATTATCAGCAGCAGTACCGAATTTTCGAGACATCATCCCATAGCCCCCACCACTAAAGTGTCCTCCAACACCAACAGTAGGGCAAACCCCGGCAACAAAGGCCAATGTTTTGCTTTTCTCGGCGATTCTATAGTAAACTTCCCCAAGGGTCGCGCCAGCTTGAATCCAAGCAGTCTTGTTTTCGGTATCAATGGAGATTGTTCTTAGGTTTCTAAGATCAATGATGACAAAAGGGGTTTCAGAAATGTAGGAAAGGCCCTCATAGTCATGTCCACCGCTTCGAATTCTAATTTGTAAGCCATGTTTCTTGGAGCAATGTATAGCTGCCTGGATTTGAGATTCGTCCAAAGGAGTGATAATAATTGATGGTTTGACGTTGGAGCTTATCCTAAGATTACTCTCAAAAGAGTTCAAAATGGTAGAATATGATGAGTTTGAAGGTGTGTAGATGACTTGTGTCATTGAACTTGAGTTCATAGTTTTGTGAGAAAGGCATTCAAGAAAGTCATGATGCATACTTGCTGAGGTAAACCATGTTGATGAAAGGCAAATTGAAAGAAAGAGAAAGATTGTTAACTTGTTGAGACTAGTCATGTTTAATTTTCTTAAAGTTGCAAAGTTTGATGGTGAAATTGGAAACAAAAGAACTTCTATTTATAGTTTTGGCTTGGGAGAAAAGAAGCTTATAAGTTTCAAACCCTTGGATCACGTGGTATAGAATTTTAATGTTTTCACCTTCCTCTTTCGTGTAACATTTCCTAATTTGTGGTAGAATTGTCAACGAATATTTTTAGTTGTAAAAAACTAAAAATAACGTTGAAGTCTATCTGCATGCATATATTCTTCTCTATTGGTGTTAACCATGTAAACCTATCACTTTTTCAGCAGAAACTAACACCCCTAAGTGCTAATAAAAGATTAAAGAGTAGTAGCTGGGCTGGTGTGTTCTTTCACTAAGTAGTTATTTTTAGATTCATTTGTTTTAACAATCGTCATTTAGTTTACAAACTTGTGAGCTAAACAAAAGAAGAAATGAAAATTGATGGGCAGAATAGTCGTTTTACCTTGGAATATACGTTCTTCCAAAGTGTAAATGTAGTTGTAATTTTTCCGTGCAAGAAAAGTATATCCATTTTAAAGACTGGTCAATTTTATTATTCATGGGTATAAAAGATGCTCACGCTTCCTCACGTTTTTTTGGTCGTAACATGTACTAGTATTTAAATAAACTAATCCGAGGAATATCTTCTAGATTTGATTAAAGACACCTACTCTGATATAATTGCATAATATTGGCACTTACAAGCCATAATGAGAATGCATTCGGAGTACTTTTTGCTCTTTCTATTCATAAATTAGTTTTTTCGCACGTGCATTTTACGTGTACGTTAAATTATGTAATACATGATTTTGTAAAATAAAAATAATATTATTAAACTAAGCTTTAAATAAATAATTATACATAAAAAAAAATAAAGTAAAAATTTCTTTGAATGATCAATATTGATCGTCGTGTGATTACTTCTTTGTCGGGGTTCATCTGTTGGATATATGGGTACTAATATTAGTAATTATTACTCTATGTCCCTTCGAACATTAGCAATTTTGTTTATTGATCATGCCATTTTATCTATACATACATTTTTCAAGATATATTTTTACCCCAAAATGGAAATATGTTGAATGGAAATTTGTTGCATTCTATACAAGGAAATTAAGCACAGCAAAATCATGACAAATACGTATACAAAAAATCAGGTAAATCGAACAAAGTTATTAGTTATCGATTAATCTTGTACTTTTGTCACAATTCGTATACTCATCACATAATAAACTTAACAGGAAATAAATGAATATTAATTGTAATATTATATGTTACTACTTGATAAAGATGTACATAGTGATTGTGTGTTTACATGCATGTGCATCTATATATATTCACATATATTATATTGGGCAGTCCTGTGCACAAGGTAATCCGCAATTACGCAGGATCCGGAAAAGGACCGCATCCTAAAGGGTGTAATGTGGACAACCTACTCTTATACAAGCATTAGTGACTGTTTTTACGGCTCGAACTCATGACATATAGGTCACACGAAGATAACTTTACCGATTCTCCAAGGTTCCTTTTATTCACATATAGAATATTATTTGATAAAAATATTTGTATTTGCTTTTATAATAAAAAAATTACATCGACTCAATCAGTAAAACATGTACACTTTAAGAAATACAACTCAAAAGCAAACAATAAACTGATTACTTAAAGTTATATTAGAAGAGTACGAATAACCTACTCGAACATTTATGTTAATCCTTCTGTTGTAAAAAAGATTGACACTATTATTATTTGGGAAGTCTATAAGGTTATTCTTTGACCATGTTTTTCTTAAATATTTTATAAATATTTTAAATATTATGATTTATTATGACTTATAATATTCTTTATGTAGTTTCCGAAAATATAAATTTTATTTTCAAAAACTTGAAGAATCTATGTCTAAATTCACAGTCAAAATTAAGTACTCTAACTCATATATACTCCAAATTATGCCAATTTTTTTTGTAACAGAGGGATAATAAATTTTAGAAAACTCACAATAAATGGAGTTTTAGAAAGTAAAAACCTGATTTAATTGTTATTTTCTCATCATTTTGATTGTGATGTCATCTTTTTGGGTTTACAATGTGAAGAGCGCTAGTATCTTATATTGGAAGGTATGAAAGAGGAAAATGCAGTTGTACGTATGGAAAATATTCTCCAGCCCTTGACATACTTGAATGCATTTTATATAATTTTTCCTTTGTGCCTCTTTATGTATCTTTAATTTGATAGCATTTGGTTTGAGCATCTTTACAATTTCCATCATCAAGTCAGAGGCTTTAAATCGAGAAAAGTGCAGTGTGCAGCCTTTGCCATTTTAAAATTATTGACAAAAAATACCACATCACAGCTCCATTCTTTTCTTTTTCATTTAAAAAAATTGAAAATTTGTTCCAAGTCACAGGATCCACTTTTGGCTTTGAGTGGAGACCCTTGTTACTCTTTCAATTTCAAAGAGAGAGAGACACTCATTGTGTCAACATGCCCAGCTGTCAATTTTCCATTTCAAAGAAATCTGGTAAGTAGACATGGAAGAATCACTATACGTCGTATCCACAATTTCGGTATATCGTGACTTTTTATAATAATATACATAGATATATTTCTTATTCAGTTGGTGAAGATCCCTAGGTTCGCGACTAGAGTAATTTTTGAATATATTACATCGCTCTTAATTAGTAAAGAAACTTATGTGAAAGAATTAACATTTCCTCTGCATTTAATGGAATATACGAACATAATCACTAAACAAATACTCAGTTCCTTAATTTAAACTTTGGTCCGACTTGACTTTTCAAAAGTCAAATTAAACCATAATTAAAAAAGCGCATTTTTATGAAAATTGATAGGTTTCTTTTCTTTCTTTCTTTCTTTTTTTTTTCTGTCAAATTTATCATATGAATATTGTCCCAAAAGTAACTTTGACCATATCCACTTTGACATTTAAATGATAAATATTGACAAAGATTATGAGATAAAGCTAATAATTTTCTTAGATGCTATCTGATGGAAAATTATGTTTCACATGATCATAAATCCTTTTTTCCACATATTATTCATATCTCTACGGGTGAAAAATGAGAGCACAGAATATTCAAGACTTGTAATTGCGGTCCAACAAACGTGCGTACGTTATAGTCTATTCTCACAAATACTAATTAAGACTGCCCCATATATGATCTGCTTATTTTTTTTTGTTATAATTTGCAAGCTTTAGTCAATACTATACGTTTATCATTAGGACTGATCATGAAAACCTTAGGTATTCGAAGAGCCAAGGTAAGTTGAACAAAAAAGCATTTTCTTAATATAAATGGGAAGAGTACATAAAAAAAAAAAATCATCTGTTAACTGCTAGAGGAAAAGATAATCTGTTGTCTTAATGCTAAGTTGGATGGTTTTGGTCACGTAAAATCTTTTATGCTAGTGATTTTAATTTTCACCGAGTCCTTAGCGCTTTTGGTCGATTTATGCGGTCAAAGTATGTAACAAGTTTTTGTATTTTACTTCTTGTCACCCAAAAACAAAAAAATATGACACTTCAAATAGTAATAATATCATGTGAAATGGACGCACGGATGATTATTATAATTTTGTTGATTCAATAGTTCATAGACATTGTGTTTTAGGATATGCATCTTTTCTGGAAATTGCACCAATTGACAAAAGAGGTGAGTGTAACTAGGAAGCATCGGTGGAGTGTGGACCATCCCAACTCAACACCAACAAAAAAGATGGGTTAAAAAAGATCCAGAGATCAAGTTCCTTATAGGGAGAAAAATGAATAAATCAACATATACAATATGAATATAGGGCCAAAAGATTAATAAAGTATATGAACCACAAAAAAGTTATACTGCTGGTACCAAAAAAGCTGAAATAAAACTCCATCTCGATTCTCTTCACTCATAAAACAGAAATTTGTGATCTCAAATTGCTGATTTCTTGATCTTGTGTCGGTAAAACGCCTTCTCCTTCTTGCTAGAAGTGTTCTTGATTGTCAGCACAATCTTTCCTGCTTCATTGTTCTTGAATGTGTTGCGAATCGGCGAGCTCAACTTCTTCTCCTTCTGAATGATAATTGTGTAAGAGTTGTCATCCTCTGGCACAAATTCCTCCTTATAGCTCACTTCCCCGCCCACAATTGTAACATCCCAGATAAATGTACTTCCCCCCTGGCATAATTTTAATAGAAATTTAAGTGCCAAAAGAAATTCAGCATCACCATATAATAAAAGGGAAAGATAAAGTCTCAACATAACCAAGATTTTATTCCCAAAGTTACCTCTGCTACAGGTATTTCAATGGTTTCAGTTGATCCAGCTTTAAGGAGAATTTCTGAAGCTTCACAGTCAGAGGCTGAAAACTCAAAGTCATTCTCCCTCTTGAGTCCACCATATTGAATTGGGATTTCTTGGATTGGAATGTACCTGCTCAACCCAAACAGTTCAGCATTAGCATCCAATGGACTAAAAAAAAAAAATTCGCATTTCAGAGTCTAGAAGTCTACATAAACTGAACTCGTTAGAAGCTTAAGAAACAGGAAAAAAGAAGCTTACTTGAGCAAGGTCTCAGTGACCTTGGCAGGACGAGCAAAAACAAATTTGCTTTTGGTTCTTTGAGTTAGGAAAGGAGAAAGCAAGGACTGGAAAGCATAATACCAAAATGGAACATTGATGAATATCTGAAAAAACAAACAGGTGAAATTGTCAGATCAACACAATTAAGATTTATAAAATACTCTCATTACCAGACTATCTAGCCAAAGTAAGCTATATTTCACAACCTATATTTCTGCAAAATGGTTGTCACACCCGTGTCGGATCCTCCAAAAATAGTATATTTTTGGAGGATCCGACGCATACCGATATTTTCGGAGAGTCCGAGCAACATAGTTCACAACTATATATACTTGCACTTTATTCTAAGAACTCACTAACTGAAAGTAAAAACAAGGAAGATAAAACTGAATACTCACATTTTTTGCAACAAATTCAGGATAGTTATCCTGAAGAAGATCAACAGCTTGTTTTGTAGCAACCCTAACCTCTTTCTTTGATGGTCCAGGGGAATTCTTCAGATCATTAATCTGAAGCAGTGAACTGACACCTCCAGCCTTGAAATCAAGCTTCTGAATACCCTTCTCCATTAACTGCACTCTCCACCTCAAGAACTGCTTACGCTTCTCCTCCGTCCCGAATGTCTTGTTATACAGCTCTTGATCATCCAAAACTCCAAAAATGTTATAACAAATGGGATGTCCTTGGTTATCAGTTCCACTCGTGTAAGCAGTTGGAGCAAGATCTGACCCTAGATCTTCCTCCAAGATGGATTCGATCTTAAAATCCTTCCTCCATTGGAGTGTTTTCTTGAGCATTTCGAAAGATTCATTCACTTTGTAATCCCTTGCTCTCAAGAATTTCAAGAGAACCACATTGGTTTTCTCATCCCCTTTGCTAGGCAATAGAGGTACCCCCCAAATGGAGATCTCTTTATCCACTTCATCAACATCCAAATCACCCTCCTTCTCCTCCTCTTTATTTTCCTCATTTTTTGTCTCTTCCTCTTCTACTTTCTCAACAACCTTGTTCTCATCATCTTTCTTTTCTTCCTCTTCACCTGATGGTGATTTCTCTAGGGACTTTTTGGTGGTACTCTCTTCTTTTTTGAAGAGGGTGTTACCAAGAATGGCCTCCTCAAGCTTTGATTTGAGATCATTCAAGGCCTTCTTCTCATTCTCTTTGAGATCAGAGAGAAAGTTGCTCTCTTCTCTATAAGAAGAGCTCTTCTCCATTGCCTTTGGCTTGGTCTCCTCATCCTCTTTTTCTTTTACTTTCTCATTCTCAACCTCCTCAACAATTTTCTTAGCCTCTAATTCTTCTTTTGGAACAACTACCTCAGCTACTTGAGTTGCCTCAGATTGCACCTCTACAGTCATGTTTGATTGATAAATTACACAAAATTTTGTATTGGATCTTGGCAATCACCTCCTAAACAGCTGAAAATTTAAGAAAGTGTGAGAAAATTTGGCACCCCAATCAAATGCCCTAAAAATAGCCAAAAAAGTACTCATAATACAACAACCATCTCTCAGTCCCAAACAAGTTGGGGTTGGCAATATAAATCGTGACTATGTTCCCTATTTAAAACCATCTCAAGCAATCATTTTATAAAATAAAAATAAAAATGAAAAATACTAGAAGTTCTTGATATCTCCTACTAGCTTAAGAATCTCTATCAGGATGTAATTGACCCCCCCC
>MCJB01008212.1:43302-96258 GCA_002018475.1 Nicotiana obtusifolia | reverse complement strand
CCCCCCCCCCCCCCCCCCCCGAATTTCGGGTCCAGAAGACGTTTTTCACTCAATAACTCACTTTTAGAGTTGCATTGTTTGCCACTCGAAACAATTTCGTCCAAAGTTTTACTAGGAGCATAGCAGAAGACTGCAGTCCTAAATTCTTGCTCTGTGGAGGACTTGTGCAACGTTTGAGGTTAGTGCTTCTAATCTCGTAATTATATCATTATCTAATTTACATGTTTGTGATAGCTGGGTTATATGCTTGCTTCCAATGCGCATGTTCTAACACACTCAACGTCATGGGCAGAGCTAGAGCATTATATACAAACTCAGACGAATCTAAAAGTTTTTGCTCAGATCTAATATTTTCATTAAAATCAATTAAATATATATATAAATATTTAATTGTGAGTTCGATGATAAATTAAAAATCATAAACTTCAAATTCTGTCTCTGTCTCTATTAACGTTAGTTTGTTCCATACTCGGGGGAAGAATGGTTACTCGAACGGGACATTAACTGATAGAAACTTTCACGATTTGATCAAAGTAACTCTCTTCACTCTGGCAATTACACAGATTTAGCCTTTTAAGGTCATACCTTCCCTCTGTTTTGTTTTATTAATTATCTCTCTCTTTTGTTGTCATTGATGTTGACGAACAACCTGATAGGTATTCACGTGGTGCTCGGCGGCACCTCCTTTAATCAAATACCCTTAGTCTTTTCTTTTTTTTATTTGGCTAATAAATACCCTTAGTCAAAGACATGAATATATTTATTTCACTAATGTTTTTTTGCCCCTTTTTAAATATTTTGATTTGCCTCAATATGAACCTGTTTTAATACTGACAAAAATTCAACTTTATCAGAACATTAGATTTATCTCTGGTTTTCGGTAAAGCTTTATTTTAAAATGATAAAGGTTCATTTGGCATGATTGAGGTTACTAGGCAAATTATGGTCCTTACAGTATCTCGCAGTTAAAGTTTTAAATTTTTTCCAAAGGGGGAATTTATCTTTTTGACCAAACTTCCAAAATCTATTTATTCTGAGAAACGTTTATGCCAAAATAGAATTTCAGATAAGTATAATTTTAGGATATTGGGAATTTGTGTGAAGTCAATCCATTTGATAAGCAATACTAGATGTCGCACTATCAATTTTGAAAATCTATCTGATGGAAATTTTAATATTGGGTAGATTACTGAAACACCTCCATAATACAACTTAGTTTTGTAGGTATGTATGTCTCCTCTATTTCAAAATAAAGGGAGATGTAGGTGTTGACAAAATTGCTTCAAGTCCTCATCCTCAGTAATGTTACTTAAGCCTTGAGGAGAGAGTCAGGTAGTGTTGAAAAGATTTCTGTGTATCAAAATACTTTGATTGGTTGGTATCCTGATTAAGAAAAAGGACAAAATTAGAAAGAAGTAAAAAAAGAAAGACCAGCAAAAGGAATGGAAAGACTACAACTGTTAGCACGGTGGCAAATTTGGAACACATACCTTAAGAGATTAGAGAGCTTTGTGAATTAGTTTAAATTCTGCATTTCATATGGCACAGCACATTCAATCGCTTCTTTCAAAGCTTCTGATCCCAGATTTACAAGTACCTACAACAATTTACTGAAAGCTTTAAATGTAGTTTGCCCAACATAAGCAGTAACGCATTAGCAAATGAATAGCAGAGGTCTTCATTTTGGCAAGGGGGGTAAAACAACACTGGTTTCAGTGGATTACCAAAACCATAACAGAAATTTGACAGCATGTTCCTTAACTATGTCTAACCTAAGAAATTTTGCCTAATTTCTCTGGGACAAAGAATAAAACACCCATAAAAATAACAGTAGCAAATATGATTCTTAACCATTAAACTTCAGTAAACTTCTCCAATATTCTAATTCCAGTACCATAATTACCTGATGTGAACCAGATTGAATAAGTAAAGCATTGCTTGAATATCCAATGTGCACATGAAATCCCTAAATAAAACACTGGACTAGGACAACTGCGGACCATCCACAAAGCGAACAATAAAGGACCCTGTAATTTTGGTGGGATGTCAACTGCATTCCTGCTCTTTTTCTTTCCTAATTATTTTGTGTATTTTGAAATATCTACTGGATAAGTCAGATCTCTGAGCATGTTCATAGTCATGATCAGTGCCTCCAATATCCTTTCAACTCCTTTTGCCTGTCAAAGTTCACTCTGATGCTCAAATACTCAAAAGGCTAACCAGATAAATTCTTGATTAAAGAGGAAAGGCTAACCAGATAACTAACCCGCTGGTAATGGGCATTGAAGATGCAGTTTAACAATCTCCTTCTGTATGCTTAAGGTTAGAGAACCTATATACCAAAGTGTTCACCCCAATGAATTTAATCTATGATCACGCCCTAAGTTGATGACCAAGCATGCTATTTTCCCATTCATTTCTGAGCTTCAGCCCTATGAGAAACCTCTCCTTGGTCACATGTATGGATATGGTAATGTTAGGGGATAAGCTGGCCAATGTTTGACCTGAATGGTAGTTGGTTAAGCAGCTAAGTACACCATGCATCAGCATATTATTGATGTATACTGGTTCAGTCCTCGGGATGGTATTCCAAAAAATTTATTTGCTTTTATGGAAAAACATGTAGGCCAAATTGACAACATTAAATGACTGACAACCCATAATCTCTAGAAATCTACATCTTGACCACATGCAGACCATAATTATAAACTTAATGCTCAAATCTTTCATGTAGCTGTCTTAATGAGGGCATTGGTCTTCTTGACCCTTGTTTAAATTTCCTGCAGCACCTCTATAAGGAAATGATAATTAAATAAGTTACATGGAAGAAATGCATCATCAAAACAGAGAAAGAAAGAAATATGATGACAACCACCCAAAAGAAAAAAAGAATAAAGAGCTTCACCTCATTTGCATCTTTATAACTGCTAAATTCATTCTTTTTAGGCCAATATACTTGCCAACACCTGCAACATCAAGCAAAGTCAACTAATGTTGAATAGTTGCTGACCCGTCGATGAAGTATAAAGGCTTTGGGCTGGATGGTGGATTGAACAAATGACAGTTACAAGTAGAAGCATCTGTGCTTTTCAGCCAACTAAGACAAATAGTGCAAGGAGAAATTTTCCATTTAAGAAAGTAGACAACATTTTGGGAGAGAAAAGGACCGCAATGTAAACACATGAGAAAGAGGGGACAAAACCTTTCTCTCCCTAAACGGCGGGCAAGTTCTTCAGCCAATGCTTGGCCTGGTAAATCACCATCAGTTGCTAGCACAATTCGGGATGCCTGAGCAGAATTTAAGGTAAACAATGAAAGAAAAAATGAGCACGGACATAAGAATCATATTTTTTTTGCGGAGTGCTCTCAGTTTAATGCAAGCATCAAGAATGCCAACCTTATCCAATAACTCTTTGCAGTTCCACAGGTATGAAAATCTGGTGTCCTGTCTTCAGGCGCAAGAAGAAAAATTAAGGTGGAAAATATAATCCTAACTCAGATAATTTTTAAAGAATAAGAGGTAAACCACAGAAAATCTAGGTGGACTTAAGTGTGATAAACACGTCATCAAGAGTAATAGAAACAGAACTCTAAGCCAATAGCCTTAAATGCAACTGTATTCATCTCTTCCTTTGACCAATCAATTAGTAAAGAATAATCAAATAGGGGAAAAGTAGAAAACATAACAAAATCAAAGCTTCTAAGATAATTAACATAACCCTTTATTTCCCAACAAAGAGTACAGCACTAATATCTAACTGAATCCTGTTCCTGTTGGAAAAATAATTTCTCACAAAGCAACATGATGAGCATTCTGTGGTCTATCAATGCATCAAGGTAGATGGTTTGATATTTTAATAATTTGCTCTTGACTATTTATGTCATTCATAGATGCTCCATTTTTTTTATAACCGAGAAATCCCCGAAGGGCAAAAAGTACAAATACAGAACGAGAGACAACTCATGACGAACTTCTTAAATTTTTTCTAAGTTCAGAAATATATAATGTATTCCAAATGTATGAACATTCCCCTTAATTATCAAGATTCAAATAGGATATATGACATGGTATGTAGAATATGAGTGGGTGCTTTCGGTGAGCAGGCATATTTGTCAAAATTCTTTGCAAATGATGATGTAAGAAACACAACGAATATCTTCACGAATGTCATTGATTCTGGTATATTATGCCAAAACATTTATGTAAGAACACAAACCTCTTCTGGTGGTAGCAGTTCCTTGGATGCGATGGTCTGTGGTGCACCATTAGGAACACTGACACAGTTAGGAAATCCAGCTTCTTCCACTGAAAGCTTATCTATTTCACCTTCTACCTTTAGTCAGCAATACAATATAATATCTAATCAGTGGCCAGAAATACATATCTGAGAAAGAAGAAGAAGCATTTTGAAACTTACAATGATGATCTCATCTGCTTCTCTTACATCATCCAGTCCATAAAGTACCTTATCTGTACCCTTCTCCTGGCAATTGAAAGTAGAAGTTGATTGATAAAGCACAAGGAAAACAATGAAAACTAACAGTTTATCTTAGAGAATATATCCAAATTTCATTCAGAGAAATCAATGGTGGTTAAAGAAGCAGATCTAACTGAAGATTGAAAATACTCTCAGCTTGACATCACAAAATGTGTTGTTCAGAAACATTTGAACAGAAGATAAGCTAAAATCATTCAAAAGAGTTCCAAATCAAAAAGAAGGGAACAATTATGAAATTGTGATGAATATTACTGCAATGCAAAGTGTTATATATATTAGCATGACAAACAATCCCCTTTGTGTTGCAAGATCTTAGACGGTTAATTTTCGTCCAAGGCCTCAAATATGTTTCTTTTTTACTAAAAGGGATTTGAAGCTAAAGAGTTTGATCATTGAAAAACCTTTGCAAGATTAATTTAGCTTAAGAAAGGGAAGCATGCATTACATATAGTTAAGGGGTATTGGCACATTGTGTTTTCGCATACTTCCCCATTATTCCATGCAGACAATCAGGACTATAACTTAATGAACGAATGTACCTGCCAAAACCTTCTCTCAAGAGTCCGATACTTGCAGCCAATGAGAATACCATTCTGCCTATAAGTGAAGGCAATGATGATCTGCAATCACCCAAATATTGGCACCTAATTCATATCTCCGCCCATAATGCATCCATAAAGTATTACTTTCCAGTTTCGAAACAAGTGATGAATCCCTTAAATCAGAACCTATCTATCATCAAGAAACCATTGAAGAAGACATTACACTGCTAGGATACTGTCACAAAACTCGGTCAAACTTCAGCTTGATAAGCATGCTGGCTTGGAAGCCATTTATTTGAACTACATGTTTCTTGAGTCTTTCTTGCTTTCCAAGTTAGTGAACTGTATCATAGTTTTATTGTTAATTTGTTCTTTGACACATGCTTTAGTCGTTATTAACAGATCCGAAATTTAGTATTTCTTCTTGCTTTTCTATATGTTAAGTCAAAGCTTGATCAATCTGTTGCCTTGCTATACTCATGTGAATCTTCTCCTACAAAGACATGTGTTTACCTTGAACTCTTAGATGGAAAAGGTGTGTGCTAAAAGAGAAATTGAAGATTCTCAAAGTTGTAAAGCTAATGAGTTCAGTGCAGTTTTTCAGAAGCTTCATTCTTAAACCATCATTGAGCTTTGTCCTTGTATACATGTTAAGCAACCAAAAAAATCTAAAATATGCATTGATATTATGAATACCCATTGGACATACACAATTAATTTTACTAATAATCAAAAGCTCTACCAGATAATAATGCAATAGCATTGGCCACTGTTATCATGAGTGCCCAGCGCATTTGGACGCACTATATTAACAATCAACAGCTCTACCGAATCATAATATAATAACATTGCCTGACCTGATCACCAGCCATTTGCATGACATGATTTCTCTTCAGAGTATCCTTTGATATCATCCTCTTAGCAAAATATGCAGCGAGCTGTAATACACCCAAAAGTCATAGGCAATAAACAAAAAAAGTGTCTTGTATCATTTTTTGCAAGCATCAGTTTCCTTTTGTTAAAACCATTACAGGTTTGATTTGATTGTTTTACTTAAGCCTATATGTAATGATGCCAATAACGATGAATTTACCAAATAGTAACATAAGAACTATAAATTCCCATTCAACTTTTTGAGAGAATCAAGAACTCTGCGACAACTCAAAACCTATATGAGGCACTATGCCAATGTGCACAACCTGGATAGTACGGAAGGAAAGAAACTACATTTTGAGGGAACGACCGCTTTCCATTTTGTCAAACATAGATGTTTGCAATACTTAGCTTTGTGGTGTAATATGAAAAACAAGGAATACAATTGATTCCTTATAGCTTATGTAGGAGCATAGTCTCTACTAGAAGATGTTTCTTTTGTTAATAAAATTTACTTACTCTATAAAAATAAAATGAAAAATGCATCTTGCTTTACATCAAGCTTAGAGAATGCATTGTCGAAAATCTTCTGCCTGTTGCTAAAGATTTAGACTATAAAACGCTACCACCAGATTTAGAGTATGTATGGTTAAGACATCTTATTATAGACCTCATTTATAATAAGAAGTGATGAGCTGCTAGCAAAAGAAAGTTTCCTTACCATATCACCTAATGGTTCTAAATTCAAGCTTTCCTCCATAAGTATCCGAGGGTAACCCATTCTGCCAAGTTGATCGACCCCATCTGATGTCGTGCTGTTGTGTGCGAAGACCTGTGTCCAGAATTAACATCCAACGAGATGATTTGACTTCTAGCTCTCAGAAATTAATGTGATCAAATTTATTAAACCATAAATTAAACTACCTGGCCTGCCCATCCACATTCAAAATTGAAACACCTCCATAATGCGAAATTCCTTGATGACCACAAAATCAAGTTTGAAGTAAGTTTAGTTGCTTGTAAAAGGAGGTCATCACTGAACATAGGACATATCATACCTTTTCCCCGATATATGAAATGATAAACTCCTTTCCATTGACCGACCACCTTTGCACTATTTCAGAAGAAACAATAAATACAAAGGTATAGAATCGGATTGTTTTATCTAAATCATTAATTTAAAGGTTTGTAGAAAGACAAATATGTATCAATCAGAAGAAGGTTAGAATCTCAGTAAATACTAAGTCGCCTTCTCCTTGAATGCTGAGAAACACAAAATATAAGGAAGCAAATTTCTGAAGTAAAATCATATCTATTTCATTCAGAAAAGTCGACCACTATGCTCCTTCCAATTTGCCATCAATTAATAAAAAACTTCCCAAAGTTTCACCTACATATCCTTTCATTCATTTTTCACTGGGACAATGAGAGATAAAAGGAAATGAATGGGGCTCATGTCTAGCTTTATATATATATACTAGCTTTAGTGTACGCGCAAAAGCGCGTGTACCCTATATAGAAAATATAAACATTTTAAATAATAACACAAATAATACATATCTCTGTTATAAAACAAAGATTAACAAAAACATTACAAGTTCCTAAAAATAATAAATGCTAATCATATGTTTAGGGGTTTGGATCCAGTGTAGTGGTTCATTCTTCCAGTTTGTTTCTATTAATTGCTTCATTGTTCAAAAATGTTATGGGAGTTATGTTCGATTAAAAGATAAAGAGGTTGTTCGATTTTACATATAAGCCCTTGCTAGATATACATGCGTCTATGTCATTTATTTTAATAAAAAATTTGAGTCTGATAGATTATCAACAATTGAAAATGTTTTATCCGTATTTTACCTATATATTGACTAATTTAGATGAATATTGAGACAAATTAGTTTATCCTGCTTATAAGCTTACTCAAAAATATTCTAATTCATTTTTGCTTGGTTTACTGGTCTGTATCGTAATTGATTGGATTAAAAGTAATGGCATATAAGATTAAATTTAAAATATAAAAAATTAGTAATAGATGACGAAAATAAGAAGTAATTTCGGGCACATGACTAAGCTGAGATAGATAAGCCATAATAGAGCGATGCATTAATGAGTCGTCTTGACACAACAAAATAATATTCTTGGAACCAAATAAGAAAAGAATAACGAAGAAACAACTTACGAAATTTTTTTTAAAAGAAAGTCACATACACAAAGTGAACAATAATTAAATGGAAAGTCAAACAGTGTTTGGTTCAACATCTATAGAATTAGGTTGTCGATTTTTGGTAAAATCTTGAAATTCTAAATTTTAGACCTTTTTACATAGTTTAAATAAGGAAGCACTTAATAATCAAAATTTTAGTATATTTTAAAGACCTAAAAATTAGGGAAAATAATTAAATGATAATTATGTCCAATGTAAAATCTAATTTTAGAGGGTAAAAAAGTCAAACGACATTTTGTTAAGGGCTTCGTGCTTATATATATATATATATATATATATGGCGAAACTTAACTTATTTTTCTGTCAGTTGGCATGTGTTTAAACAAAAATGTTTCTCAGCCTTTTCCCTGACATTCCATAGAACAACATAAAACCTTAATGAGCCCTGAGAGCCTCTGCGCATGGTTCGAAACTCACTTACCCTACCTCTACCCTTGCCACTAGACCAAAGACCAGTGAGCCCAGCTTTTAGAATTTTCTTTGCTACTGCGTGTGTGGGCTAGAAGGTACTGATTTCAACTAGTAGGTATGGCTAAATATGGTTAGTGGATTCCTACCACTTGATACTCATAAAAAGGGAAAGGGGAAAAAAAGAAGGCAATAAACCAAGAAAAACACCAAATAAAAAGTCACACGTATACCTTGGGACAGATTAATCGAGTGTATTCTCCAGGGATAATAGAGTTGCAGCATATAATACCCACATTTTCCACTTTCTCCTTCAGTTCAGCAAAATCATCTGCCTCCTTATTTTCATCTCTCTTCAAACTAGCTAGGAAAGTCGGAGAAAAAAGAAGAAGCGCAAGAAATTAGAAAAGAGAAAAGAGCATCACAGGTAACAGCAAAAGTACAAAAAGAAGAAAAGAGGAGAATGCCTGCAGGTATAAAGAGACTAGTTGGAGTAATAGAAGGAAACCCATTGTTGATTGAGATGATTCTTTTGGAGGAGAAATTGAACAAGGCAGTGGGAGGAGCTCCTATGGGGTTACAGTGAAAGAGAGTCGGCGCCAAGAAGCTGTGCCAGCCAATTAGCATTTCAATGAGTTGCAAAGTTTAGAGACAACTCTCAAAAGCCTCTCTTACGCCACTGTCGCCTCTTATCCAAGCACTCTTCACCCTATTTTTCCTTTTTTTGTGAAATTACCTTCAGATTAATTTCACACGCTGCTCAATTTTTATTTTATTTACTAATTTACCTTTTATAACAAAAAAAAGACATTCAATTTTCTTAACTAATACAAAAGTCATTAGACTATTTTGTTAACTAAAAAGTCAATCAACTTTACCTCCTTTTTTTTTTTTAACTTGAATTTCATTTGGCTTGATAAATCTTAAAGTAATTCTGTCATATATCCAGTCCGGCAATAGCAAAGTGGGAGCATAATTTTATTAAGAATAGTAATTATGGAAAAACATAAGAAATAACCTGATTTATAACCGGTAATTAAACAAATAGCTACAGTTTCAAAAGTAATCAAAATTTAGCTACTTTTTCTTGTAAAGATAAAATCTGAATAAATACACCCTTAAAAATCCAGCATAATATGTTGGAGCTAGAATTTTTTACATATGAAATTTAATATGTTTGAGTTCCAACATAATATGCTGGAAGTTTATATGCAGGAGCTCTAAAACCAACGTATTATGCTGGAACTTTTCGTGTTTCAACTAAAATATTTTTGTCCAAATTTATCTACGTATAAAATACTGACTATTTTTTAATAACTTTGTAAACACTATCTATTTTTCGATTATTAGTTCGAAAATTAGCTAACCCATGCTATTTCCACAGTAATTACACTACCAAAGCCTCAAGTTTCTTGTTTCTGCAATTTTATCTAATGGCAAGTCAACTGTTCTAGAGAGAATTGTTTTGCGAATGGTTTAGTAAGAAAGCACAAATAGCAACAACATTAGATTGCAGGTGTTACAGTAAGTTACCACAAGGGAAGGGAAGACTAAAATACTTCATATATATATATCAATTGTACGTGCATATTCATTCTATCAAAATCTTGCATTAGTTATTCGTGTGGAAAAATAAATTAAATTTATAAAATATTATTTATATAAATGTAACAATTAAAGTGAAAGAAAATGCAATAATGAAAAAATGTTATTACATTCAAATATATATATATATATATATTTGAAATCAAAATGACTTGACATCGTATGAACCTATAAATATTATTAAGTTGTGTTAGATATTATATGTACTTATTCGTATCTTTATTACCTAATAAGTACTTCTTTGTAAATAAATATTTTCGTGTATGTTCTATTATGACGAAACACTTATGTCAGTTGTAGGAGACGGTGTACCACATATTAGCATTCATAGAGAAGAAACACACAAGAAAATATAATGAAGTAATTTGGTAATGAAATACCAATATAAAATTAGATAAGAATTTATTTTATTGAATATTTACACCAAACAAATAAATTGACTCATAAAAGAACTATAGTTCAAATAGAAAAAGAAAAGAAATTGTGTATTTTAAATTCCACCACAAAAAAAATTTACTTTAGCGATTAGTAGTTTTAGTTACTCGTTGCTTAAGTTAGCACCTACAAAAATAAAGTTTGACTTCGGAACTTTATGTTTTAATTAGTGGTTACATAACGGAAGAAAATCAGTCCCAACAGAAATATTGCTTTGAAACTTTTAGCGTTACTATTTTTGGTTTCTTGAATGGGTTTTCTTTGGAACTCCCAAAGTTGATTGTAATTACAATATTATTCAAAAAAAAAGATCTTCATTTAAAAGTAACAGGTGGTTTCCACTTCATCCGAGTTACTATTATTAAAGTATTGATACGTTTAATTGAAAGTTGAACCCAACAATTACTCTGAATAAATCGTGTCCATTGGACACGAGAACAAGATTGTTTGGTACCTAAATCTGCCACATCAAAATATTAATTGCACAAATCGTAATAAAAAAAATTGGTGAACGATAATATCAAATTTTAAGTATATGCATTTTGAATTGTGGGAAAGTCTTTTGGTAGAAGTCTTGTAAACCTATAATGCAGAAACCTAAAAAATGTATAGCATGAGATTACTATAGTGATAGTTCGATATTTAAAGGTCATGAATCAAAAATAATCGCATTTATTATTTTTTGAGTATATTTTTGCCACTCAATATTTTGCTTCTGACTATGGTTGCAATACCAACATAAGTTGCCTATTGTTATAAATCGTTAAGTTTGGTATCTAAATCTGCCGCACAAATTCTCCATTGAACTTACAATCAACTTAAATTAAATTGATTACTCATATATTATCTCTCTTGAAAATAAATAACAAGGCTAATACCTTGGGTATTTTATCTTCATCAAAATTATAATTAAATATTATAAAAACTTTAATTTAATTTCTCTGTCCTATCTTCTTTCCTTCGAAAGTGAATAGGACGGCTATTATCCTAGGTTTTTTATCTTCTTCAAACTAAATTAGACATTATTAAAACGTTAATAAAATTCCTCTGTCCTGCATTTTCTCCCTTGTCCGCTCATATAGTCGGTATTTTATATCCTTTGAATGGACGATTCAAACGCTACATAAACTTAAAGATGAAAAAGTTAATTTGGAATCATAATCTAATTTGAATAGAATGTCTAACGCTCTTTCTCCTAAACCAAACTAAATACAAAACAAAGAGGAAAATAACAATATTACTATTATATAGTTATATTTTGTGGCTATTATGGTCTTCCAATATTATATATATATATATATATATATATATATAAGCCAATTTTTTGGAATCAGATTTCTCTGCCTGAAAACTGGCTTCTGCAGGATGCCACTCCTGCTCAAAAACCGCAAAACACGGTAGTTTTCCAGATCCAACAACTCCCTTCCGGATCTGTGCTAGTTTCCTTTCAGAGGTCCTTTAGCCAATGAGTTAGTTCCTCTGCCTCATCGCATTCTGAAATCCCATCAATTCATTCTGCTACACATTCAGTGTCCTCATATCTCACTAGAATCGAGACAGTTGACTTCGAATCTAAAGTTCTACAAGCTAGGTATAAGGTAGAAAAACCATAAACGGTTCCCTCTGCCGATACTACCTACAACCGACCAGATTTTCCAACTTATACGTCACTAGGTGCCGAATTAGAAGATGACAATATCGTTGGTGCTTTGGAGATAGAATTTGAAATTGATAAAAAAAAAAGGTCTCCAAAAGGAATTTTACTCTCCTGAAAATATTTTCAAAAGAACTTGATTTTAGAAAAATACAAAGGAGAAGAAAGAAAGAAATTCAAACAATTTTCCATGATAGTCTAAATGTCATTAAACAACAAATTAATTTCTTTGAATGGTTTTATATATATCACGACACGAAAAGTTCTCCCCTTAAACAAGACTCTCAAACCTCTTATGGCTATATTGTAGATGCTACTAAATGAAAAGGAAGATGCTAAATTTATAGAAGTAAAAATATTTTCCTCCAAGAAAAAAGACTAGCCAAATATGAGAGATTTATAATTTCCTCTAAGAAAAGGAAAACTCAATTATGAAAAATATGTTGTCATTTTCTTCTAGAGATAGAAAAACCAAATATGATAAGAAAATCAAGATAAACACCTAACACATCCTTCAATTTCACTTCCTTTGGATCCATCCTTCAATTTCACCTCCTTCAGTTCAACCTCAAAGCACCTTGCCAATTTTTCAAAGCATATGTACATGCCTACATGTAAATCCTTGGGACTGAGATAAAGAAAGATAGAAAAATAAAAAATAACGTAAGTGATCAGTAGATATTAGACGTCTACCACAATAAATACGACTAATTCTTGTTTTAAAAAAAGAGTTGATTTCATGCAGCTTATGAAAATATCAAAGACTTACTTTTTTTTTAGCTAATTCATAACATGAGTATTTCATTATGATTATTAATTTTTCGTTACTTGTATGAACAAATTAGTTAAGGAAAACTCCCTGAGATTATGAAATAATTTGGAGAACCATAAGAACCTGCTTATGTTTCTTTAAATATGTCGAACAATATTAGCAGGTCAACATTTTGAGGTTTTTTTGTCAATCACTGTGTCGTTTTAATATTCATGCCTAATTTTTATATATGGTACTATTGTATATCATGTGTTAGAAAAAACACAACCTTTTATACATACTTTTAAGCTATTCGTGAAATCACAAATATAAATAAACATATATAAAAGTGCAAATTCTTGAAAATAATCAACATTAATCCTATTTCTTTATGACTAGCACTTTCAAAATGACTGAATAGTTTGTTAAGGTTAAAAATTCTACTAAATATAATTGTATATTAACATAATATTTATGTCCCACTTGATAATTTGAAAGCCTATATTGGACATTACGGAAATATGCGTTCTCTTATAAATCTCTTGAGTATGAAAGTATCTCAACATTCTATAAACACATGTTCTTCCATATATCTGGTGAAAAGGACAAAAATAATCAATGCATACAAAAATGAATATGAGGTGATCTTTTTCTCCTTCAACAAAACTCTATTTTTAAGTCTGAAAGTATAATAGATAATCGATTTAATTAATGTTTAGCTGAAAACGTTCGCTTCAAATATTGATAGGTTTCATAATTCATTTGTAAAACCTCCACAAAATCCTTTGCTCTAGCTGGAGAAAATAACAATCTATTCGGTAAGTTGTTATTTAAACAAAAAGGGAAAAAAAGACAATATTACTGGTTCAAAATTGCAGAGCCATCTCAAGATAGATAAAAAGTCGGCAAATTAATCAAGTAAATTATACTTCTATGTTCTTAATTTTCCTAGTTCATCAATTGCCCATTGACAAAGGACCAAACGTCTAAAACTAATGCTCATAAGTTTTTGGGTAGATAAAAAACATATGATTAAACACTTAAGTTGTTGAAGCATATGATCGATAAGTACCAATGTGGGATATGAGGGAAAAGGTTTTACACATAAATTGTACAAAAGTACAACTATTATAAATGTTTCATAATTAAACTCTCTCCTACTTAATTTATTTTTATTTCACCAAGTATATTTTGTTTACTAAATATGACGGTGATGTTCAAAAAATATTAAGTGAAAAAGCAAAAGAATAAATAACAAAAACAGTTGACTTACCACTATTGATACCTTTCCCAAACCTTGAGTATTGCTCGATCTTTTCATATCAATATTTAATGCAGGGACATTAATTTTTCATATTCAAATTTAGTCATCTTTTAAAAAAATAAGAATACTATACAACTGGCTTTTTTTTTTCTCTATTGAGATGCATACATGGAATTAATCTTTAAGAAATAATTTATACGATCAAGAATTTTAAATTACCTTCATAAGGATTGATGTCTCGTGCATGCAACAATAGTTGATGAAAACCTATAATTAAACAGTACGGCAAAAAGATATAGCAAAGATATTATAATTAAATCAAGCGCACAACACGAAGTATTCATCCAAAATCCCTACAAATTAGCCCTTATTGCCCCGGTCAATAAGCACCACATAATTATACAAAGAAAAACATCCATAATAAAAACCCAAACAAAGTCCTAGCCTTCATACACAAATATAATCATTATTAATTATTATGCGTATAGCAATAAAAAACTAAAAATAGCAAGAGAGAAAGGATACAACAAAAGCAAGACGGCATGCTGACATAACTTATTCTCAATTGAGATAGATATATGGAATTAATTTTAGAGAGACAATTCGTGTAATAAATAAAATTATATTAACGTATAAAAGAATGATATTTTGTACGAGCTGCAAAGCAATGAGGCAATAATGTAACGTGTTCAGTGTTCCTTTATGTAGGTATTATTGACTCCTCCGTGTAAAATTTTTATGATTGTAGGGGTTCAAGATTAGGTAGGAACATATTGTTGTCCAAAAAAAAAAGAAGGCGGCGGCTACTATACAAAGCATCTATTGTCCAAGAAAAAGTAGGCTACTACCCTCTAAACCATAGAGGCGGTGAGGAGTAGTCCAAAATGATAAAGTGTCAAAGAATTTGATCCAAAATCAACTTTGTAGGCTCGACGTATGTGTAGTTTAAATTCGAAAAGAATTTCAGTCTTAGATGATTTACAATTACATTCTTAAATTATACTAATAATTAAGGCTATAAAAGACGACCAATATTCTGAGAATATTTTAATTGTTCAATATTTAGCATAAATTATTCGTGTTTTTATAATATATATATATATATATATAAAATATCTCATATGAGAACTAAAATAGGAATAAATCTAAAAATAGTATCGAACTTCTTTTATTTTTATATATAATGAAAGTATGCTGTGGAGCAAATGCAATCTTCTCAATTGGAAGGGAAGTTTCATCCCTAATTAAAAATTATTATAAATTATATTAACTATATGTATCAGTGATTGTATTTGAAGACTTTTGAGATTTGAAGAATGAAAAAGCCAAAAAATGTCAACAAATAAATAGGTATTCATATGAGAGAGGTACTGTGACCTCAAAAATATTATACAAGTAGTAAATGAAAAGTATTTGATAATTAAAGTTTGATGACAGAAATGAATATTTTATTAATAGTAATAAATATCAATTATATAATGGTAGAGGATAGTTGATTAATCATATTTAGAGATTTTAATTACGTAAATATCATTTTGGGGGAAACCTTCTAGTTTCAAACAATTAACAGGGTAAGAAGAGATTTTACTCCCTCTTAATAATGACCTAAAGAATCTGTATAAGGAATTCAAATTGGAAAAGGACAATTTTGTTGTGCTCAAGCCTCAAGTCAATATTATAATCTGTAAAAAGGAAATGAAATTAAACTGGATGATCAGGACATCAGATATAGAGGGGCATCAACTTTTGGTTATCATACGCTGTCAACAAATCCGACTGATGAAGTATTCTGACACATGTTATATCTATATTACTAACCAACACAATCCACATGTAATAAGGAGTTATGATAAACAGTCTCAATTACTTCGTTAAAGACGGAGCAACAAAATAAAAGATAGACACGTATCCGCATATCCCACCACGGCCTTCAAAGAAAAATGCATGCTACATCTGGGTTTCTATCACATCTTACGAATGTGCGAATTTACCATCACAATCTAAATAATTTTGCTACATAAGTTGCCACATGACTATGATCCAAATTCATGTTACACATTTTTTTAGAACGAATATTACTTTACACATTCAATCTTTTCAAAGTGTATTTAAGACACATTATTTTTTTCTTAACCAGTTTTTCAGAATATAAAGGTCGTGACACGTATTAAAAAATTTTAAACAATAAAATAGTTAAATTTATAATTATACCTATAGTACCTTCTCTGTCTCTTTCTATTTTGCAAGGTCTGTAGAACCTGTACTACAACAATGACAGCCACCATAAATCAGAAGCTACCACAACAATGCCAGCCACCATAAGATTCCTCTATCTACGCCCCAAAACCAAACCCACTTTCCCGGTTTCTTCTCTTCTTTGTCAAATCTCGAATCCCCTCATGCCGCAACCACCCCTTCAGAACAACTCCACCACCAATAATAAACACAATCTCTACCCCCTAAACCCTTCTCGTTTTCCTCCATCGCCAACCAAAATCTTTCCTCCATGATTAACATGTCATATTAGTAACGAATCTTGAAGATGAAGGAAATAGAACTGAAGAATTGTATAATTTCAATCATTTTCAAGAAATATAATTCTTTTTTCGATTTACGTAAAGTGGGTCTTAATGGCAGGAAAAGAAGCAAAAGAATTTTGTAGCCACTCTTAAAGAAAATTTACAGCAAGTTATTTGATTAATTCTTTATGATGGGTTTAATAGATTAGTAAATTACATGTTAAGAAGATGAAAAAAGGGGGAAGGACTTGGGAGAAAACAGAGAGAAAAACGGGGAGAGGGGGTATGTGAGGAAGAAGAAGAGAAGGAGAGGGTGGGTTCTGGGGACCCACTAATAAAAAAAAAGAAAATATATAAAATTTTGACACTGTGGCACTTAAACATAATTAAGAATATTTTTTAAGGGTTCACGCTCTTATCTCTGTTGTTACGCACGCGCGTGCCACATAACAAAAGTGGTGTGTCTTACGTACATTTTGAAAAGGTTGAGTGTGTAAAGTAATATTCGCTCCCAAAAAATGTGTAACAGGGATTTGGGCCATAGGTAAGATGGCTACTTATGCATTTTGCCAAATGTAAACTAATACTACTAGAAAAAGAAAGGAAAAAAGCCGCTCAAGCGAAAGACTTTCTTCAAAGTATGATTAATATAAAGAGAAAAAAACACAATCAAATGGAAATCCAACGGAATTTGACAACTGATTAAAGTTTTATATGGAATTGCAAATGAAGTCAATCAAACTCATCATGGAAAACTCTTTTAAAGGATACAACATACATTCCCTACTATATAATACTATTGGTTGCAGGTACCTCTACCAATTCACGCACAACCTCTTTCAGTTCATTGCTTTTCTGTTGAAGCGAAAGCTGAATCTTCTGTGTTTTCATATCACTTCAGTTTTTTAGTGCTGAACTTTATGAAGAGGAAGTGCATAAAAGATTGGTTGTGAAGAGGCAGTGTACTGCTTTCTTTCTGCTTTAGTAGACATCATATTCAATGTTGTAACCTTCCAATAACAAAGGGAAGCGTCCGTTCAAATTGCCACTTTTATTAGAATTAATTGTTGTAACTGCTCCACTCTTTTTGGAAGAACACGATCTTTGAGAACATAAATTTTACTAATGTTAAATGGAAGTTTATAAAATAGTAATAGAGAACATAAATAAATAAAAAAAATTAGGGAAAAAGCCAAAAAAAACAGGAAAAAAGATAAGTAAATGGCAATCCTCATCTATGGAAGGTGCCACATCACCTCTCCCATTCCCAACTTTATATATATATATATATATAGATATATATACACGATCTAAATACTACCAGGAAGAACCTGGAGACATGATCTTGGGGCCTCGATCTTGATGCTAGGGAAACAAATAGAACTTCCAAAGGGGCTCAAGTAGTTAAAGAACTAAACTTGCTATTCTGGTTTTGCATTGATCAGAAACCAAAATAGATCATAGTTAGAAAGTGATCAACGCATCAACTTCTAATCATGTTACAGGGCCTCTCATTAACACTTCATTAACAGACAGGCAGGACCTTGCCAAAAAAATAAAGCCCTGTATCTAGTCTAACCTGTAACTGTAAATTAGTTTTACAATGAAGCAAATATGTTTGCAAAATAACGACCGAATAACTTGTACACTACTGACGTATACTTAAGTTGGCTTTTCATAAGTTGGGTAAATATACTGCAGGCAGGCGTGCTCTTTGAACAAGCAAGCAAAGAACTAGTGAGCTCCGGAATGGAATATCATATGTAGTGTAATATACAAAAAGACACTAATTGCTAGGTTTTCACTTTCCAAAACTAGTTATAATGTGTTTCCACGTTTTGGGATCTGTCAGACAATTGCAGAGGCAAGATGGCTTCTTCAGAGTTTCTAACAGAATTTACTTTGTTGTGCCAGTTGTAGCATCTCCACCATGCTAAGCGTCTATTTCTTTCCATCCCCATATCTGGACCTTCTAGGTGCTTCATCCTCGCTTTCGCTTTCATCATTTCTAAAGCTGTTTCCAGTTTGTGGATAACGTACTACTCCATCTGGTCCACCAACTGAGCCTGCCATCTCTTGACCCCTAAGTTGATCTGAACCTGAACTGAATTTATCAATCCTCTCACTAAATGGAGCTTTCGGATCCCTTTTAACCCTAGGGTTTTGAGAAGGTTGTGATGGGGGTGGTATAAATGATGGATGCATTCCCATTGGTCGACCACCTCTGGGTGGGCCAGTTGCTCCAGGACCCATTCCACCCATGGAAGGGGCCGTTCCTGGACCCATCAGCATCCCAAATCCACCAGCAGCTGGATGACGGTTGTGAAACACCATATCACCTGGGAATCGAGGGCCAAATGGTCCAAAAGGTCGGCCGCTCATTCCAAAAAGATCCGGCATAGGAAAACCATCAGGTGTCATTGATCCATAAGAAAACCCACCACTCATCATGCATGGACGGAAGCCCCGCATCCCAGGATAAGGCCTGGCTCCACGTCCAAAAGGAACTATAGGAGGCCATACAATTCCCCTACCACTTCCTCTGTCAAAAGTAGCTGGTCTAAAAGCTTGACCAAAGCTCTCATCCTCCTCCTCACTTTCTTCCTCTTCCTCTTCTTCATTGTCTTCAAAAGGTACAATATCTGGGTTCTCATTCCCATTGTCAGGGTTTACTCCCTTTGCTCTTTCCTCCTCTCGCTTGGATTCTGCTGCAAGTGAGATTGCCTGAAATGCAAAAATTTATTGCTCATCAGAATTCTGTACAGAAAGTCCAACTACATTAGGTAGTCATTTTTGAAGTTTCAATAGCTACCATGTGCTGTGAATGTACAAATACACATATAACATATACAGACACACGTGTGTGTATCCACCATGTGCATTCCTCTATCAGCACTCCAACTAATAGATGCTCCATAGACTAACCGAGAGCATATTAAAGGCAGATGGACCATAAGCAGCCAAATTTTGGAATTTCATCACAACATGTTTGATTGTACATAAGCAGCAAAGTGGCAGAACCTAGTCACTATCAAATCAAGCTAAATAAGTACTAGACTATATGCGGGTTACAAGTACAGAAACCTATCATAAAAAGGAAAAAAAGTAAACAAGTACCTCTCTGTGTAAGGATCTTTTTTTTCAACAATTGCACCAGACATTACAAGCCAGAAAAGCCTATGATTGAAGCCAATGTATGTATATAACATGAAAACGTTATGTGATTTGTTAAGAAAGGGAAATTGAGTCTAAGATACATTGGACCTTATAAAATCTTGAAGACTGAATATAGGATACGAGATTGACGTAAGTTACTCAATCCCAACTAGTATTTTTAAAATCATATCTGAACTAGTCATTTGAACTTGGATGTACCATACCTAGACAAAAACATGGAAACAACCCCTGAAAGCTCCAGAAAATGGATAAATTACCATCTAGTGAATGAAAGCTAAGTTAACATTTGAAAGAAGAAAAAGAAATACCATAAGTTCACTGTCTGGTTCTAGATAGAGTAAAGAAGCTAACTGCTCTCCAACAGAGATCTCTAATTCTTGACAATCTCTGCTTATCTGCAACAACGGCAGTAAAAGGTGGCTGAAAGTTATGATAGTATGCAACAAATTTTAGCATTAACAAACAAAACATAGAAGGAGATTTTGAATTTGACAAATTAAAGTCCATGTCTCTGGAATCATAAGCAACAATCACCAATGATTTCATTCCAACAGTAAAAGAATGTTCACATATAAGCAGAGAATTATCCGACGCAATACTAGCACAGTTGACCAAACAGAAATGCAACTAATATTCGAAGAGGCTATTTGATTGATTTCTGTTCTTCAGAAGGGAATAAAAACTTGCTTTTCATAACATGACGAGTAATTTGTCATTATTTTCTACAATATAATTTGAAAGTCTGTGTTGCTATACCCATGGCATTAAAAGAGGTTGCGGCTAAAAGGTAAAGTATCTTACTTAAGATATATTTTTCCTTTTTTCTTTTTCAATAAGAAAAGAAAAGTGCCATTGATGAGGGAGAGTATAAAAAGACGACTAGATGTCCTCAACCTAAGAAAGAACTGCATAGATAAGAAAGCCCCGTCCAATCTTGTTAAGGACTGGTCAAGGTAATGTAGAAGAATCTACTTCAATTGATATGCCCTTGTGAAATCACCAAAATGTTGACTACGGTTGTCATGAAGGCCTATTCCTTTACCACATAGATATGAGATGGATCTCTCAACACAAAAATCAACATATATTACGAAAAAATGACCTCCAAACGTTCTGGCGTCCTCTTCAATCAGATGCAGATTGAACAGCATATAAAAATCCTCTTCAGAGAATTTACCATCTTTTTGCAACCAAAGCCCCTTCAACCGTTAATAACTAGCTGAGAAATTATAAAAGCACAAAAGATCATCACAATCCTAATCATTTCAGCCAGAGTCCTCTTGTAAAAGAACAAAGCAGACATACGTGAGAATGGGTCTGATTTCTGTTCTTGCACATTATGCACCAACTGGAATTATGGATTTCTGAGGTCTTCTCAACTGTAATGGAACATTAGTGCTAAGAATTTCATGAAGCAAAATGAAGCAAGTGCCTTGATTTTCAACAGAACTTTTGCTCTAAAGACGTGAAAGGGAAAAGGAGACTCCATAGATAGGCACTAGAATGTATTTGAACAGCATCTTGCCTCCATGATCATGCAGAATATGCTTCTATGGCAATTTGAAGATTTTATCCAATGATATTAACTTTTGATTATCTATTTTTAATTTTTTATAACCGCAGCGTCCAGGCCAGCTTGCACGCACCTCGACTAATTCCACCAGATACTTGCTACCTCCCACCAACAACATGTACTAGGTAACTATCCACCAAGACTTGGATAGATGGGAAGAAACCACCCGCTGCTTTTTGTCTCCACTGGGATTTGAACCTGAGACCTCATAGTTTTCAACCAACTTAATTGACCACTAGGCCAACACCTTTGGATGCTAATTTTCGATTACCTATATAACCATGTTATTTTATGATTTCTTTCATCTTCATGCTACCCCACAAAATTCAATTGACTACATACAAATTGGATCTTCAAATAATTCTACTCAAAGCACAATGGTAAGGCTGGCTATTTCTCCACTATTTGCCTTTTCCCTGTTCAACAGCACAAGGCTTCAAATGGTGGAGCATCAACTTTGGTGAAAAGAGCAAAAAAATAAAAATTGTAACCCTGGAAACCCAAACCTCAAAGTACTAAGGTCTTTGTCGTTAACAAAAAGACCGTTTGGTAGTCAAAGAAGTTCTGGTGGAGCTGGATAGTCTTGCTGGAACAAAAAATTAAGGATGTCACTTGACAAGAGCAACATGTGTGAATTCTGACTGGAGGGAAAACTCGACTAGTAAATGGTTCTGTCAGGTCCATCAAGTCTTTAAAGTGAAGTCTAGAGCGGCATCTAAATTTTGCAAATTAAAGCAGTAAGCATAACATATAACTACATTCAAATTCCTGCCCTGATTGTCAATGTCCACTAGAAATCAATCTATGGACATCAGCATCTCAGAGCAGCCACAGAGGAAACTAAAATTGTTGAAATATGTCAAACAATCAATGAGTAAAGGCTTAAATATACCTTCACAGGTAAGTTTTCATTATATGGATTCCTCAAATGGCGAGTTTTCTGGAAGGACAATTCACAGAGCTGCACTTTAAGCCTCAGAGTTAGTTCATGTATGCAAGCAATTCTGTGATGTAAAAAAAGGGTAAGAAAAAGAAGAGAATTAATATGTGAACTTTAAGCCTCATGTATGCAAGCAATTCCGCTTAGAAAAGGAGGAAGAAAAAGAAGAATTTAAAAGCCTCTGCCACTGATTGATAACAGGTAAGTGTTAGAGTTGGGAAAATGATTAAAAGCCCTCAAGTGAAACAGAAGGGGCAACAAAAAGAAAAAGGATTTCTCTCGTATGATACTTATATGCATAGAGTTTATCAGTTTATATTGCAACAAGGTAAGAGGCATGACCTCCAACTACACAGTGAGTTAAACAAATCATTGATCAAGATACCAATGTACTTATCAGATCATCCTGCAGTACTGACAGAAAGTAAAATCGAAATTCATCCAGCCGATGGCTTGCAAAGCTGAAGGAGCCAGTTGATTGCATAACAGGTGATGCATATTTTAAATACACGAAATATTTCAAACTTATTTTAAATAGGGGAGAGGTTCTGAATGACATTTTATCTTTAATCAGCCAAACCAGCAAATCATCAAACAGAAAATCCGGAGTTGAATAATTGGTTGCACTGAATTTTGGCTCATCTAACTAGTTCAACAGTCACTTGTCTAGTCTGACAACAATTTTAAACCACAATAATTAACTCTCTGCAGTCTGCAAGTCCTATGAATTTAAAAGAGAGGGAGATTGAGCCCAAATCGTGGTCAAACAGCCGTTGTTGAGGTCAATTGTCAGGTGAACAGCTTATGTGATAAACCAGAAACCTTGAGGGTTATAAGTGGAGTCATTAATCCTCATGAAATACAGAACATTCATTCATTAAATAGCTTCCAATTAGCATTTGCATAAATCAGAAAGAGGGACCAGATATCTTTTCTTGTCACCGCAGCTCTACCTGGAACAGAATCTAATAAATTACACGAAATCTTTCGCTGACAACCATGCAAGGCACCTGATTGGAAAAGCAAGAATAGGAAAAGAGAAAGAAATACTAATATAGGTGGGGCAGGTAAGGAAATTAAAAGTACCTTTAACCATTTTACTGAAAAATTCCGTCCATAATGTGCAGTTCCATGTTCATGCTTCCAGTTTCCTCCTTTAGAAGCACCACCAATTCTAGATGTCATTTTTGCAAGACCCTAACAAACAGTACACATGTTAAATTCTATGAAATAGTCCTTTATTCTAACACACATTCCTTCCATCACAAGTTACAATCAAACAATGCATTGTTAAATAACAAGTAAAACCTAAAAACTCTTCATTGGATAGGTGAAAAATAGACTACCTGAAAATGTCTAGTCCGGTTGATCGAAAAAACTAGAATGACATTTTCCACAGAATCGAAAGCTTCATTTAGTTTAGCTTCATTGCTTCGTTGAGTTGCCCAAACTCCTTGTTGTACTGACAATTCAAGATTCTCAGGGTTGCAGCTTTTAACTATAAAGTACCTAATCCCATGCAAGGACATCAGATAAGTATACAGTAAAAAACAGAGATATGGACGTTGGATCATTCTTCTGGGTGGTTTCTAAAACTTCCCAACATAGTAGGGTGCTTCAGGCATGTAATTACCAGCCAACAATATATTATTTATAGCAGAACTCTCATAGAATGAGTTCACAATAGTTTGTATCAGTTCCTCAGGCATGCAAACTGAGCATGCAGCGGAATGAAGAATAGAACAAAGTGAATTGATAAAGAAAATACAGAAAATACGTGGAACCATTTATGATTCTAACAAGGCTCTGAATAAACTAATTACAGCTGACATGGAAGACTCCGAATTATTGTTACCTATTTAAGTACATGAACTGACTACACGACCCAAGTAAAGACCTTGAAATTCCGAACACACCTGGATGTTCCTTGAGGCAGGGGTATTGCAGTTCTATCCGCTTGATTTTGCTGGCCATTAGGACGAGTTTGTGTTTGAGTTGGGGCACTGTGATGTTGAGGCTGTTGAACTTGCTGTTGATGTGTCTGGTGCTGCAGCCCAATGGGTGGCTCTGCAGCTGTAGATTTCACTGCTTGATTCATTACATTCTGTACTTGCTGAGTAGGAGATTTGTCTGCCTGAGTTGAATAATTAGCATTGCGGTTCTGGAAAAACCTGTTTGGGTAACCATAGTTGTAGGATGTCAAATTCTGAATTTTCTGAAGAACTTCTTCCACTGGAGGGGCAGGTCCAGGCAGCTTTGCATGTCTATATCGGCAATCAAGACCATTCGGGCAAAATCCCAATTTATACCTGTCATTATAGAAATTACATTAAAAGGCAGGTGATAATGTGCTAAAACTGAAACAAGAACCAGTATGGTCATTTTTTCCTCTTTAAGCAACTCAAAGATCATTATTATAAAGATCAAACTACCTACACCCTAATTAATGATCATTCAGTCATAGATTGAGAAATGCTGAACGAAAACAAATCAGCAGAACTATTATCAGATGAGGATCACAAAGAAAAAAAAGTAAAGAGCAAAAAGATAAAACAGCAAGGAAACGTCCAAAACATGCAACACGGTACTGGTTAAAAATTTCCAGCAATGCACCCCAAAGTGGGAATGCAGTGTTGCAGTGACCTTAGAGCCATCATTCTAGCCAGGTTACAACATCATTTACAATACAGGCAGATAAGTTGTGAAATTCGACTATTGACCCAGATTGACACGAATGTCTTGGGCCAAAACTTAACAGACAAGTCTCAAATTCAAATCTCATCGTAAGTATCTAAGTATGAGTTTGACTCCACTCCAAAAAAATTTCCCTTACTAGCATGCTAGTGATGTAAGTATGCAAATATATAGCTTACCTCCCTCTCTCTCCCCCCACCCCGCAGAAAATAGCATGAGTTAAAACATTGCGATTATAAATACATGGCAAAGAAGAAAAAGAAAAGGACAGATCAGAGGGAGAAGCTCACATGTTACACTCTTTAATATCCTCATTGGTGTGCTTATAAACACAATCCGGCTCACGACACTCTCCGTAGAGTCGAAAAAACCTGCAAATAGGCATTCGAGACTTATCATATTGGTGGAGGAAACCACAGGCATCACCTTTCATACACAGCGACCGCAGCCAATGCCTACAAACAGTCTGCCTGAAGCTTCTATGATTCCCAACAAATGAACCATCGCCCAATTGTCCTTGCCCTTGTGCGACTGTAGGGACGGAGGCAGTAGAGGCATTCGCGGCGGGGCCCGCAGAAGTAGTGGTGTTGTAATGGTCTGAGGATTGTATTACTGGTACTGATGCAGTTGGGTGTGTTGGCACTGTGTCTAGCCCGCCTTCGAAGTCAAAGCTTAATCCTCCTTCTCCATCATCCATTCTGTACTTGTTATTATAGTCAATGTTGATTGCTGATTCTGCTTGAAATTTGGGGTTTATGGCGTTTCTGGAGCCACCAGGGGTTTTCGATTTTTAACCCCCTGGGCTGCGGAGTTTCTACTTTCTTCTGGTGTCGTTTGTGCGAAATAATTCGACAGTGAGGGGTACTTTTGAAATTTCCCTTTCGCTCAAGACCTGCTTTTTATATGTTTACAGTGCTAATTCTTACCTTGCCTGTCAATGGAGCATGTATATACACAAAAGAACTCCTTGCTACTCTGAAGGCTTATTTTGGAATCCAATAATCTATTGCTGATAACTTAATAAACAATGAGTAGCGTTACAAATTGTTCTCTAGTTGCTTTTCTCATATTCTGCTCCTGAGCTAACGCAGATCAACGTGCAGACTCAGTTTGGTTAAAAACATCTTTTTTATGGTTTGTACTTTTGATTTTAGGAAGAAAGATAATATATTGTTTTAGGTATGATGATAGAAGAAAATGCCAGAATAACCCGTGCTCAGGTGGAGATAAACCTGAGACCTGCTGGATTACCAAACCTGTTTGGCCAAGCTTTTTCCAGCTGAAAGCAAAAGTAAGTGCTTTTTTTTAAAATTAAAGTGTTTGACCAAGGTTCTTCAAGCTAAAGAGCAAAAAAGGTACTTTTTTTCAAAGTTAAAAGTGTTTGATCAAACTTTTAGAAGAAAAGAAAATATATTTTTTAATATAAGCAGTTTGAAAAAGCAATTCCCTAAAGCACTTTTGAAAAAAATACACTTAAAAATATTTTTTAAAGCTTGGTCAAACACTAATTTGCCGCTTAAAAGTATTTTTCAAATTAATTTGCCAAACACAAACTACTTTTCACCAAAAGTACTTTTTACAAAAAAACACTTCTCAAAATAACCTGATTTTTCTAGCTCTTAAGACCACGGGTAAATAAGTCTGTCATTATACATAGATTTTCTCTACGTGGGTAGAGCCAAAGACACGAAGACGGTGAAATCAAACCAATATAGTATTTTCGTTTTCTTTTTCCAAAACGATGAGCTAAACCTCGCCCCAAGTGCTGGTAGATGATCTGTGCTCTAGGGTATTTTATTCATTTTCCATGCTATTAATGATGAAGTTAGTTACAAGTTACAATCAAATATTTGGACAAAAATTTGAGGTGAATCATGATAAACAAATGGCGCTTTGTCATCCAGTTCAGGTTCACCAGTCGATACCCAAATCTCTTGAGATGAAGAGTTTGTCAATGTACAAAATGACAGTGCCAGATGAGGCGACATAATTTTGCATCTGTGTTCTTGCGGAGGCTTCTGAAAATAACAGAGAAAAAAAAACAAACTCATCAGACAAAAATGAAAAGAAACAACCACCAGAACAGGTCGGTGACCTATTTACCGAGATAGATACATGGACTATAAGGCATTAGATAGGATGAGAGACTGAGAAAGATAAAGGTGGCCATGAGCATATGAGGTGTATCTACGGACCCATTCTGAACAATGAAAAAGCAACAATCGTGTAGGTAGAGATAGAATGAAATGAACAACTGTCGAGAAGAGCTTGTCAGCATACAAGTAAAATCACTATAATAGCAACAATTTGTTCCCTGAACCAAACAAAGTGCAAACTCAGTTTTGACCCCCTTAGTCAACAATTAGGAAGCTAAAACCAAATAAGTAATGAAACAAGCAGGATATGAAATTTCAGACTTGTGTCATGGAAGTTCTTCCCAAGGTTGATAGGAGAGGCAGACACAACCAAAAATCCTGATATTTGGACTTCGGTGTCGTAGTACAGGAGGGAGCGGCTATCCAACAATCAGGATTATGATGTCCTGGTATTTCAATTCATAATTCATTTTTAACCCAAAACAGGTTGTGCCATTAAAGAATCTAAGCAAATTACTGAACGGATTGGACAAAACTAAATAATGGTGGATCCAGGAATATTAACTAGGGCATTCAAAAAATTAGAACTTGGGACCTAAAGAAAATTTTGAACTATCTTTGCCACTACAAGGGGATTCAAACGTATATATGTATATATGAAAAAATCATCTTTTACCCTATTTATGCTGTACGATTTTGCGACAAAGGGGATTCAATTGAACCCCTTTTGATTAGTTGTGGCTCTGCCACTAAACCCAAACCAAGTTCACTTCTGAGCAAAAGTTACTGTGCCGGAAAGTGCACTAGACTTGATGTTCTATTTCAGAGTGCGTGAGTTGTTGGTTGGGTCAGAGGTACAGGAACTAAGTTGAACCGCGCACTCACCATCTTCATTAAGCTTGTTCATCAGCTGTTGCCGGGTGGGAAGGGCATACATTCCTGCAGACACAGCTTTCCTGATAGCCCATCCATGATATGGAGCAAACACTTGTTGATATGCTTTTGATGCTGGATCCTTCAAGGAATTCCCCCTGCCAAAAGACAGTTACCAAATGTGAACATCAACTAAAGATATTAAAGCTGAAAACAAAGATACCTGTTAGAAAAGTCCGCTAGGACCAGTTAGTAACTGATAACATTCAAATACTACAAATCTCAAAGTTTTGCAATAACATTTCACAATATTTAGCTACTTCCCTGCACCTCAGAAGAATGAACAAACAACCAAGAATTTGAGATTTATCTATCCTTGCCAAATTGGCCACCAGAAGAGCAGGTTCATGTGAATATCCACCATGTTAAACAACAGTTGATTTGCAGATTAGAATAAAACTCCATAATATGCTATGACTTGTCACTGACTTCCATGCACCTTAAAGTCAACAAGTGAACTGAAGTTTGAAATTTAATACCTACAATCACTTATGACATCAACCTATGTTATTCCCAACCACATGGGTAGATTCATGTGAACATCCATCAGGTTACGCAAAAAACTGACATTTCTCACTCAAAGAAAAGCTGACACACAGATCAAGTACTCTTTCACTGTCCTCCATAGATGTTAAAATATGCAAATATGCTTTTTGGGGGATATTCATGTTTCAAACTACTAGCATGAAGTTCACGCCTACTCCTCCCATTCCCCTCTTTAGAGAAGGAAAAGAGATAGTATTGCTTCTCCGGCAGGAAAGGTAGGTTTAATGAGGTCCATTAAAAGGTTTTATGATGCTCTGGCCATCTGAAAGTTTTAAAGACGAGCACAACTAGGTAACGTTCTTGCAGGTTGAAATACAGAAGTTAGTCGAGCATGCAAAGTTCCGTTAACAAGTGTTATGATACTCTGTCCATCCAAAAGGTTCAAAGATGAGCACAACTGGGTAATGTTCTTGCAGATGAAATACAGATGTTAGTCAAGCACATAACAAGTTTAACCAAGCAAATTGAGGGCCCATTATTGTGTAATGACCAGACATACTATCAACAAAGTTAGCAATAATAAATAAACAAGTTGATAAAATATTTTCCCTATTGTAAATTTCATGCTTAATTTTGATTCTTCTTGTCAGACTTCCTCATCTTAACCATCAAATCATCTGAACTTGGATAACATCTGTTTTCCAATCATTTTGACGGAAGCTCATAACTACCTGTCTTTTTTCTCTTATTCTTCTTCAGCAGCAAAGAAGAGAAAGGCCTGGTGAAAAACCAAGTTGTAGAACCTAGAACTTGTATACTTCCTCAAATCTCTTTCTCAACGTCGACTGCATAATTGTCCTCAGCACCAAGCTAAAGGGAGGTTTCTTTCCTTCTTCCTGAAGAACTGGCTACACCTCATAGCAATGGCTTTACAGTAGTGGTCTAGAGGCAGAGAAGAGGGGGAGAGTTCAAAGACGATCTTTGGGTTTCTAAAACTGGTGTATGTACCTGTACATTCAATCCACAAGTTTATGGAATTTCATGTATGTATGTCCCTGTTGCTGGAAATTGCTGTTGTCATAATAGGAGTATATTTTATTTTTGATTGGTATTCTACCTCATTATGTTCTGTTCTCTCTTTCTAAGTACAAGAAAAATGTCATTCAGGTGAATCTCTGAACATCTGCAAATCTGATGTTCACAGATGTTGACATCGACCTGTCTGTTACCCAGAAGAAACAGGCCCATGGTGTTTAATAAGCAGGCAGTTTATACCAAAGGCCTGCCAGAAGAATGGAACAGAAATTGAAAATTACTCAAACATAGAATAATAAAGTGGCTTTCGGACCAAAAAGGACTTAGTCTAAGTTTGTAACATCATCAGACAAATAAGAATGTAGAAACACTGCAAACACCATGCCTTTGGATTCCAAGCTTCTCAGCCAAGAAAAGTTTTTCATAAAGGATATTTCAGGTGTTATCAGCCAAGAAACTGTTTTTCAAGAGATTCATAACAGAAAATGCTAGTAATAAAGGAAAAATATAAACATAAAGGAAAAAGATAATAAGCATACTCTGAGGTTATAATCTGCTCGAATAAAACCTTAACCATATCCAGCCCACGTTTAACTCTTAACAAGTTCCTTGTATGACTACCTGCCCTTCTCACACAGTTTGCTTGAACATCTTGATCAATCATCGATTTCAACGTTGTAATAGACTTTGATGCCTCTGCTAGATCATCCACCTGTGGTCACCATTAACAATTGCCCAATTACTCGATCAGCAATATTTTTGTGAAAAATTGCATATACCTGCATGCTATATTCATATGTAATATATGCTGCTACCACAAGCATGCGTTATCAAAGGAAACCCAACTATCAATGGATATCAAAGGGCAAGCCTTTTTGCTTTAAGCAATATCCACATTCAGAAATGTAGTGCATGTAAGAGGATCAGTATACTATTATATGAATACCAAAAAAAATAATCGAGCTTCACAACAAAAGGCATATGAGACAAGTTATCAGATTAATAAATTTAATAATATATGTCCATTCCAGCTTTTGATAATCAACTTGATCAATTTCAACTCACAAATATAGCTTAATTCAATAATTAAATTTGAATACTGGAAAACAAAACATAATGTAACATCAACAACTTTCCACTTTAACCTTTGAAAGGTAGAAAATGAAACATATTATGGTTCAGAAGGAGTATTATTTACCAGCTTCCATTAATAATTACACAGTAAATATGAAGACAACAGAAATTTATCGGGAAAAAAAAAAGATCTATCAAAAAGCGAATTGAATAGTGAATTAAACTGTTGACAATCACAGGGAACGGGAGGATAACCTTGGCGACGTAATCGAGCTCGGCAAACTTGAAGGCGATACCAAGGCAGCGGAAGAGAGGGGAGACCAAAGTGCAAGCGCGAGAGAAAGGGGCAACTTCCAGCTGTACAGCTTCGTCTAGGGTTTGAGAATTTAAAGTGTTAGCTAGGTCTTTGAAGGCATCCGCCATTTTCCTAAGGGGCTTTTCTTCGGCTGTGTGATTCGCCATCGAATCGGGCGCTGCGGTTTCTCCGGAGTTTTGAGGTAATGTCGGTCTGGCTCCAAAATATGTATTGCGCGACGATTGTGAAAAATGAAAATGAATCTAATTCTGAGCCTTTGTTATTCTGGGGAATCTATCTGTTCAGGTGGACCCCAGAATTCTGATCTATCTTCTTTCTGACAGATCGTCAAATCATATCATATATCATATCATATATATATAAAATATTATAAGTGTAAACATCAAGATTGAAATACCAAAATATCAGTATTTCCCTTCTATTAAACATTATTGCTACAATACTTCTGGATAGAAATATAAATACTCATTATAATAAATACTTTATTAGATATGAATATAATATAATAAATGTGATATAATTATTGCACATTCACCATAATAAATATTATTAATAAAGTTAATTTTATAAACATCTCATGCATGTGTAAAATATTTCTAGAGCATGTGTTTACGATAATTCTCCTTTTATTTCTTTTAACTTGAATTTTTGGGGTTTCTTTTAATTAATGCAATCCCTTTCTTATAAATACAATCATGATTTAAAATATTTAACTATACATTTACAAAATAAAAGAAAAATCATATATTAATAATTAATAATCATGCTCTCTAATCTCTTCCCCTTCTTCTAATTGAGTAATATCAACCGAATTTATACTAATATCGTGTTTTCACATTTCAGTTTAGTAATGATAGGCTGAAAGTTTTCTTAATTAATTATTATTCAGAAGTACATTTCAGTTTTATTTCTTTCGGCTTTTACTATAATAGGAATATCTTTGCAGTATGTTTACATTCATAATTTCGCTCTATTTAAAGTACACATCAAATTGTCTAACCATTGTATCACATTTATCTCATTGGTTTCTACTTAGCCTACTTCCCTATGAACATCATAGGTTTCTTTTTTTATTTTCTCGCTTTCTTTCTCTTATTCTATTGTGTATCAGATGAAATATATTTTCATTTCAGTTGTGAATGTGTGCACCTTAATTTTTACAAGAATGGACTTTGTGATTTTACCTGTCTAACCCTTCGCTTCGAGGGACCGTAGATGGATACGCACCTTCTAAACCTCTAGAATCCATTGTTTACTCTTTTTTATTTTGTCAAGATCAACTAATTTGTTATTGGTCCAAAATTTACTACTAATTTTGTTTGTAGTAATATCCTTAAATCCAATCTATTTTCACGTTACTCAAATTAACTAATTTGATGGGCAATTTTTGGATATTTTTTCTACAAGGCAGCTAGCAAATATGATGTCTTTTATGGATAATAAGGAATGGAGAAATCAACTTCATATTTGCAAGTTGCATATGAATTTTTATTAGTTTTTCGATAATTATTTGTGATTTCTCTTTAAACTCTTATGAGATTTTGTATCGCCATTTCAAATTCTCCCATGGCCATAATTTGCTGTCTTTATCAGCCGTGACATTTGAATTTTCTATTTTTATTTTTTTTTGGTCTTAGTCACTCCAATTAAGTACTTTTGATTTTATTGGTATTTCACGTCTTTATTATTTATTTTTCAGTTGGAGCGTGCCTTTAAATTTCGTACTACTCATCACTCGTATATTGTAATTCTCATATTTACTTTTGTACAGTTAAACTCTTTTTTCTGATATAATAGAATGTTATATTTTCACGAAGTACTAAAATATCAAACTTCTAAAACACTACCCTCGCTCAACAACTTCTTGAAAATATGTAATAGTAAAAAGGTAGAGGCTACAATTTCTTTTTTAAAAAAAAAAGCTAAAACTTTAAGACATGAAATATTTATAGTCATAGATGACTTCTAAATTATGTGTTAACATATTAAAAAGGAACTATTGTCAAGTTGATTACTTGCATAATTGAATTCGATCGAATATTAATTTTGAAATTCATTTGCTAGCAATTTTCACGATGATTGTGCCTTGCAATGATAATAAATATCGGTTGAATAGGCTCATTATTCATCACATTGAGCTTGCAATTTTCCTCTTCAATTTCTGTGCAACTCAGTGGACATTTGTTATCGTTTTTTAAATATTTTATACTATTTAGCGGAGGATACACATGCAACGCACGTGTTCGAGAACTAATAGTATATTATAAGCATGAAGACTTTGAGGTAAAATTATTTTACTAAAATATCCTTCAAAATTGAATGACCAAATTAGCCTCTACCTAAAATTAAAATCACCCCCCATTAAATGATATTTGTACTTAATGCCTTGGTTAAAAAGTTCACAATATAATAAAAGAAATAATCCGAATAATGGGTGTTTGCCGTATGTTCCGGTCGTTATTGACGTTATGGGGGATGCGTCAACGAATGCATCAACAATCCAACACTATTTTGTAATTTCATGGTATCATCAATACTACTTCTATCTTATAGAATGATATTTGATTAGCATCAATACCATATTATATTAATAACTCTTCCTTCACTTTTCAAGACACCAAGCAACGGTCACATGGAAGGACAAAATATGTCAGCGTGCTTTCCCTGAGGGGTTTAAAAAAAAATATCATGAGATGAAGCAACAAGAAAAGAAAAAAAGAAAAAAAAACAGTGATCACAAGTTTTGTTAAAGTTTTGTCCAATTTGAATATTTTTGCGACATAGACTCTTGTAGTGTAGTTTTTCTGTTTATCCTCTCTCACTTTTTCTATTGAAAATATATTCAAGTTAAATTGTTTTGTTTGAGTTATTGTTGTTTAGAAGGCACAAAACTCTTGTCTCGCGCATGATCTTTTAAGTTTTTCTTTTCTTTTGTTTTTTGCTTCTTGCTTCTTGTCACTCCCTTTTTTTTGAGTGAGCGAAATTTTACTAAACCTTTCAAATAAATAAAAGATCTAATAAAAACTCGAAAAAAAAGATTTTAAATAGTGACAAAAATAAATTTAGAGTCGCCACCTGACGATTGATTTCGGTGCGTCAGGCCACCCTTTCAGAACTTAGACTCTAAGTCAAGTTCGAACCAGAGATTTGGATAAGGGGGTTCATTTGACTCGGGGAGAAGGTGTTAGGCATTCCCCGAGTCCCGTGAAAAATCACGGTTGCATACTCAATTTAATTGGCTTTTAGAATATTTGAATTGAGATAAAACACACACAGAAGAAAACAAACATACACGAGGTTTGAGGTTGTTCCCGCCTAATAAAAGATAAAATAAAACTAAAACTAAAATATTACAAATTTCTTTAAGCATCCAAATACAAATACCTCGGGGCATTCCCCGAAATATAATATATACAAGTCCCTCGGGGCATTCCCCGGATAAATATAACTAAGGGAACAACCTCTTGCCTCAAGAATTAATTAAAATATCCTAAGTTTGCCTACCCAAGTGTAGTCGGCCTAAACATGCTACTATCGAATATATAACAATATGAACTTAACCTTTTATATTTAACGTTCAACCCCCTCCCGCGGCCCAAGTCACAACAAACGCATAAGCCATAGAGGGGAACGGAGATTAAGCAACAAGAATTGTTCCATCAAGTAAGCAGATTTTCAGATTATAGCAAACATATAAATAGAGAAAAATTTACATGACACGAGCTGTTCAAGTAAAGACTAATTGAGCAAAACTGTGACCATCACATATTTCAAACCGCAAGCAACAGACTTGTTATTATTATTGTATGAAACTGTGGTTAGCATGACCGCCGTGAAAAATGAAGAAATGAGTATTTTGGGAAGGCAATCGATGACAGCCGGGTAAGGCTTAGACTGAGGGTCGAGTCACAAGAACCTTACGAGTATTATCATTTACTAACTTCTAACATATATATACCCAACTCAACACTAACAATAAGCATCACAGATAGCTTATAAGCTTTTACCAAGCAGATACTTCCATTGCAATAGCTAATAATTCCTAATCCTTATGTTTGCTAATTCCATCGTGACTCTTTTGCTTGTGAAGACTCTAAGTGTGAAATGCTATACTAAATTACAAAAAAAAAATACAAAAGCTGACTCTTCTTAATAGCAATTCAAGCAAGCTTCATATTAATTTTTAAGAAAAATAAACTAACAAGACTCATCTACTGCATGAATCTATTACTGAATGAAAGATTCACCTACAGATTAGTTGCGCAACAGAAATGTTCTCTTCGTTACTGGACGAAAAATTTAATGGACTCACACAATGTCCCAAGCTCCAAACAACAGTAGAATTGCTTCAAAGTTCAGATATTAAGTTCAAAAGCAGTTGGTGAACAGGAAATGACTAATCACTTTCAGGCCATAACAAGGCTCAGATGAACAGAACAGCTTAATGACCGCAGGCTAGGGACTCGATCGACTTAATTAAACGAATATCGACTTGAAGACAAACCATTCCAAATCAAAACATTCAAACATTCAAATCATATTCACAACACGTTCATATCACACCAATAGAGTCTTCGAATTTATAAAAAAAAACAGAAAGTGAAGAATGAACCTGAAAACTAGAATGTCGATTACTCCTGGATGTTGAAATAAGGAGCTGCGGGCCGACCTCGAGTGACGACCTTCAACTCAGTGACGAACCTCGACTAAACCCCAAGTCAAATTCCGATTTCGAAATGGAAATGTTAATTTTCTGATTTTTGGAACAAACGGAATCTAACTGACCTTTTTTTTTGTTTTTGATTCGTTTAAGCAGAACCAAGAAGGAAAAGATTAGAACGGACTCAATGTTTTCTTCCGTTTCTAAAAAAAAAAAAAACAGAGAAGAGAACCAAGAAGAAGAAGACAACTCGAATCTTTTTTTTTCGTTTTTTAGAGCTCTGAAAACCGAAATAAAACCCAGAAGAAACCTAAGGTTCTTTCTAGCCAAAAACCCCTCTCTCAAAACAGAAAACCAAGAAGAAGAAACCTCCCGTTCTGTTTTGCCAAAGGTCCCGAAATCTGAAATCCCAATTTTTTCACCCAAAAAAAAAACCTAAAACCCCCGAAAATATAAACCTGGATATATATATAGCTTCCTCAAACCCTCCTCCCCAAGAAAACTCGAAAAACTAAAGGGAAAAATCCCAAAACTTATCCTCGTCCGAGAATCTTCAAAAAAATAATTTTTAAAACCAAATCGGGACAAATGGAAGGCGAGGATCGATTGAGAACCAATCCACGGCTCCCATTTGATCCGAAAAATGGTCCCCAAATCAATTACACACTCGAGTGCAATATTCTTTGTCAGAAGTTTGTTAGGGTTAGGAGTACGTGGAGGAAGGGGAGGGGACCACGGACGAGTTGGGGTTTCAACTCGTCCGAGTTTGGGCGAGTTTGGTGGTGGTGAAACGGCGGGGAGGGGGCTGGGGCAGAGGGCAGCGGCGGAAGAAGGGGAGGGGATATTAGGTTAGGGTTTTGGTTAAGGATGATTTTATATTTAGTGGGGATTGATTTTGGGCCGTTGATCTTAGAGTGATCAACGGTCCAGATGAAGCAAGGGTTAAAGGGTTTGTGGGCTGCCGGTTTGGGCTAGGTATTTGGGCCCATTTTTAAAATTTTGGCCCAATTCGCTTTGAACCTTAATTAATCCATCTTTTAATTTGTTAAACAATTTTCTAAAACAAAAGTCCTAAAATAAAATCCTAATTCAAACAAAAATGTGCAATTAAACTAATTTAAGATAATGCTAGGCTCTATGAATTAAAAATTAAAAGATGCACTATTTTATGATTTTTTTTTTTAATTTTGTTTTTCTTGGATTAATGACCTAATAGTTAAATGAGTAGTTATAGATTCAATTAATTATTAAAATGGCTAATAATCAATTTGAACTATTTTATTTATTTTTTAGGAGTAATTAGGGCGGGGCAAAAATCACGTGCTCACACTTCTTACTTATCATTTAATTAGTGTTACTACTTTATACTCCCTCTATGAATTAACTATCCAACCATGTGGACTATAGAAAAAACTTTGTCAATGAAATCCAATAAATTGGCAGAAGTATAAAGAAAGCGTGAAAGGTTTGAAGAAAAAGTCAAGGTTTTAAGGCTACTGAAGGAACATACAAGATAGAAATATGACATGATAATTTTAGTATTTTTATCTAAAATAATCAAAATATTCCTATACGAGACACACGTACGATCTAGTTACACTAATAAATATGGCTGGAAAGGACAAAGCGAGTTAGTCTTTAATTGAAGTAAATGACCGAATTTTTCCAGGGAGAAGATCTGTCTTGCCCTTCTACTATTGTGTATTATTTACATTCGTCCTCTGTTATACTTTTCGTCAATTTTAGTCTCTACTATTAACAAACTCTTCACATTTGCTCTTAACCCTACGGCCATACACTGTGACAGTTGATCCCTCTAATTTTTATCCATATCAACTGCCATGTCAGATTAAAAAAATCAAAAATCAAAAATAAAAGCTGCCAAGTTAGATAGCAGAGGGAACAAATAAAAGAGAGGAAGAAAGAGGCGACAAGCTTTTCGCCAGAATCTGGCCGGAGTCGTGTCGAACACCTTCTCCAGCATCTTTTTTTCTTCTCTTCCATCATTTTTCATGTGAAATACTCTCCCCCAAGAACAAAAAAAGGAAGAATAAAGGAGTTGTGGTTGTCTCTAGCCCACCGGAATCCGTCAAATCCATCGGAGCAACTCCATACGATCCCATCCCAATTTTTTTAGTTGTATTTTTCTAATTCTTTTTATTTTTCATTTTACTGGTATAGACTGCCGATTAACCTCCAAGATTTAAACTTTTTGTGGTCAAAAGAAACCATGTTTTATGGATATACATTTACTGATGTGTTTCACTATTGTCATTTCTTGTAGTTGTGAATCCCCTCACATTCTGTTGAAATTTGATTTTGTTATTTTTTGTCGTCGCCTTTGTCACTACTGATTTCGAGATACTAGTTTCATGAAGGTTTTTGAAGAATTTCATCATAGAAGAATTTTGTATTGATAAATTTGTGTGTGTAATGTACAATGAAGCTATGTATACAAAAGAAAAAGATGCCTTACGAGGTCAAGGGATTCTATCTTAACCAACTCCTAGCAAACTTTCAGAAAATTAATAAAAAATATTATTTATACAAGTTAAAATGCCCTAAGTTAGAATATTCCAGAAATTACAGTTGTCCACCATTTGAATGTTGGATCTCTGACAGGTGTCTTCATCTTGTTACTCCAAAATTGTTTCTCCAAAGAATACCTTCAGACCGAAACAGAGACTAAACATCTTTAGCAATTAGGTTACCCCATCGTCTTTACTTTGTAACTCGCCGGAGACATTATCGTGATTTTTTTCGTCAACACCCCTCCTCAAGTTGGAGACTGTCGATTGGACTCCTAACTTGCTCAAAAGTGAACGATGTAGAGGACCAGCCAAAGCTTTTGTAAATAGATCTGCTAGTTGAGAAGTAGAAGGAACAAAGGAAAGAGATATCAGTCCATCATGAAATTTTTCACGAACGAAATGGCAATCAAGCTCGATGTGCTTGGTACGTTCGTGAAAGACTGGATTTTTTGCTATATGAATGGCGGCTTGGCTGTAACAATGTAAAGGAACTGGCAAAGATGGCGCAACATATAAATCATGTAAGAGATGAACCACCCGAGTTATCTCTGCACCTAGCCTCCACATGGATCTATATTCGCCTTCTGCCGAGGAAAGTGCCACCACTAGTTGTTTCTTCGATTTCCAAGAGATTGGGCATCCTCCTAAGCTTAGGAAGAAACCACTTACAGAGCGTCTAGTGTCGGAACAAGAGGCCCAGTCCAAATCACAGTAAGCTAGGAGCTGGAATGACGCCTCAGGTGTAAGAAATAAGCCCAAGCCTGGATCTTTACACAAATACCTGATTGTGTGCATAGCTGCCTCATAATGTCCAGTGCAAAGATTATGCATGTATTGACTGAGAGTTTGAATGGCAAAAGAGAGACGGAGTTGAGTGTTGGTTAAAAAATTCAATTTTTCAATGAGTCTTCTGTAGATAATTGGGTCTGATAGAGGAGTACCACAATCAGCTGTGAGCTTGAGAGTGGGATCCCAAGGGGTAGATACAGATTTGGACCCCAGACAATTGAATTATGTGAGGAGTTCAAGAGTAAAATTTCGTTGTGTTACAACCAATCCACTCCCTCATGAACAAGCTCCAAACCTAAAAAGTAATGAGCTACTCTTCAAAAAAACTGGATGATGATTGTGGGAGGTAGAATCCTTCTTGAAAGTGTTATTCCTCAGCCCATATAGTCCGGTATTCGCATCACCAAAAACTAGATCCCTCTTTATTGAAAGGAACTGTAGAGTACAACCAAGTTTAGAAAAAATTAATAAACAACCAAATTGCTCACAAAGCCTAAAATTGGATAGCAAATTATGCTGGAATGTAGGCACAAAAAACACATTATGCAACTTAAGATCTGGGCCCAAGTGTAGACTACCAACACATGTAACTCTAACTTTGTAAGAATTAGGCAAAGTTACTAAAATATGAGTACTAAGATGTTTGATATTATGCAGGAGAGACAAATCAAATGTCATATGTTGGGTAGCCCTAGAGTCAATGATCTAGATGTTGTTGGTTAACTTGGACCAAAAAGAAGCAAATATGTGACCATTGTCCCAGGTTTCATAGAGAGAAAAAAATGAGGTAAAGAGATGACAAGAAGCAGCTGTACCGGCCAGATTTGCACTTGCAATGGCCTCAGAGTTAGATGCACCAGAATTTTCACTCTGCATAGACTGGAACAGTTGTACCAATTTCTCACATTGTTCCTGGGTGAAAGTTTGACTGCTCACAAGACTTGATAGAGGATTCGCTGTTTCTTGGGGTAAGCAACTCCTCTGAGTTCACTGCATTTGCATATTGATTTGTAAAGCTACTATTCTTCTGTATGTTGTTGAATTTGAAATGTTGTGGATATCCCCCGGCTTGTAGCAATATTCCTTTAGGTGGCCTGATTTTTTGCAATACCTACAGTATAAGTCACTCTTCTTTCCATCTGTAGCAGCGCGTGTATTCCCTCCTTTCAACTCAAACACTTTCTTTTGTTATGTCCATTTCTTTCCATTAATAAGAAAGGCAGAAGCATCACTAGAAATCTGATTGTTAGAGTGTACCTGGCTTTGAGACTCTTCATGTAGCACAATAGAATTGGCCTGAGCTGCAATAGGCAGTAGCTTCATCATCAATATGTTTCCTCTTGTTTCATTGTAACTGTCGTTGAGTCCCATTAAGAACTTGATCAATTTTTTATCCTCATTCACCTTATGGTTGTGAGACTTAGCCCCACACTTGCAGTCACAGGTACAAGTTATGAAAGTATTGAGTTTTTTCATTTGGTCCCAGATCTTCTTGAGTTTGTTGAAGTATCGTGCTATATCATATGAACCTTGACTCATATTGTTCAGTTCCCTTTGAAGCTGAAACAGTCTGGCTCCATCCGCTTGACTATAGCTCTCCTCTAGCTCATCCCATAACTCAACAGTTGTTTGAGAGTATATAATACTCTCTGCAATTTCTTTGCTCAAAGAATTAAGTAGCCAAGCTAGGACTATATCGTTGCATCTTTTCCATTATACTTGTATACGGCTAAAATCAGATATAGCCATATTGAACAGCTTACATCAGATCCAATTATTATATTACGAAGTTAAGTCCCGAAAAGGGATCGGGCTCGGCCTCAGGTCCGGCCTCGACCTCAGATTCGGCCTCGACCTCATGTTCGGCCTCGACCCCAGATTCGGCCTCGACCCCAGATTCGGCCTCGACCTCATGTTCGACCTCGACCTCAGGTTCGGCCTCGACCTCAGGTTCGGCCTCGACCTCAGATTCGGCCTCGACCTCAGATTCGGCCTCAGATCCTCTACTGTATGAAAGAGTTGAAATGGTCAAATATATCCGTTATATCTTATCCGAAAATCATGCCTAAAAATCAGGAGGACTGTTCATTAAAGATTGCCTAAAAATCAGGAGGACTGTTCATTAAAGACTTTTTTGGCCATAAAGCAGCTTTTTTCCGCTTATAAATACAAAAAGCTTATCATTGTAAAAGGGGCTGAAAAAGAAAGGGAGAGAGCAGCTCATTGACTCAAATTACTATCATTCATTCTTGTTTCTTCATTGATTCATAGTGATTTTATCTTCTCATTTTCAATTCATTTCCTATTATCAAATGTACCGCGTATCTATTGACCCACGTACAAATTCAATTGTGTTATCCCATTTTCGGGGCAAACAATACTAATAGTTTTGAATGCTTTTGTGGTATGGGATACGTACCATTGATGAAGCCAAGCTTATTCTTGGCGGATAAAGAGATAAGGACCCCCCCTTCTCCAGTTTCCAAAGCTTGTTCCATCAAAGTTGGTATTGATCATATTCATACCCGGTGAATCTGACGAGTTAAGGAAATAGGGATGGGAAACATCAATCTGCTCTCCATTTCCCTGAGTTATAGGAATCACAATCGATGCATCATTACCCCATGGTTGTGGGAATCAAAAGAAACAGGAAGTCTCAAGGAAGAATGGAATAGAAGGAGAGAAAAAGAAAAACTTCAGAGAAGTAAAAGAACTGATTTGTTCAAGCTCTTGATACCATGAAGGTTTTTGAAGAATTTCATCATAGAAGAATTTTGTATTGATAAATCTGTGTGTATAACATACACTGAAGCTATTATATATACAAAAGAAAAATATGCCTCACGAGGCCAAGGGATTCTATCTTAACCAACTCTTAACAATCTTTCAGAAAACAAATAAAAAAGAGATATTATATACACAAGCTATTACTAAAATGCCCTAAGTAAGAATTTTCCAAAAATCACAGTTGTCTACCATTTGAATGTTGGATCTCTGACATGTGTCTTCATCTTGTTACTCCAAAATTGTTTCTCCAAAGAATACCTTCAGACCAAACCAGAGACTAAACGTTTTAAGCAATTATGTTACCCTATCGTCTTTAATTTGGAGCTCACCAGAGACATTGTCGTGATTTTTCTCGTCAACATTTCATAGCTCCGTTAGCTTTTGCATTGATTTTGTTGTTTCATAAAATGTTAAACATGTTTATTTAGGCTTTTGTTTCGTCTTGTTGTTGCCTGGAACTTTGTTCCATTTCTTTAATTACTCCACCGTTGATTTGACACATCATTTTGCCATATCTTGTGGCCTACGAAAAAATACAAATACTTTGAGGATTAAAAGAAAGTCAGATCTTGACCCATTATGTGGTGAATGACACGGTTCTGACTTAGCAACTGACATGGACAAAAATTGGAAGGGTCAGCTGCCACAATGTAAGACTGTTAGGGTTAGTGGCAAATCTGAAGAGTTTGTTAACGGTAGGGACTGAAATGGACGAAGAGTATATGGGGGACAAATATAAACAATACAATAGTAGAAGGACAAATCTAGACCTTATCCCCATTTGTCTATGTAGGAGTACTATGTAATATCCAGACTCTTGCTTAAATTCTTTGATTCATTCATTAGATTCCATTTGGGCAAAAAACAAGTTATTCAAGAAATTATGATAATGAGATTATAAATTATAATGCGAAAATAAATTATTTAGTAAATATGCTTTTATTGGAAAATATGTGATTCACTTGACTAAAAATGGGATATGTGATGTACAATACAAAACATGTATTGGCGTATACTAGATAAGTTGGTAATAATTTATATTCTAATTTTAACCTTGTATAATTTAAAGAAAATTGGGGGTATAGCCTTGAAAAAAAAAATACTTTTGTAGTTATAGTATTTTATCAGGGAATTAAGTAATCCCAAAATTATTATTCTACTTCAACGGGGTAGAATAATATCATAATTGTGGTACAAATTAATTCTGAAGTTACTAATCGCAATTAAAAAATATAATCAAATACGAAATTAAATAATTTACTATCTAATCTGCAAATTATTATCCCTTATTCCATCAACCAAACAATCTCATGTGAAACCATCTCTTATTTATCCTTATAATTCACGGAGCTCTAATTTTTAAATTGATGGACATTATGCACCCAAATTATTCAAGAGACAAATATTCAAATGTATCATTAACTAGGGTTGTGCACGAGCCGAACTGCATCGAATTTATGAATTATTAATTTTATATTTAACTTTTCAAATTTTACAAAATATAATATGAATCCGATCCAAATAAACTTATATTGGGTTAGATTATTTGAATTCAGTTTGTTTAATTCTGATTTTTTGATTTTTGATGCTATAAATTGTGTTGCTTCTTCTTGCAAAAAATAACATCCTAATAGTGTATTTCATATCAAATTTCTTAAATAATTCATCACTTCCACCATATCATTCAAAATAAAGTATTCATGCAATCATACAAGCAATGAAATCATTACCAATAAAATGCAATAGAATCACTAACAAGGCCTTACGAATTAACAACCCAACATAATAAAATCAGGCCAAATAAAAATTATGTTCATAGTGACAACAAAAAAGAAATATTAAAAATAAACATTGTGAAAATAAACAAGTCTAAATATATTCGATTTAGTAATTAGTATTGAATATGTAAGCTAACGTTTAATTAGTATGGTATACTAGAAATTATATTTGACGTGCGGGTAATACGTTATAGGGCAACTATGATATATAAAAAAATTTCGGAGTTGCAGATATCCAAAAAATCGAAGTTCTAAATCCGAAATTTAAACTGAAATTTGAAAATTTTAAAAGTCAAATCCGAAATCTAATTTGTAATAATTAATTTCAAGCTAAAAATTCATTTGGTGTGGATTTTGGTTTTACCTAAACGATGCACATCCCTAATTCAACCTTTGATTGTAATTTTAAAATTACCTTTAGGTTTGAGTTTCAATAAATATTAAGGGCAAAAGTAATACTTTTTCATGAATGCAAAATTAATATTAGACCAAAGTTTAACAAATGCACAATTAAGCAATCTCAAATAATAAATAAATTTGACCCTTTTCGCTTAATTAAAACGGCATTCTACGACGCTTAATTACGTTAATTCCCTGTTGTAACCCAACTTACAGTTAATTGGTTAATCTAATCACCTGGCTTTTCATGTTCCATTCAGTTATTTTGATGGCAAAAGACTTTACACAATTCCAATATGGGTTGGACTAGGGGTGGCAAAACAAGCCAAAATCCATTTGACCTGGCCAACTCGCTCAAGTGTTAATGGATTTAGGCTAGAATAATTTTGTAAATGGACTTTTTCGAGCTAGTCCAAGTTAACGCATAAAAAATCATCAGCCCAAATGGATTCATGATGATGCCTAATCTTGACCTATGGAAATGCTCAATATTAGAGTTCTACCTTAACCCATGTTCTGGAAAATAAGAAAGTACTCATTTTATTAAAATGAAAGAAAATATTTTTTCTACAACATGAAAAGACAAATATTCTTTTTGTTAAAATAAAAGAAAATACTTTTTCTACCACATAAAAAAGAAAGTACTTATTTTGTGGAAAAAAATAAATTTTAAACATCATGAAAAGAAAGTACTCATTTTATGAAAAACAAAATACTTTTTCTACATCATGAAAAGAAAATACTTATTTTATTGAAATGAAAGAACATACTTTTTTCTACATCATAAAAAAAAAAAAAAAAAAAAAAAAAAAAAAAAATATTTGTTGAAACGAAAAAGAAAATACTCTTGTAGACAATAAATTTTGCTTCGAGTAAATATAATCAAGATCGAAAATATTACAACAATCGTAATATTTGATTTCAAATAATATGAGTGTACAATCTTTATGAATCATCTGATTCTTCTTTCCAACAGTAAATAAATCCAATGGCGTTTGAGTTTGATCCTGAATATGTAATTGTCGCCATGAACGATGATCTTGAATTCAACTAGCAAGAACTTTGGTTTGAATTCGTACTCCTTGAATCTTGATTTGTTCTTCATCCTTGAGCTTGAACTTGAACTTGATTGCTTGAAGCTTGAAACTTGTGGAAGAATTTGCAGTGTTTGATCCACGAGCTATTTCTTGCTTCTTGTTATAACTTATGGTGTTTTTCTGAGTTATGAAGACCCCTATTTATAGTTGTGGGAGGCAAGAGTTATGATAAGAACAAACTCTTTCCGGCTAATCAAATTGAAGTGTGACAAGGCCGCATTTGATTGGCCACAACATGTCACTTGCACACGTGGTGTAAATTGATTGGTCTTTAAATGTGACTTGGCATTCCTTGTCATTTTGACATGTGGCATGATTTTATTGGCTCTTCCGTTTGACTTGGCGTGCCACGTCATTTCACGTGTGGCACTAAACTAGGTCTATAGGAAAATGACATCTTGGGCCTAATAAAGCGGGTTCATCACTTGTAGCCCAATTAAATGGACTAGCCCAAAGGATTCAGACTTATTTATTTAATCCATATATATTGAACTTATATAACTATCCAATTATATTAGTTCAATAAGTTTATTTGAATTAATATATCTTGAATTTGAAATATAGTCTAAATTATTTTACGAATTTAATTCCACAAAAATTTATATGCCTATAAATGCCCTTGCATCCAAACTTGTCAAGGTTTTTAAACTTAATAATATGTAAATCTTATTTGCCAAACCAGATAATGGACCAATGTATAATTGTTTACGTATCCGTTGATAGGCTGTTAATAGTTTGGTCCACACTTAAAGATCAAAGTGAATCCAACCATTATAATTAACAAGAGAGATGATAATGACTACTATTATTAGCATAATGGAGATGCCATTTTCTTTCCAGTGTTGTTGACCATCCGTTAATTAGCTGCACGAATCCATATGAATTTGGCAATTCATTCTTTGGTGGAATGATGTTGTCTATGCCTCACTTTTCACTTATTTCGAAACTCGAACATGTTGCAAGTATTTTGTGAGATTTGATGCCTCAAGACGAACACACTTCTTACATCAGCTGGGAGCTATCTGTCTTTCTTTGGGACTTATATATTCTTGAAGGTTTGTCATTGCAGGTTTTCCTTACGAATAAGTGGTTCTTGAGATAAAGGAACTCACATGTACAGACGAAAAATAGATGAGATTTATTCCTCGATCTTGCGAGCATTTATTTGCTGCCTTCCATAATCTTAAGGAAGGTACATGTGTTAACCAAAAGGTCTCCTTGAGCAAGTGGACAAAATTTTGGTATAAGAAAACTTTAATATATAAACCTTCCCCACTGCGAAAGGAAAAGAAATTCGCACGCCTAAAGTCGACACATAATCCTAACGGAGTTATTCCCGAGACAACTAGGTGGTCGATACTATCAAGAAGCTATATTTCCAAACTTAGGGTGAGGTCTGACAAGAAAGATGAAACATATCTAGCAGCCTTCTTGTCATGTTGGCTATGTGCTTTTGTGTTTCCCTATAAGGCAGAGAACTTCATTCGTCCCAGGACTTTTAAGATGGCAAGCATGATGGCAAGCGGGCGAAAGACTAGCCTAGCGGTCCTAGTTTTGGCGAGTATCTATCATGGTTTGAATAAGATTTCGTGTACTTCCTAACTTAACCAGATCAAAGTTTGTTTTCCCATCCATTATATTTATGGATGGCTTGCATATTACGTCAAAACCCACTATCTACTTGCTAAGGGTCGATCTGTCCCTTTGATGGTGGCATACTCAGGAGAGGACGCCGCGAGGTACTTTGACAAGAAAGATGCAAGAAAAGGCATCCACAACAGAGAGAATATAATTTGGACACCAACAATGTTAACTAATTCTCGCCCTTATTATTATGTGGATAACGAGGTCCCTCAAGAGTTTGAGTCGAATTACTTCATGAGCTTACGTTTTAATTACCTCCCTTTGAGGTATGATAACTCATTCATTATCGAGCCATATAGTCCGCATCGGTTTGGTCGCCAATTTGGATTTTGCCAGAACGTCCCCGATTTTTTGGAGAATGATATCTGTAGCGCCTCTCTAGATGAAGGACTCAAATTTTGGAGGATTTGCACATTGTATCAGTCTATGTCGCGTGCGGCTTTTCCCCACGGGAGATCTTATAGAGAAGCTTTTCTCCACCAATTATATGTCTTGGTGCGAGAAGGCGTACGGGAAGTTTCTTGAAAATAATTTACAAGCTATAGTAGATAATGTTGGGCCAAACTTTAATACTCATTTAGGAGGTGAAGATCAAGGTGTTGGAAAGACGCTCTCAAAAGTCAAAAAATCACCTACTCCAATCCTAAAAGTAGTTACACAACATAAGCAAAGGAAGCTTAAATCCTCAAAGGCAGCTTTGAAAGAGGTGGTGTGCACTTCAATAGGTATAGAGAAACATCCTCAAGTTCTTTCATTTTGCACGCGAGTCCCTCAAGATACAAGCCAGAGTACCAACAGAGATCAAAATTGGAAAAGAAAAAAGCCGAACCAAGTAGAGAATGTAGAGGTTTCAAGTGTTGATAGTCCCTCAAGAACGCATACAACTTGCAACAAAGAGGTAGAATACAATAACCTTGCCCTTTTTTTTTCTTTTTTTTTCTTTTTTTTTTCTTTTTTCTTTTTTTTTTCTTTTTTTTTGAACGAATAACTTCACTAAAAATTACTTGCTTTCTTTGCCTTTTCCTTATGCAGCTAAAGGCTATTGGGCATCCGATGGCATCCCCACATGACAAGCCGTGTATTAGTGATGTATCTATTAATGGGCTACGTCTAAAGTGAAGTCATCTTCAGAGGCATCATCTCTCCCTCATGACAAAGCCCAAAAAAGACAAATTCTAAATGAGATAACTCGCGTTCTACCAATGACAGAGGCAACAGTTTCTATTTTTGAAGGAAATAGTATTGTCTTTAATCGTAAAAAGGAATTCATTATGGGACTTTGGGAGGATGTTTGCACTAGACTCTCCAAAACTCGTACATAATTGCTCTCATCCTATAGGAGCCAATCACCGAGATTTTTGAGGATATGAAGAAGGCGAATGTTTTGGATCTTTCTCCATTAGAGAGCTTACTGGATTCTCTTTTCGAGCTTGCCGTTTCATATGACCAAGAGCAAACCAATTTGGCTGATAGACGAGTGAAGATGAGAAGCTAAAGCTGATTTCCAAAGCTAAGGAGTATCTCGAATCGTTCAAACTTGAAGCAAGTGAGCAAGTCAAGAAAGTTTCCTCTAGTAAAAAGAAACTGAATAGAGTTGTGAGAAGTTGCAGACATTACAACAAGAGAGGGGGAATCTTGAAGGTGTATAGAAGCAACACAAAAGGAGGTTGAAGAGATTAAAGCAAAAGTTTCAGCTGCAGAGACTGAAGTCTCTTCATATGACAACGTAAATTTGCTGACTGTTGATGATTCGGCCAATTTGGAGGAGAAGAAGAAGAACCTGGAAACTAGTTGTCAAGACTTGATCAACTACAAGTTCTGTTTAGATTAGACTATTAGAATTATCTCCCCTTTTATCTTTACGTCAGATTGACCTAGTGGATATTTATTTCATCATAAATAAGATTGCTTCTCTTTTGCTTTACATTGCCCGACTTTTATCAATCGAAATTCAAGAGCTCTATTCTCACTAATATCTTAGGTTCAAGTTTCAGTGAATTTGAAATGTTGCACCAAGCAATCTTTCTTCTTATACTTGTGTTCCCTTTTGACGTCTCTCTTCCCCTTTTTAGGGCAGTGAGCAGATATGAAGACTAACAAACTTGAAGGTTATGCGAACATGAAGACATAGTGAATCCCCAGAGTTCAATGCAAATACTTTGTAGCCTCCTAAAAGACTATAATCATTCCATTGAAGACACCATTTTACCATAGCGGCTTGCCCCCTTTAAATCAAATCGTATTTCATTCGAATAACGATTGGGGCATTATGTATCTTTCGAACTTATGCGACTGAACTCAGAATGAAACTCTAAGTTGCCTACGTACCTCGGTGAAGAGGATTAAGTCATACCATAGTTCGGAACGAGTGAGTTTTCTTTTGTGTCCTAACTTTTGCCTAGGCCGCCTCTTTCGAGGTTTTCAACCTAGGGGACTTTTCTTTTTCTTTTTTTTATTGTTGGGCCGTATACAGTTTATACTCTTGCGGACCAGGAGTAACATGCAGTTTATGATCTTGCATTAAGGAGCACTGCAACTTCAAGGGTAATACTTCTTTAAAAATTTGCCATAGATAGGGTCGATTCTCATGCCATGTGCATCAACCAGCTTGTAAGCCCCACCTGAATAAGCTTCTTGCACGACATATGGCCCATCTCATTTTGGAGTGAACTTCGCTATAGGTTTATAGGAAGTAATAATGGGTCTTCGTATGGCAAGGACTTGATCTCCTGCTTGAAAGGATCTTGGGCAAAATTTTTTATTGAAGGCGCGAGATAATCGAGCTTAATAACATTCAAGACTCTGTTGAGCTTCCAACCTTTTCTCATCAAGAGCCTCTAGCTCTACTAGTCGAAGTCGAGCATTTTCTTCATCAGTGATCCCTTCTTGAATAGCCAATCGTAATGAAGGTATTTGACGCTCAAGTGGCAAAATGGCTTCGACTCCATAAACAAGTGAATAAGGGTCACTTGTGTTGGTGTGCAGTGAGTTGTCCTGTATGCCCATAAAGCTTCTTCCATACGGTCATTGCCAATCTTGTTTGGATTTGGAGACAACTTTCTCTAACAAGTTGCATAGAGTCTTGTTGAATGCCTCAGCTAGACCATTGTCGGCAACATTATACATAGAAGAGTTACATTGCTTGAAGCCAAAGAGATCACAATGTATATGGAGGCTGATGAATAAAATTTGCATGGAATTGGCAAGACTTACATCTTCAGCTGTCGTCCAAGTAATCTTTTACCATCGTAGGCCAATAATATCCCATACTTTTTATATGGAAGTGGAGTTTTGGTCCTGACTGGTGTGACCCACATATCCTAGAATGTGCTTCTTGTAAAGCTTGGAGTGTTTCATCTTTCCCTAAGCATCGCAAAAGTACTTCCTTAAATGACCTTCTGTATAGGGTATCTTTGTAGTAAAGGAAGCGAGGTGCACGACGGTGGATTTTAGTCCTTCTCCTGGATTTTCTGGAAGTATCCCGTAGCTCAAGTAATCAATAAAGGGTTGTCGCCATTCTTCCTTCTCAGCTTCGGAAATAGCAACAAGATGCTCGAGTTCATTTTCTTCACTTTCACCCTCATTTAGCGGCGGTACTACCCATTTTTGACATATAGTAACTTGCGCTTGATCAGGAAGGGTTAACGGTGAAGTAAGGCAGCTAAAGCATCATACTTCTTGTTTTCTTTCCTAGGCACACGTTGAATAGTCACGTCACCGACCCACCCCATTAATTTTTTAGCATATATTATGATATGGGCGTAGTTCAGGTTTCTTGACCTTGTAACTACCTAAAAGCTGGTTGATCACTAACTGAGAGTCACCAAAGACTTGCAATTGCAATCGCTTCATTTTGACAGCCATTTCAAGACCAAGTATTAATGCTTGATACTCAGCGACGTTGTTAGAGCAGAGTTGCATCAATGTAAAAGAGCAGGGCAGATTTTTACCTTGAGAAGTGACAAATACTACGCTAGCACCTCCACGATGTGCAACACCATCAAGTACATCTTCCATGGAGGTTGAACTTCAATGACCATTGTGTCCTCATCAGGTAGTTCGTCAGTTAGCTCCCAATCATCAGGTATAGGGTGATCTGCCTAGAAGTCCGCTAATGCTTGTCCTTTTATAGTCTTTTGAGGGATGTACACAATTTGGCATTGCTGAAACTGGATGTACCACCTTGCTAGTCGATCACTAAGTACAGGTTTTGACATTACGAACTTGATGGAATATGCTCTATGAACAAGACGAACGACATGAGCTTGAAAATAGTGCTTCAACTTTTGGATAGAGAAGACTAGCACCAAATATAACTTTTCGATTGGCGAATAATTCAGCTCATTTGGTGTCATCATCCTACTAAAGTAGTAAAGGGAGTTTTCTTTCCCTTCACTATTTTCTTGGGCCAACAACGCTCCAACCGACCGCTCTTGTGCTGAAATATATAGTATCAACGACTTTCTAAGGTATAGAAGCTGCCAAAACTGGAGGCTCATCAAGTAAGTCTTAATGCTTTCAAAGGCATTGCTACAAGCTTGGTCCCACTTGAAAGGAACGCTTTTCTTCATGAGGCGACTGAATGGTTGGCACCTCCCAGCTAGGTTTGAGATGAATCTCCTAAGGTATGCTAGCTTTCCTTGCAGACTTTTTAATTCATGAATATCCCGAGGCTCAAACATTTTCAAATTTACATCTACTTTAGCTTGATCAATTTCGATCCCTCGATATCGGACAAGGAAACCAAGGAACTTTTCGGAAGTAACTCCAATGGCGCATTTCAATGGATTCATCCTATGTTGGTACCTCCGGAGCAACTCAAACACCATTCTCAAGTCTTTCAAGTGGCCGTTCTTCTTTTTTGATTTTACCACCAAGTCGTCAACATAGCATTCGACGTTCTTGTGGACAAGGTCATCAAAAATATCATATATAGCCTTTTGGTAAGTACCACCAGCGTTCTTCAAGCCAAAAGACATTATCTTGTAGCAATAAATACCCTTGGGAGGTGCCGAATGCAATAAGTTCTTCATCTTTGGTGCCAGGCGAATTTGGTTTTATCCCGACGAACCGTCCATGAAAGACATTGCCTCATAACCAGTAGTAGCATCGATCATCAGCTCTGGGATAGGAAGGGGGAGTTCATCTTTAAGACATGCATTGTTGAGATCCTTGAAGTCAACACACACTCGAACCTGGCCATTCTTCTTCCTTATAGGGACAATACTTAAGACCCATCGTTCACCCTCATTTGTTGGCGGTTCTTCCTCCGAGTTGTTCTCCGTGATTCGAGAGTTGGGTCAGTGTATTAGCGAACATAGGATAATACAGATCACTCTGGATTATTTGATCTCCATGAAAGTCGATCATTGTATGGATATTCTTCTTGAATTACTTGATTATCAAGAAGAACATCTATTAATCATGACATTATTTTATGCCTTGATCTCTCTGTGAATATCCCGAGAATTTATGGGATTCTTGAGATGCCTTTTCAAGGGAATATGTATCCCTTTATATAAGTGTGCATTAGGGTTTAGGGTAGAGTAACCTCCAAGAAACCTTGATAGATTCAATCCTTTAAAATTTTGATGTCTACAAATGCCCCCTACTTCAAGGTTTGTCGGGGTGTAGGCTTGCAGAAACTTGAAGACGAGAATTGAAGTACTTGACCATCGCAACAAATGATTTTGAAACTTGGAGTTTTCGATTTACATGAGAAAGAGATGAAGACCATAACTTGTCCCACTCGGCGTGCCAGAATTTATAGATAATAAAGTTGCGTCGAGAAAATATAATCAAGACCAAAAATATTGCAACAATCGTAGTATTTAATTTCAAATAATATGAGAGTACAATCTCTATGAATCCTCTGATTCTTCTTTCCAATAATAAATAAAGAGCCTTTGAGCTTGATCTTGAATATGTAGTTGTTGCCACGAACGATGATCTTGAATTCAACTAGCACAAACTTTGATTTGAACTTGTACTCCTTGAATCTTGATTTGTTCATTGTCCTTGAGCTTGAATTTGAACTTGATTGCTTGAAGCTTGAAACTTGTGGAGGAATTTGCAGTGTTTGATCCACGAGCTCTTTTTTGCTTCTTGTTATAACTTATGGTATTTTTGAGTTACGAAGACCTCTATTTATAGTTTGGGGTGGGGGGGGGGGG